>CM043118.1:47963791-48563791 GCA_023701765.1 Hylyphantes graminicola | reverse complement strand
AAAATTTAAATAGCAAGAAATTTATAGAAGTTAAAAGTATAGGAAATTAGAAGTAGAGTATAGGAAATTATAAAAGTAAAGTTAATAAATTGAACATAGGTGTATGAGAATAAAGTAATATGCTCTGGTTTGCGAATTTGTTTCAATGTAACTTAATCATTGATTGCGATTAAAAATTACAAAGTCTGTATGAAGACTTTGTGTAACTCTTCTGCAACCTTACGTCAACCAAATATTTTATGTCAGATGCATTTCGTTAATTCTACAACCAAATATAAATAAAATTTTAGTCTATTTACTTCTCAATTGGAACTTTTCACAATTCAAAAGTAATCTAGTATCATTAATAAACATAAGTGTTTCGTAACGAAAAGTTTCTCTTTTGAATGAAATAAAAAGTAGACAAATGTAATAAGAAATATACTCTCAATGGTCAAAATAAAAGTGATACAATATTGTAATACAATGTATCCTTTTAATTTCAATATGAAAACAATCATTATATTTAAGAAGTATACCGAAATATTCATGCATATTAATAGAGCTACGAAGATTATATGGTCGTAAACCAAGTTCCAATTTAGTGCTTACTACAAAGACGTTTGTTTATTTAATATCTTAAAACCTTGATAAGCAACTTTCATTCAGTGACTGCATAAAATAATCTAACAATAACATCTTTGTGTACCAACGTTTATGCTAAAACCTTAACATCAAGGCTATAACAAAAAAATCTTACTCTACAATTAGAACCCAATACCTTTTCTGCTAACTATGATCCCAAGTTATGGGCATGCCGCAAAAATCAAGTAAAGTCATAATAAAAATCCATAAATGATTTAGATAATAAAAAGCGCATTAAAAATGTACTTCGTGATCAAACCTTCATCCTTATCTGGACATTATATGGGATTTATATTTTATGATTTTCTGAGCTCAGATTTTTTTTCCGAACGCAAAAACTTGGTCATTAGACCTTCAAACTTGTGTACGCTTCTCGTCTGATGAAGATATCACCGATGCTTTGCCCGCAGGGTAAGCGATTTGATCAAAGTAAATGTTTCTCTTAATTTGAAGAAAGCATTTTATCAAGTTTGATAAAGCCATGAAGTATAAAGAAATCATTTATTTGATTCAATTAGTTGGATAATAGATTCGCTGGAAAATACTTTATCTTATTAGAAAAGAACAATGTGCGATTTAAAGTATATAAGTCTATAATTAGGCATTTCTCCTAAATAGGTGCATGCATAATACATTTACCATATCATACGGCATTCTTAATATTTCTGTTACGTAATTACTTTCAAATTAAACATTTAAATTTCCTCACCAAAAAATCATACGCTGCATTTATTAATACCTTAATATTAATATAATAATTTTAAAGAAAAACTAATTTATACGTGTATTAAAATTGCCAATTGCTTATCAAACAGTATCATTTTATAAACATGTCGAAATATACATATTTTATATATTTTGTAACTGTATAAATAAAATCATGAATAGCAAGGATTTAAATAAGTATATATATGTTCGTTATTAGCAGATATGCTACTAAACTTTAAAATTTTGAAACACATATTTTTGAAACACAGTGTTTCACGAAAGATATAAACTGTATGGTTAGAATATGGTAATTATAAAAACTTAATACTGAAAAGTTAACGAAGTTTTATCTTACCATTCGGTTCAGAACCACGCCGCAAAGTCCATCAGATCTTCCTCCTGCTGTTCATGCATCGCATCGTAGGGCGAAGATGCTTCGGAACACAGACTGGGAGTAGGAGACCCCGTTGACGACTGGCCCCCGACGGGATAAGAGTTCTCGTCTGCCGAGTGCTGTGACGAAGTTGACGGGGGAAGCTCCCCTAAAAGCTCCTGCAGCCTCTTGATGTACTCGACTGCGGATTTGAGAGTGTCCACCTTGCTCATCTTCTTGTTCTTCGTCGTGCTAGGGACGTGTTGTCTCAGGGTTGCGAAGCCGTGGTTGACCAGTCTGACTCGGTTCCTCTCTCGCTCGTTTCTTCTGGCCACCGCGGCAGGCTGGGGCGACATCGTCTTGCCGGAGGATGGTAAGTGTCCGAGCTGGATGCGTCGCTTGCACCGCATCAGGTCTTCGCAGTCTTGCTGTTGTTGTTGGTGGTGGTGGGTGTACTTCTGGTGGGGCAGCTTGGGGGCTATCCTCTGCTGGGGGAGGATGAGGGATGGGGGCGGCGGGGAGTGGATGGACGATGTCGACGAAGATGATGACGAGGAAGAACTGTAGGTGTGGGATGTGTTGAGGCTGGTCGTCGCTGTCAGGTAGTAGCCGGAGTTGCCCATCAGGTTGTCGGAGAGAAGTGTCATGGAGGCCATGGCTTGTTGTGGAAGTGACAGTCTTTTTGGATCAATAAGTAATTGTCAATCAGTGGAAGAAGAAGGATCCAATCATGCTAACATAATTCGTCAAATGTCCGAAAACGTCACTTTTGAAGAAAACAGTTCTGAAGTTACGCCGAATCAGAGTCAAACGCACAGCATCACCTAAACTTCCGATGGATTAAAAAAGAGTCGCCGGGTAGAGGAGGAAGAAAAAATACCCGCGGTTGACAGCAGCGATCACCGAAAACCAGGTAAGCAAGCTTCCGATGGAGAGAGAGATCTTCCCTTCCACAAGCGATACCTGTCTTTTTGTAAGTAACTTTTATAAAAACGATCCGCTAGTTCCTGCGTTCGGAGCTGAACTGAAACCGGCTTCTGATGCTGGGGAACTTTTAATAGTACCCTCTCTCTCTCTACCCCTCATGAATTTGTGGCTCCTCCCTCCTCTCAGGTAGTCTACCTGGATGGGGATCAGGGGGGTACAGTGTACCCCTCCCGGTGCTCGCGTGTCCGATATTTCAAGGGGGGGAGGGGAGTGAAATGTTCGTGTTGTGGGACAATGCTGGGGGGTGCATGACTGCGACAGGAAGTGTACTCAAACGATTTTTTGGGTACTGCTGTATTATATTATTACGAGTGTGTGCTTTTTTTTTTCATCAAGGCATTCTGATAAAGGGCAATATTGATATGTAAATGGTATGTATTTTATGGGGATTTCATCATGTTGGAGACTATAAGGTATAAGACCTCTAGTTATATGCTGTGGATTCGGTTGTGACGTTTATAGTTATGGGGAAATAAAAAAAAATGCATATTTAAAGCACTGAAGTCAAAAACATTGTAAATATCTATTCCTTTAACGATGGAAAAAGTATGGAAAATTATGAAATTGTATTAAAAAGATAAGATTTGTTTGTTGGGTGTATAATTTTAAGCTTGTTTATATTTCGAGTGTCTAAATGAAGGAACTATGAATTAGCGATGAGCTATATTTAAAAAAAAAAGAAGAATCAAAGTAATCGGATATTAGATTTAAACACGAAAGTTTTAAGCGACATTTTTATAGGCTTATTGGCAATGTATCAATTTTAACTCTTCTATCTTCAAATTTCTTTCAGTTTTTTTCATATTATTAATTGAATGCAAATTTTAGTTTTCAGAAAATATACTTCGTATTTAAGTGTTTGTATAAATCACGCTATTTCTCTTATAACATTATATATTTATTATTTTAATTAAATGGTTTTACTATTAAAATGTCTTACTTGACAATAAAAAAATGCTTTAAATTTCCGCCTAACTTTAAAATTATAAATATCTTTTACGTTTATGTAATTTTCAATTTTAATAGTTAGTAAATGACTTATAGAAATGTCACATTTCAATTAAAATAGGAGTACCAGAAATAAATCATAGATTCCGAAAGCAATTACTTTTATTTTCTATACATTTGAAATGCTTTCTTTACGATAAAAATACTTTTGATAAAATGCAATTTTTGTGTAAGACCATTTAAAACAGTAATTTCGATAATAAATAAAAAAAAAAAACTGTAGTAATACAAATTAAAATTTTATAAATTAAATACGCAATAATATTATCAAATAAACATACTAAAAGTTTTACAAATAAAAGAATTAATGTATATCTAAGGAAAAATAAAAATAAAATTTATGGAAACCAAATAATGTAGGGTGTATTTGTAGGTAAACGTTCTCTCACAAGATGGCGCTACTGTTGCTAATGCTCTTCATCCTCTTTTCAGTTTCCTCGACTAAGCTCGATAAAAAAAAGTGCTTACTTGATCAACAAGTAACTTACAATTGCGTGTTTTATAAAGCTTTAGTTGTTTATTTATACATTTTTCGAAGATTTTTTAGTGTTTTTTCTAAAAATCTGTAATACTCTCGTGTCGGCATTTTTTTGCGACAAATTAATGTTCTACTTTTGGTTAAAGAATAGTTTGTTTACATTCTATTTTTTTCAAAAATACCTACAATAATAAGGTGTTGATTGAAGAAGGAATCGTTTAATAGGTTCAAAACCAATTTATAAACAATACCTACAAAGAGTCATTAACATTTTTTTTCACGCAAACGTTCAAATGTTAGAAGACTTTTTTTTTACTTTTGAGTAAATCATTTACGCAAATAAAGTAGTTCTTCAAAAGATAGTTAAATATAATTTCATTCTTTTTGCAAAATAGTCTAGATATTTTTCCTCTAAAAATAATAGGTTATACATACATAGATAGAAGATGAATAAGAAAATCCTGTTCAGCAACAATAGTCACCCATAGTTAATGAATCCTCCTGTAGCTTTAGTGTGACGTTAACTGAACAAAACAAATTTTCTAATAATGTATTTTTTAATAAAAAAAATTAGTTTAGAAAATATAAATAGCTTAACCATATACGTTTCCACCCTACAATTAATTTACGATTCAAAAATATCGCTTATCATTAACATCTCCATTCAACTGGTAATTCATGTTGAGGAATAGAAGACTTTTGCATACATACAAATACCCCAGTCTGCTATGAAATTCATATATTGCTAAAACTTTGGTAAATAAAAATATTATTTAAAAGTATAGCCAAAAATTTAGGTATCTCAGTACAGTTACTCTTCGTTATATCGCGCCTCGTTACAACGCTCATTCGGATATAACCGGCCTTATATCATCTCTCCCAAATCCCCGCTCTGCGTAGTACTTACTGCAAGTTGTCCAGACAAATTGCTTAAATTCTGCTATGCTCACAGGCATGCATAATCCACAAAATGTAGGTTTATTTATGAATGTATCTGTCGACAGCTCGTAGTTATGCATCGTTTTGAATAAAACAGTCATAACCATTTGTGATCGATACAAGTAAAATAGTTACTATGCAGCATAAGATCGTTAAAACACGGATGCGACAAAAAACAAAAACAGAACTGCGACATTTAAATCCAGAACTATGAATATCAGACTGAACAATGCATTAGAGGCCATTACTTTGAAGACTGTTTACATCCGAAGTTTAAAACTCTACCAACAATAAATAACACTTGAAGTCTCCACCTCTCCACAGTGCATTGCAATTACGGACCTTAAGTCAACAAAATTCTGTATTCATTTCCTTTGAGGAATCGATTTCAAATTCACCAACTGATATACTTGTTGTTTTGACAAACCTGTAACTATATTTTTGTCAAAATAAGAGGTTTTTTTCTGTTGCAAGTTGTGTTCAGTGTGGTATTGTTTGATTGGTATAACATTTGAGATACATATAGCTGATCGTTTTATTTTTGTATAATGAAGTTCAGTTTAAAAAAAATAGGCTTCAGATGATTATGCTGCTATTTTCGGCATGGTGAGATATGATGGACATGTTTCTAGCCTTGAATGGGAACATAAATGTTTAATGAAAGTAAATTCTTTAGTTTCGATTAGGGAATCCATGTAACGCGTAAACAGATGACCGATTAGAGTAGTGACCGATAAAAGCTAGAAGAAATATGAAAGAAATTACGCCAAATAAAAAAGAACCCGAATTTTAACCAGTGTATTTAAGGGGGTTTGATAGTTGTTAGTTCGGTTGAACAACGTCGCACTAGAGCTACACGGAAGCTAATGACGAGTTTTCCGTGGGAATAAATCATAACTATCAGATACAATGATGTCAAAACAACAAATCCAGATCACCTAATGTCGCCGAATTAGGCATGTATTTCCGCCACCAGGACGGTGTTATTACAATGGCCGCGGTAAACACACCTAAGCGTTGGGGACGAAACAATGGCATAATGGAAGCCTATATTTGATATCGCAAGGTGCCTTGGAACAAAAGGTTACAGTTAGGTAAATTGTGTGGTTTGGCCGCTAATGCGAATCATTGCTCGAGAGGTTTCGGCGTTTAGTCGAGTTGGCGGGGACGGGTGTTTGGGGTCCGTCCCCCGTGACCTTTGGGATGGAGGTTTGGAGTTGCCAAGTTTGGCAAAGTAGCTCCAGTATTTTAAATCTGTCGCAATCGGGATAAGTCTTTTGGGGGCATAATATATAATAATACATCTTTTTGTAGATAATATATAATAACAACCTACGTTCCAATGAGTTCGTTGTGTTATGAAAGACGTAGCAATGATGTCATTAAACAGAAATAAATAGCTCTCATACAACTCAAAAGTGAAATTTGAATAATCCATTTTGTTTGTTCTAAAAGTAAATAAAAGAGAGCTGCAATGAAATTAAAAATCAATTCAACGCCCACAATTCAATATTATTGAAGTACTATTTGTGTTATCTAGGTATAAACTATAAATGAAATAGTCGTATCTAAAAAAAAAGAAACATGCGTCTAAAACCAATTGGTGTGTAACAGTAGCTATCACTTAACTTCCACATAAAATCATCATGCGTCTAAAATAGCACAAAATACAGTCTTTAATACTATTTGAAACTCTCGTTTAAAGTTCAAAATTTAACAACCAAATTTCACCGAAAATTCAATATAATTTTTACTTATAGCTTGCAAAATTTATTTGTATTCCTAAAAGTAGATAGGTAATAATGCTCACACTTATGGAGTAAAAGAGTAAAACATTTCATATGAACATAGAACACTGAAATTGTCACCTTAAAAATATAACTAATAAATTTTTTTAAATACAATTTATAAAAAAAGGCCAATGAAAAAAGAAAAACTATCCAACATGAGCTTCACTAACCTTCGGTATAACAGCATTAAAATACATTTCATGAGTTAAAAACTTTTTTTTAGCTCAGAGGGAAATTAACAATATTCGCTAGTCAACTTTCTTACAACTCTTAATATATTAAAAATGTTAAAAATTGAAATTATGTTTTAAAATTGTTTTCTCATCCAAAGCGAATGAGCATATGTGAAATTATTTATATGTAAAAATAGAACTTATTCTAAGACTAAAGATACTGGAGTAGGCTAGGCGTTTTTAAAATAAACCAAGCATAAAAGAAAAAAAAAATATTGGCATTCAAATATATATTTGTTATGATATTTTATATCAGACGGAACGGTCGTTCCGCCCGCCAATCTCAAAATGACGCCAAGGGCTAAATGGCAGTTATGTATATATACAGAAAACATTTCGCTATGTTAACAGCGAAATGGATTTTATTTTCTACCAGGCAAACTAAACTTCGTAGAACAATAAAAAAAATACAGTAAAGAGGTTTCGTAGATTACTTTCAATAAAAAAATTTTTGTTATTCTAGAGTCAAAAACAGCGGAGGAAAAAAATATGGAAATTTTCGAAAATGAAATCTTTCGCGCAGTTTTAGTCAAATTTTGACCTAATTTTTGAAGTGACCTACAGCCATTACAAGACCATTAATCAGGAAGCGTTTTTACTAAAAGATTCAGAATGCCCCAATTCATCCCCTTTTATAGGTTTGAAGTTTCAAAATTAACTTTTTCTATTTTTAATTAATTAAAATCTATATTACCTTTGGCTGTATGAATGCGCGATAAACAAGATTTCCTAGCGGCCAAGTACCTCCGAAAACGAGCCAAGGTTTACTGTATTTTCATCGAAGACCCGCATAGCAGCGCCGTTAACTATTAAGTTATTATTAAAGCTTCTAAAATATATGATTAATATAATATCTGAATAGTCAGATTGAAAAAAAATTCTAATTAATAAACGAAATGCTTCTTTTAAACTTTTTGGCGTTTTTATTTAGAAAACTTATGAATAACTCGATCGATTGATCGAGAATTGTAAACAATCATATTTGCCTAATTGGTTGCCATATTCAGTTACCAATACCATTAAAAAAATAGTCTGTTGGGTTTTTTTTCATAAAAAGTAAGAAATATATATTTTTTTTCTAAAACTTACTGAGGAATATTTAATTATGTCAAAGTAATCTTTACTTATTTTTTATGAAAAGAAATGATTTTTTTCTAAAATTTATTGAGGAATATTTTATTATGCCAAATAATATTTTATAATTAAAGTTACATTTTTTAACATGAGCTGCTACTAAATGTTTGTATTATAACACATAACAGTAACCTAAGAAACGTATTTGGTTATTGTTTTTTCTTGAATTAGGCTGGATATTTTTTAGTTTTATGAAAGAAAATT
Source organism: Hylyphantes graminicola (assembly GCA_023701765.1). Taxonomy (NCBI): domain Eukaryota; kingdom Metazoa; phylum Arthropoda; class Arachnida; order Araneae; family Linyphiidae; genus Hylyphantes; species Hylyphantes graminicola. The sequence continues at coordinate 48,555,313 of CM043118.1, read as the reverse complement.
GAAAATAAATATGCCTACAAAAGCGAAAAAAAAAAAAAACTAGGCATAAGAGACGGTTGAGGTACACAAAAAATAAAAGCTGCGAAGTAATCTCGAAATGTGTCGAAATCAATGTATCGGGAATAAAACGCGTCATCTGTACCTCACCACAGTTTAACTGTATGCAGTATACGAGTCATTCCACGTCAAATCGACCAGCTCAAAATCTTCACGTCACAGAATTCAATCTTGATTTTTCTCCAAGTACTAAGAACAAATTTATGAGACACGTATTTTTTATTTTTACAAAATTCTAAGAATTAAGAAAGTTATGATTTTTTGAAACCGAAAAGTTAAGCGTAACTTTTTCTCATTTAGCATTGCGGTCTAAGGGAAATTGAGTAATTTCGAACGAGTATAACTAAAAAGTGTAACCTGGGAACAACTAATAAATTTTTTTATAGATTACTATTACTAGTGGTAACATTTTGGTAAAGTGCGCTGTTGTTCCCAAAACTCCTTCAATTGAAATTTTTTTAAAAAAATTTAGAGGTGAATAACATTAGTTCCAATGGAGAAATGGGTATAATATGTTTGTCTATGTGAAAGAATATGTGCAAGCGACTGGATTTTTTTAATGAAGTACTAATATTAAAATGTCTCATATGATAGCGAACATTTTTTAAACACATCGTGTTATTGAAAAATGTAAGCCTTTTCCTCCTGTCAAATTTTAATTTAAATTTATAATATTTTTTATTTAATATAAATACTATTTGAAATTTCAAAGGTACAAGAGACTTACATTTTTCAATAATACAAAGTGTGTAAAAATATTTGCTATAGCATTTCAAATTTTAATATTATTACTTAGTTTAAAAAAAAATCCTTTCGCTTGCACATATTCTTTCATTATACACAAACCTATTACACCCAATTCTCCATTGGGAACTAATGTTATTCTAATCTGACTTTGAAAAAAATAATTTCAGTAGAAGAAGTTTTGGGAACAACAGCGCACTTTTCTAAAATGTTACCATTAGTAATAGTATTCTATAAAAAATTTATTAGTTGTTCCCAGGTTACCCTTCTTAGTTATACACGTTCGAAAATACTCAATTTCCCATAGACCGCAATGCTAAATGAGAAAAAGTTAGGCTTAACTTTTCGGTTTCAAAAAATCATAACTTTCTTAATTTTTAGAATTTTGGAAAAATAAAAAATACGCGTCTCATAAATTTGTTCTTAGTACTTGGAGAAAAATCAAGATTGAATTCTGTGACATGAAGATTTTGAGCTGGTGGATTTGACGTGGAATGACTCATACAAATGTTCTACGGGGAAAAAGATAAATAGTTCTAATTTCCGAGTGCGAGTTATATAACTTTTATATAACTCTCTATAAACATTGAAATCACGTCGTCAATTTTGTAGTCATATTGTGTCTGTATCTTTTGTTATTTAAAAAAAACTACTGTTATCCCCCCAAAAACTTCGTAAAAGTAAACAAACGCCAATCTCAAAAAAACAAAACAAAAAAAAACTTTATTTTATTAAAAAACAAGTCATTATGAAAGTTGTGGCTAAAAAAGCCGTGATATAAAAGGAATGCCAATCTCTTGTGTAAAACTTCCTGGTCATAATAAATAGTACAATTTAAGTTTTCCTGCCATAAAAAAAATTGCACTGTTTGAGGTTGGTGCCCATCTTAATCCCCCTAATAAAATTAAATCAAGGCAAATGAACTTGAATTACTAAATCAGAATAATGAAGGATATACTTAAAAAAAAAACTTTGACAAATGTATGATCTTAATACATTTATATAAAGGTGTAGAGGGGGGTTAAGATGGGGGGCACCAACCTCAAACAGTGTAATTTTTTTTATGGCAGGAAAACTTAAATTGTACTATTTATTATGACCAGGAAGTTTTACACAAGAGATTGGCATTCCTTTTATATCACGGCTTTTTTAGCCACAACTTTCATAATGACTTGTTTTTTAATAAAATAAAGTTTTTTTTTGTTTTGTTTTTTTGAGATTGGCGTTTGTTTACTTTTACGAAGTTTTTGGGGGGATAGTAATTACAAGTATATACTATACTAAACTCAATCATGAGCAAAGTGGAAAATTGACGTGTAAAACGCGTTTTTCTACTATGACACTTACTACACAGAGAAGACAACACGACATTAAGGGGAAAATAATTCGCAAGTAAAACGTGTTTTTCTACTGCTTTAAACTTTTTACAGGGAAGTCTATGGGCGGTAAAATTATTTTATACGCTCATTGTAAAGTTATATATTATTGGCAGGTATCGGAAAGTTACATTTTAAAAATAACTGTTACAGTTATACTTAATATGAAAAGTAACTGGTAACAGTTACTTTTAGATATTTCAAAAAATAAGGAAAAATGCAATTTAGCCATCTCACCGTTTTCTAAAGATTAATTAACCAAGATTAAAGAAAACAAAGCAAAAAAACACTGTACTTGCAACTAATTATCACTTTTTATAATACATAAAACTTTATTATTATTATTTTTTAAATTTCAAAATTGGCATAGGACAGCCTTTGGAAAGTAACGAAATATTTCGCTACATCGTTACCGCTAAAAGTAACTAAGTAACTGTTACTTTCAGAACAATTTAGTGGCGTTACCTTAAAAAGTAACTAATACAAGTAAAGCATTGTTTCAATCTCTGATTATTGGTAATGATATTGGCATGTAAACAACAGTACATTGCGGCCGCCAAATAAGATCTTTTTCTCAAAACATGTTAGTGGTAAACCTGCAACCGAACAATTAGCCTCCCATCAGTAGCGGCGTCTGCAAAAAGTTGTGCCAATCCGCCCAAGTGATCGGATTCGGCGACGATATTTTCATGTTTGGGACTTATTTTTGTGTTGTTGCCACACCCTCTTAGTAAAAATACTACAAGAATATTCCTTTAAGGGGTGGGAGCTAATGATGATTTGAGTTTGTTGCTGTTTGTGTGTTCGATTTGTTAAGACTTCGTTCGTAAAATGTAGAGAGGAAAATCTTGTGTTTGTTATTGCTATACGAATTCGACCATGCATATATTTTCTTGTTTAATAAATTATGAATGAGTTTGTAGCAAATATGACGTTTTGTTTAATGTCTCTTTCATTTTACATTTACAAATTTATTGTTGTAATTTACGTCGATAGATTTTAGTTTTTTTTTTGCAATGAACTATATTTCAGCTTACATACTGGGTAAGCTAAATAAAGCTTTACTATATAAAAAAAATGTGTGCGGGAGATATAAGGGTTTAACCTTTTAAGTCCAGTGATTCCATTTGACATCATGTTTCTGATCATAATTTACAAAAATAATAGGGCTGACATCTTCCATCGGGATCAAAAAAATATATATTTTCTAATAGAAAAATAGTTCGAAGAATCTGATGATGTGCTTTTTTTGATATCATAAATGGCTGCAGACAATCAGAAGTTTTTTCTTAAATGACGATGCCAAATTGTCATTGAGACTGAAAGGGTTAAAACCGGTGGTATCACATTTAAGTAGAAGCTTGATGATACTAATGGGAATTAGTGACGCCAGTGAGAGTTTCCGATAGCAGAACTTCCTACATTAAAAAGGCTTCAGGTTACACTTTCTGTTAGAATGAGGTTTCCCAGTTCATCGTTCAACTGCAATGAAAACAATAAATTTTTTTATAAAAAAATAATTGTATAATTCAAACAAAGTATTTTTTAAATTACCTACGGCATTGGACATTATGAGGGGGATTGGGAGTAAGTTTCCAAACAGAAGATTCTCTGCATTAACAAATTTTGCTTAGAATATTTAATTTTTTATTAGATTAACCCAGAAAGATTTCAGTTTCGAAACCATCTCTCATTTCTTCCTTAATAAAAGGGTTAGGGGAGAGTGTTGTACCTTGGGACAATTTTTACATTTTAATTTTTTTCTTTGATAATTATAGTCAAAATAAAAATATGAAAGCAGCATTTCAGCACACCAATATATTCCTCTATAATATATTTTTTAAAATTCTGGCAGTTTGAAATTAAAAAATTGCCACTCATTTAAAGTAGAGAGGATAAACTGTCCCAAGGTACAATATGATGTTGTACCTTGTGGCATACTTTATAATTCAGTCAATAGTCATACACTTGACTATTGACTGAACTAATTTGTGTCAGAAAACAAACTTTATTTTTTTTTCAAGGAAATACACAAATAAAACTTCAAAATTCAAGAATAATTTAGCCAGAATTATATTTTCAAACTTCAATCATTATAAAATATATCCAAAACAAAGCCGAGTTGTATTTTACATGTTTTGTGGAATTGCTCTTAAAATAAGTAATAAAGATATTTTTATTTATCCAAATTATTAAGAATCATGAATGTGTTGTATCTTGGGACCTGTCCCAAGGTACAATACGCTTTACTGTCCCAAGGTACAATACACAACATGGTTTAAATAAAAGCAAGATAGTGGCCAATCTAAATGCATTATCATTATTTTCTCATAACCAAAATATTTTAAAATCTTCTATTTTATGAAGAAAATAAAATGCAGTTGACTTTTTGTAAAAGTACAAAGGTAAGAAATTATATTAGAATTTGAAAAATATTTACTTTGGTGACAAAAAATATTTCATTACCCCAATTCATCAATTCAATGATGCTAGTGTTAAATTTTATTATGATGATGTATGTTGGTTAAGGCTACTATTAGAAATAAACATTGTATGAATATTGCCAAAATATTCTTAGAAATTGTCAGTGTCCCAAGGTACAAGCGTCCCTAGGTACAACACTCTCCCCTATTCAATCTTTTTTAGAAGATTTTGATGCTCCACATACCAGACAGCATAAAATTGTAATTCAGAAAAATTCCATTTTCTAAAATTTTAGAACAAAGGGGTCGCTATCTCCAATCATGAACCATTGCGCTACGTTCAACCATGAACAAAATCCACATTTTCTAAGTGAAACCAACGAAAGTCAGAGTGAAAGTTGTTCACACCGGGCCTTTCCAATCCTCAAGAGTCCAACAACATCTTCAGGTGCCACTTGAAAAATATACCCCCATCATCTGCCACCAAATGCTCTCCAGAAGGTGTCAACGACCGTGCCACAACCATTGTCCAGCATGACCGAGCACGGTCGGACAGACAGACCCAATGGTCTTCCGGACGGACCCCGAAGTTGCGGTACTTGACCATTCAGAGGACATCTGTCCCCCCCAACGAGAGGGTGTATCTGATTTTGATTTGAACCCTTTGATGGCTTTCATATCAAACCCTTTCGCTTTTTGGGGGCGAAAGTGGAGCGTAAAGAGACAGCCCTTTCTGGACAAAGACCTTGTTGTGGCTATTTTGGGTCGTTTAACCCTTTCGCTGGAGGATCGACAAACCCTTCATGATATATGCCTTGGATTATAACTTGGTGATATATCTTCGGTTCTCTTAATGGAAGTGGTGAACTGAGGTTTGTGTGGTTTAGCTTCGGGCGTCTGTTCGGACCAAGATGGTGATTTATGCTGTTGGTTTTACATGAATGCGAGGGTTGAGTCGTATTTTAACTTGGGATTTCGTTTTTAGGAGGTTCCTTTAATTTGTGATTTATGTACTATTGACGATTTCACTTTGGATATACAGGGTTTTGTCAAGAATAGAGAGAAATGTTTATTATTTACTACATAAGCACTGTGCTACATGGGTTGTGGAAGAAGTATGAGGTATCAGCAGTTTTCGATAAGGCGTCGTAAATATATAAAAGAAAGTCCATATTTGGCCATTGTGAAATCAACATCTTGTCGTAATTTTTTTGTAAAAATACTTTTAGCCTAACCTATTCAATACAATTATGTTCACATAAATGCATATTTTGATTTTGCATTAATACTTTTTGTTTGAAAATGGAGAAATGCCCTTTTTATTCGAAATTACTCATTACTGAAACAAAAAACGCTTTTGTGTGTCAATTGAATGCCATACCCAACTGCATAAAATATTTTCACAATAAAAGTTATCAAGTCAGCCGCATTTTCAGGAATTTTTAAGATTTCCTTTTATAATAAATATTGAAAAATTTATATAATATTTTGGTTGAAATATTGACTAAATGTCGTTAACTAAGACACTTAATAACATTAAGATAATTGAATTGTCTGCATCGATAGTAAGTTAATTTTAAGCGAATGTTTTTAATGCTGCAATTAAACATGCTTACTACGAAAAGTTATAATTTGCTTTTTATGTTTTGCTAGCTATTTAAAAAAAACAAGTTTTGTATCCACTGTTATTACTTTGAGAAAGTTTTGTCCTTGAAGTTTCTTATTCATATAAAACGAAGGCGTTGCAACCCATTGTAAAACATCGTTTACCATTTTGAAACGATGAATCTCTTCGAACTCACTTTCATTTAGGATCGGATTACACCAGCTCTTTTCAATTTTCGAAACCCCAGCCCAAACAACAACCCCTGGTCTTCCACCTAACCTCTTTTTCGGGAAAAATAACTAGTGCGTGAAGCAGACCAGACGCAAAAAAACATAAAAACACACCTAATCGCCGTCACAACACAAAGGGAGGAAAAGCAGGAGAAAAAAAATCATCAGACATTACACGAGATACAAGTTTAGATTTCCCATCAGTAGCCAAAATTCTACATGAATCACTTAACCCCAATATGTATTCCTTAGTGAGAAAATGGTTGGAAGCGCAACCCATCGGATATTGGAAATTAAACCCAAAAAATCCACCCTGGTTATAGATCTATAAATCATTCAACGGTTTCCACAATGCAAGGTTCTATCTTCCTAGTCCCGAACGGCTCAATCCGAGACGCGCATTAGCATATAATAAGACAAGATTACATGGTGCAGGACGGTTGGGCTGAGGGTAAGCCTTAAAATCTCTATCTTCTGCCACAATTTCGAACAGGGATTTATGTCCGATGTGGTGGCAACAATATGGTCTTCTTAAAAGGGGGAGGGGAAGAAGGGGTCGTTGTGATTTAATGTTCTGTTTCCCGTCGACACGCCTTCCTAGTTTCCGGTGTAAAATATGATATTAAACTTCTTGAGGGATGTTTTTCGAGGAATAAATCTTATTTCTTAACATTGGTGTCTATATAAAAGAATGTATTGCAAGGCTTTTGAAGGCCTTCCTAGTCTATTACACCATTGCAATAAATCCATGATTCAACTAAAAAAGTGTTGTGACAAGGTCGTTTAAGGTCATGCCAGATATTATGGTTTTAACAAAATATATGCAAATAGAAATATTTGTAACATAATCAGTTGTAATATACAGTAGGGACACTAAGTAATTTGACCCGATTTAAAATCCTACTATCGGAATTTTGCATTTCCTCAATGAGAATTGGATCACATAAATGAAGTTTTTCTTTAAAGTTTAGATTTAAAATGAATCAATTGACAATACGCTACAGTAGACTGCTAGACAGAACGATGTGAAATACGATATAATTATTAGTATGAGAGATTAAATCTTTCGGTAAACATCAACGATGCTCCATAATAACACAGTAAATTAGCAATGGAAAATGGTGAAAAATCCGAGGAGATTGTCCATTAATAAGAAACATATACACCCTATCCATACAAGTTCATACAGACTATAATATAATCAGTTGTAATATACAGTAGGGACACTAAGTTTATATAGACTATAACAAGTTCATATAGACTATAACATAATCAGTTGTAATATACAGTAGGGAAGTTCATATAGACTATAACAAGTTCATATAGACTATAACATAATCAGTTGTAATATACTGTAGGGATACTAAGTATTTTGACCCGATTTAAAATCCTATTATCCGAATTTTGCATTTCCTCAATGAGAATTGGTTTGAGAGTTTTAGATAACTATTAACATAGTTGGACCTGATATTTCAAAGAAAAGTCTTTGTCAATATTTTTTATATTTTAAACGCAGATGCAACAAAAAATTTGGGAATCACCTGTATTGGACAATAAGTCTTTAAGAATTTCAAATGGTATTTCTCATCAAGAATTCCTTACTCATCAACAATCCTCCTCGATTGAAAACAATTCAGGCACCAACTACAAAACCTGTCATAGGATCCATCCAAAATACTCCTACAGACAAATAAGCTTCGGTATCCGGGTATACAGGGAAGTTAATAGAGTCATTTGTCGGATGCCATGTCTTACAACAGGGGGGTGTTGCTAGAGACAAAGGGGGCGACATGTGATAGATACCCCTCTTTGGGATGGACCACCCCCTCACAGAGATTCAATTTGCTTACTGTATTTATTGGTAGTAGGTTTGGGCCTTTTTTATGGTGGTGTACATTGCAGGTTATAATGTGTTGGTGTCTCACTTTAGGTTGTGATTTCTTAGTGGTTTACGGGGAAGAGAATTTTTTTTTAGCTCGGAGTTTCTTATTGGTTATGATGATACACCTTGAAAAAAAAAACATTGAAATATTTACTATTTCTGTTATTTTAATACAGAAAATTTCCGTTTTCTTTAGTTTTCGAAAGTTATAGCTCAGTTTGCCAAAAGAACCATATTTAAAAAAAATGACTACGGGGAAATTCTATCAGCAGATTTTGTCTAAAACATTACATATTTTCAGGCAAACGGGGCGACATGTGATAGATACCTCACTTTGGGATGGACCACCCCCTCACAGGGATTCAATTTGCTCACTGTATTTATTGGTAGGAGGTTTGGGCTTTTTTTTTCATGTTGGTGTACATTGCAGGTTGTGATGTGTTGGTGTCTCATTATAGGTTGTGATTTCTTACTGGTTCAGGAGCAGAGTAATGTTATAGCTCGTAATTTCTTACTGGTTAAGATGGTACACTGTAAAGCAAAGCATCAAGTCAGTTACAAAAATAAATATTCCAGTTATTATCATAACAGAAAATTTGTTTACTTGAACTTCCCCAGTTTTCTGTAAAATTAAATCTCAGTTGGTCAAAAGAACCATTACTCAGTTAAAATGATAAAATCTGCAGCCGCTTATACAGGCTGCTCCTGTTGAGACCAGATATATATGTTTGATTACGAAAAGAAAATTTGATAGATACCAAGTACTTCAATAGTGTAGTGGCCAGTGTGGTTAGGTTAGTTTTGAAATATCTTCGCACTAGAGCTACACGAGGGGTATTGGCGGATTACGTCGTAATTTAGAGCCACAGTCAAGTGACGAGCATACACCTAAGAAGGCACCCAAAGCAACAGTTAAGGGCGATATGGCAGCGAACGAAACAGTCTGGCTCCTATGTCGTTGATGAGGATTCGTTTACGGTTTGTGACTTGATATTTTCTTTTTTTTTTAACGTACTCAGCAATGCAGAAAATATGTTAGTCATGAATATTATCTGTATTGTTTGAAAGAAAATTCTGTCAACATATTTTGTCCTTAGTATTACAGATTTTTTCTGGAAACTTTGTCCCCGTTTTGTACGTTAATCCCGCTTAAAACGTTACCGAACCATTTTTGTACAGAAACTGTATGTCTTACCGCTTCTTACGTTTTCCCGTTTCATTAGATTATTTCTCCGGCCCCTTGGGAATAAAAGTATGATCGTAATTTCACCAAAACTGTTCAGTTTAAGTTACGCATGGTTAAGAAATGAATTATTTTCTAAGTATAAATTATTTGTATTGTATCAAAACCATTATTAAAAATACTTAAAAATTATACATTTTTAATATGCATACATGTCTACTTTGTAGCAATAAAAAATATTTCCAATTAGCCCATTGAGAATAGTTCTTATGTTATGAACGTAAAAGAAGTTTCTTTAAAATATTGAGAGTCAATATAATATGACACATTTTTTTTTTTCATTTTAAGCTAAAAAAATCCGCCCTTCATTAATAATTGTCTTAAGAAATTCGGACATACCGTCTTCAACCTCATACTACACCCTTATCCATGTATTCCTCTCAAAAGTTAGGCAACTTTTCCCATCAAAAATCCACTTTCAAAAGTTCCAAACCCACCCTCAGACATTAAATTCCTCAAATAATAATCCGTCAATATTCCAATGAAAAAAAATCCAATTACATAACAAACACAGAACAATGGATTCGACCTCCGCCTTCATAAATCTATCAATCGGGCCTCCAAAAAACAGAAGGTACTAAATGGCTAAATAGCTTTTTCGGTCCTCTGCAACACCAAAGCAGATTCTAATGAATGGGAAACACGTACTGCTTTTAATTAATACTCGGGTGGGTAATTAATGCCTTATTAATGGGCAGTTGAAAGCCACACTAAAGGGCCGCTAAATAGCTTATTTGTCCAGAGGTTTAACCCTAATCAATTACGCAACTGACATGGTTGACATTAGCGTAAGTAAAGGTCAGTTAAGGGAGGAATGACTGGGGAGGGATGCATGGGGTGAAATGGGTATGCCTTTTAATGGGAAATGTGAGTTAATAGGTAAACTGTGGTATGGGAAAGGCCATAAGTGAAAGGTGGAGTACTTTTAAGTATTACAGATGATTGCATACACGCAAAAAAATGGTGCTGGTCCTGCAACTCAACCAAGTTTGGTTGAAGGGTGTTTAATTGGCACAGCCAAACTGGTGGTTTCTTTCAAACCTACCAGTTTAGTTACCATAACTATACTCGTTCGATTGAACGAGTTTAGTTAACGGGACCAGACTGCCTCAATAAGTTCGGTTGAGACAACTAAACTCTGTGTGAGAACTAAACTGCGCGGTATCAGTTTAGTTCTCTCAACCGAACTAGTCGTTTGCGCCAGCCGAACGCTTCTAACCATACGTGTTTGGTTCCTGCAACAAGACAGTCCTGTCAGTCCTATAGCAACCGAACAGTTTGGTTGGGATAACTCAATTTTCGTTTGTACGTACCAGACAGTTTTTTGCGTGTACAAGTGAAATTGATTTTTTAAAAAATATTTTAATATAAACTTTTTCGGCATTTTCATTGATTGATTTATTTTGAAAGGTTTTCGGGAAATAATAAAAAAAAGAATGTAAAAACCATTTGTGCTGTGGTGTTTACAGTAATTCACAAAAATCCTCGCGAACGAAAGCGAAAATTTTAAGTGTATCTTTGTGTCGTAACGTTACTCCTTAAATGTAGAGGCTTCACTTTCGGCCACCAGTTTTGTGGAGAAACATTACATAAATCGTTTTGCAGTGTAGTATTTAAACGAAAATAATGTGTAACCTTTTTTTTTGTGATATAGTCTTTCTTGTCATTATATGGTGCAACGGAATAGAAACTTTTTTTTTGCATCTTCAACGTAATTGGAAATTTAGTTTAAAAATATGTTTGACTATTATTCTATCTGAAACCTCTATGGCTCAAATCAAAAGAAATACGGGCTTTAAATTTGGTACAGGAGTTTCTAGTACCTGTAGGATAGTCGCAATAAGGTTTTCGAGAAAATTGTACATGCACAAACGGTAGCTGTCCTAGAACTGTTACCGTGTTAAAATTATGAAAATTACCTAATCGGGTATATAATTACCTTTAAATGTATTGATTATTGAGTGTTAATTGAACGTTACACAGTGTTGCACACCCATATCTGTCTATCAGCAAATATCCATGCTTGCGTTCGCTTCGATAACCCGAGCAGCGCCAAGCACTGCATGTAATAACTACGCTTTTATGCATCTTATCCATCAATGAGGTCTGCATGGGTGTAATAACCACAAGAGAAAGCCGCAACAAAGGTTCAGGGCTGATGAATATTTTCTTAGCAGGTTGTGGTGACTAAATGAGCGATCGGTCTGTGGAGGGGCCCCCTCTCGCACATACAGCCCCTAATGAAGTTCTAAATAGATTGATGCGAATCCTCATATCTTCTGCTGTAAGTTGTTACATTCTGAGGGTGGGGTGGTATGAGCAAATAGAGAGAAAGTGTAGAATGAAATTACAGTGGAACTGCAATTATCCGAACCGATTGGTACCAATCCCCAAATGGAAATTACAAAACTTTTAAAATAGGATTTCGCTATAAAAAGTAAATTTTTATTAATTACTGTATGTATCTGAAAAATAGTGGAATATATTTGTAACAAAAAATAAGTTTTTTTTATGAACCAACGCTTTCGTATGCACTCTTAAATCAAACGAGCAATTTTAACTCGGTCTGAGTTAATTTTCATTCCTCCAGTGTCGAAAATGCTCTTCCCCTATAGGAGTGGATATTTTGTTTGTTAAACCTCCGACTGTATCACTCCAAACGAGTGATTTTAACTCAGTCTGAGTTAACATTCACTCCTTTCCAGTGTCGAAAATGCACTTCTCCTACAGGAGTGGGTTTCACTCTTGTTTTAAGAGTGTATATGGATGGAATAAGATGATATCATTACTATTATTTAATGTACATTTTTGATTTGAATGTACCACATACCTATAATCTAAAATGTACTGATGCTAATTGACATAAGTATAGTTTAAAGCAGGGATTGAAAAGTTACTTTTGAAAAAAGTAACTGTTACTTAATACAACAAAATGTTGCAACATTGTAAATGTGCTATGTTACATAAAGCAAATGTGCAATATGTTACCATTTGACACAGTACTTGTCTTTAAACCGAACAAGTGAAACACAAGTTTTTTTTTAGTTTTTATTCCGAAATTCACGCATAACAAGGATAACTCGCATAATTTTAAGTTTTTTATAAATCATTACGAAATTATCGATACTTTTAATTAGATTTTACATCACCAAATATTTTTGGATTCATTTAAAGCCTAATAGAGCTAAATTCGTTTTTTTTTAAATGTCAAAACAAAATCTAGAATGCATCGTAGTATGCTAATGTTGTTCTCGAACGCAAACCGAAATCAAATCAATTAAGTAATAAATTAAAGAACTGATCCTCTCGAAACGGCCAGATCATGTTTGACTTTCTCCAGCGTAAAGTAATACTTCAGAATGGTTGGGAGGAACAACTTTTTGATATTGGAGCCTTAGAAAAAAGACACTGAAATGTGAGTACTTTAAACTTGATAATAAAAGATTATATTAACTGAGAAATTAATCAAATCCCACCATTTATAATCTAAATTGTTATATCGAAATATTTTTATTTTTCAGTTGCTTATAAATCTATATAGTAACCTTACATAAACATACAAAACTTTTATAAATTCTACCACTTTTTTTAACCTAGCGCGAAAACTAAAAAAATTCCCATCTTTTCAAAATAGCTCAAAATCCGAAATATTCAAATACAATGCTTTTTCGATTAGGAAAAGGGTGTAGGGGGTGCTCTCGAATGGGGGGGGGGGGGGCTATGATAGAATCAAAATTAATGACATTCCCTTCATGTTCTCCGGAAGTGAAATTTTCATCAAGACTTTCTCCGGAAACTTTGCAGAATTTCGGTGGTCCTCCCCAGGTGTCGGGTATCATCCTCTGTCTCCACCTGGCTTGCATTTCACCTTGGACCCAGCGTGATGAACGGTTTCTATATTCATGATTCCGATGGCAGACACAACCCTCCCCTTGGGAATAATTCGAATATCATCTATTCGTATTTTTTTCTCCCCTTTTTAAGTATATGTGGAAGGTTTTGGGGGTGAAATTCACATTTTTAGGCAAAGAAACGAATTAACCCATTAGAGACCCCCAGTTGAGAATTGCAATATAGGATTTGGATTCAAATGAAACTCTTGAGGGGAATCGGGTGGTTCTATCTCGCCCATGTTAATTTTACTAACTTTCGGTGCATTTTTCTCACGAACTATAATATTATTATGATTTTTTTTATAGTTCGTTTCTTACATATAGATCTTTGTTTAAAACTGAGGATATTTCACAGCATAAAAAATAATTTTGCAGTGATTTTTTGTAAAATGTGTATTAAACGAAATTTGCATAGCATGATGCTTTGTAGCGTTTGTCTTGATATTTTCAGAATGTATTCCGCCACCACATTATGTTTGAAATTAAAGAACAGTATTTGATGGTGTAAACTCTATTTAAAGTATCTTGACAATTTATCTTTCAACGCTCTAATATGAAAGATAAGGTAATGAAAGCATTGCGATGGGGTTAAAATTCTGAAAAAAGTATTGTGGTTTCGACACATTATTGGAAGGTACTGATTCCAAAAAAGTGGGTTTGGAACGTTGGTCCGTCTAGCAGACTGTCTGTATGAAAACACTCTACACTTTCAACTAAAAGATCTACGGATCTCACATTCGATACATAAGTTCCTAGTACCCGTCGGACGTCAAAATAAGGTTTTGGTTTTAAAGTTTAAGAAAAACAAAAATCAAGACATCAAATTCCGTACGCAATTTTCTAGTACCTGTTAGAGTACCTAATAAAGTTTTCGAAAAAAGACAAAAAGGTAGTTGCCACGGAAATTTTGGTTTTTAAATTCCTGAAATAACCTTGGGGAAATTCGAACTTATCGAGGCAAGGAAACTTATTGCCCCTAATTTCCTTCAAATATTGCCTCTATTAGGAGTGTATTAAAATTCGAATTAGGAAGTAAAGTATTAGGAAGTAGAAAATAAGTAGGAAGTATGTCCACGTGTGGAATATGACAGGTGACTTTTAAAGGGAGTCTTCACTTTCATATTTAATAAGCTTACAATGAAAAGCTCTTCAAATTACCCTTTCTCAATATGGCATCAATAGGTTTACCAGAGAAAGTGAACGAAAAGGAAGTCACAAGCGTCTCTTAATCCGCACGTTGCATGGGATAATTTAGATTTTACATTAATCAAAAAGGAACTAAACTAATCCTTTTCAAATTCGAGTATCTGATACTATGTAACTAAATTATGTCGCAGAACGCTTTTGGGTTAACAGAAAAAAAGCACCAGAGTTTCATCTAATCGTGAAAAATAGGTGGTTTTTGAGGTTTTTTAGAAGTTATCAATTGCAAGCTCGGCCACACAATCACATTTCAACAAAATGGATATTGGAACTTAGATCTTTTCTGGTTGGCATAGTGCATCTGCGTTACATATACCATAATTCGGATTTCCAACACGAGCGACACAAAAAAATATTCCCAAAATCGAACGAACTCGAACTGTTCGAAAGAAGCCAGCTGTATTAGATTCGAACAAGAAAAGGATGCGTTCCAGTTTCTAGGGAGTCCCTTATCAAGTCCCTTTGTGTCCCAATCGAAGATGAGGTTCGCATCCAATTGTCCCATATGGGATAACCCAAACGAATTTTTAAAGAGATGCCCCCTTTACAAGAACCGAACGGATTAAGAACACTAATCCCTCCATTCGAATTCGGAGAATCGTCTGAAATGGACTTGGAAGTGGAAGTGAAAGTAGCTTTTTTTCTGTAGTCCTCTGGGAAAATTGTGTGGGCCGCACTGTTCTAATGACTGGGGAGACTTTGGTATCCTGTTCCCTTTTTACGATTGTCCCAAGGTTGTAAACTTTTTTTCAAGGGATTAAAGTTTTCTCAGGATGTTTTCAAGGTTTGGATTTGGGTGTTTATTTTTTTAAGGAGGGAAATTCTAAGGAAAGTGAATTGGGGCTGTAATGAACTTGCATCCATGACATCTATCCTTAAAAAAATATTTCTTCCTTTCCTAGCCTGAAAGTCTGATGCTATCAATTACTAGGGTTACAAACATAAAATAAGGTACTTCACACAAAGCTTTAAGAAACACAACATGTAACAAATTGTAACATATACCTACACCTATTTGAAGTTGGATTCAAAATGAAAGTTCATGTATTTGAATAAACATTGACCTACATATCGACAGATAGAAGTTTGGAAGAGACTAAAAACTTGACAAATTGACAACCAGCATTGAATTCTTTCTTTCTAATATTCTTTTTTAACACCCACATCAAGAAAATAAGGCCTTATGTGCCACAGGGCACGAAGAGGACTAAGTAATATCAAGAATATATACTGTTTAAGTACACATTATAATTCTATAACCTTGATTGGGATTTTAAATATAGTTCTTTATCAAAGAGTAACTGTTAAACGTCTTCAAGATAAAGACAGATTTTTTTTAAATGTTGATTTGGTGAAAGCTGTAATTTGCGTTTTGCTGTTTCGAGTATCACTAACCAAAAAAAAATTGGGGTATTAAATGCTTGTAATACTAATATGCAAAAAATATTGAAATAATCTCCATCATTGTCAATTACACCTGAAGGTGCTAATCTAAGTTTTGTACTAACCCCAAGAAATTCAAAATCCTTTAATGTTTTTGGTATTAAAGTAGGCGAATACCCAAAATTCTAAATTTTTTACTATTACTTTAATCTTTTCCAAATTTGGCATAGTGATTTCAAATATAATGAGCAATGCTTTTTAGGCAATTTTTTTTTATTTAAATGCAATTGATTTATTTTAAACGGTGTTTTTCACCTAAAAAAAGGGGCTTACGCCAACACTTCTAGTATAAAAAGTTTTACATTAATTTACCTGAAATTTTTTACAGATGCTATTTCAATATATATCTGTGCCATAAGCTTCTAACATCTGGTGCAAATATAGTAGTTTTTTTTTTTTTAAATGTTCAAGTGTAATTTAATCGAAAAAAATCTTTTTTTAGTTAAATTCATGAAATTTTTCTTAATAACTTCTTTTCTTGTAATTTGTATGTAACTCTAGAGGGTCATTGCATGTATCAGTTCAAAATGGAGAATTTAACACATAATGTTTATAGGAGGAAAATTCAATGTGGTAGACTTGTTAGCGTAAACATCTTTTTTTAGTAAAAAATCAGTTTAAAATAAATAAATTTTATTTAAATAAAAAAATTGCCAAGATAGCATTGCTCACTATATTTGAAATCTCCATGACAAATTTGGAAAAGATTAAAGTAATAGTAAAAATTTTAGAATTTAGGGGAATTTTGGGTATTCGCCTACCTTAAACGCTTATTTACAACACAATGGTACTGATGCCTGTCATTTAGATTTTTGATCGCGATCAACTATAAAAGATTAAAAAAAATACAACAAATAAAAAAATATAGGGCATAAGTCATTTAAATAAGTATTCCACAAAAAATATCTAGTATTTCCACATCAAAGTCAAATCTTCAAAACAATGGGCCGATAAATTCCTCTCGTGGGCCCCACAAGAAGGTGTAATTTTATATCACTGACCTCCCCGTTGGGGTATCATCCGGCAGTTGACACCTCAAACGTCGCCATTTTTCTCTCTTTGGGGGCGACCACGCGCTGGGTTAGATGCTAGAACACCCCCGCGACAGTCCTGCCATTCCACCATATGAAAATGTTGAAGAAAAGAACAATGTGGTGGTTGTATTGTTGTTTTTGATGGCATTTCAGATGCCTGTTATAATACCAAGAGCCGAAATCCCGAAAAGATAGAATACCGAAAAGCCATAAGCCCGATAGCAAAATATGTAAAAATATTATTCAAAAATTAGTAATTAAATTGTCCTTAATTAAGCATAGCGGTATCAATTTATTTTGTCGGCATTTTCGAATTCGTTGGGATTTCGTCCACATGGGAGTTTTTTCCCATTGGATTTCGGCTTTTGGGTTTATGCCGGAACCGGCATTTCAAACCCATTTATATTGGTGACATTTGAAAGCTGGTTTTATTGCTTTCTCACGAAATGTTGGTTAATTTAAATTATGCTAGTTTGCTTCTTTGATTAAACTTTATCAATGAAAATTGTTAACTTTAAAAATCCTATAGAATGATAAATAGAATAAGAGAATGATGTTTGAATATTGCCTACCTCAAAACTAACTTGTATCTTTAAGCTCTATCTCCATTTAAGAAGACCAATATGAACAATTCACTACCATCCACGTTACATGCATTTTTCATACAAAATAAAAATAGCAATATATTAAACGTATCAAGTTTGTGGAAAAATGTTAAATTCTGATAAGCTCACTATTGTATAAGCCATCCCATCCCATATTCGTTTATGTAACCTTATGTTTGAGAAGCTACAATAATAGGTTCTTAACAAATAAAGTAAGTACAAGCATTCTTAGTAAATTTGATAAGCATATTTAGACCAATCCAATGAAGAGTTCAGTTTTCTCTGCATACGCAAGGTCAAATAAGTATGAAATTTTTTTTAACATAAGTCAGATTGGTCGGGTAAAAGGCATCCTTCATACCATTTACTGTCTACTTAGAACGAGAAAAGCTAGAACGTGCAAATAATTGGAATATTTAGATATTGTTTACGGTTTGGGTACGAAATCCCGCGGCCGAAATCCCGCAAGACAGAATCTCGCATCCCAAAATCTCGCGGGACAGAATCTCGCAGGGACAGAATCTCGCATCCCATAATCTCGCAGGGACAAAATCTCGCATCCCATAATCTCGCATGGCCAAAATCTCGCGGGACAGAATCTCGCATTTCATAAAAAGTGCAGGATTTTTGAGTTATGTTTAAGATATATTTTTGATTTTGAAAGTTAATTAGTTTTGGTATAGGTGTTGTTATAAATTTGTGTAACGTACATTTCATATCAAGGAATTGATTAGCAGTTTTGATTGTGTATTTAAGATTGAAAAAAAAAAGTAGCCATCGAAAAATTAAATTACATTTGATTTGTACGTATCTCTGTTTTTATTCATTTATTTAGCCTTGGTAAAGGGTGAAATAAAATATTTCTTAAATTTATGAATAATTTTGAGATGGTGAAGGTATGGTGATATAGGATAGTTATATGTATTTAAGGAATCAATTAGCAGTATAGTTGTGAACGTATAAATAAGATTTTCTTAAAAAATTATTTAATAATTAAGTTCCATTTGATTTTTTTATGAATTAATGTTAATATTTTTATTATCTTATTCAGTAACGTAAGCAATGTTTTTATTAATTTATTTAGTACAGATTAAATGAAAAAATATATATTTACACTGCTCAAAACAATTAGGGGAATGCATGGTTTAAACCATTTCGCCCCCAATGATTCCATTTGGTATCATCAGCTTCCGATTTTTTTGCTCACTAAGCTGAACTCTTACTTATTTATCGTTAGATGGAGGAATCATGTCTTTTAAAGAAATAAATAATGTGTGTTTTAATTGAATGAAAACATGAAAAACATTGTATAATAAAATTCACTACCAAAAACTTTAGTATAGTATTGTTGTATACGTACTATGCTAATTAAGGAATTAAATAGTAGTTGTGATTAAGATTAAATTGAAAGTTATTGAATCATTAAGTTAAATAATACTTTTATTAATTCATAATTGTTTTTATTTTTTTCCGTCTTGGTAAAAGGTAAAATTCCATATGTCTTAAATTTCTGAATAAGTTTGAGACGATGAGCGATAAAGTATTGCTGTATTACGTACTTAACAAATTAAGGAATTGATTATAGTAGATCAGAAATTGTAATTAAGATTTGGAAATAAAGTTATTGAATGAAAGTTACATATTTTTACTAATTTATAATTGTTTTTATTAATTTATCCTGTCATAGTAAAAGGTGAAATAAAATATTTCTTATTTATAAAGTAGGAACTGTAGCTAACTTATTAGCCATTTTGAAATTGTTAACTTCTTCTTGCTGTGTAAAGAAGATTGAAATTGAGTACTAGATTGCCGGTGAACTTATACATCACGGAATTTGGTGTTCGATATACACCGACAACTTTTGGTAATTAACAGTTGATTTTTTTAATCTAAAAATTGACTTAATTTTGTCTAGTATTTTTAACATCTGACAAATATTAAAACATCAAGAAAGCGAAATAGGTTTTAGACCTTAAAAACACAATTAGCTAAGATTTATTAGAACTTCTTGATAGACATGAAATGTGCAACTTGTTAATACATTTATCATTCCAGTCAATATTAGTACAGATATGCATATAAGTCCCTTGTTTATAACATATAAAAACCATCTACTATCCCTACCATATTTTTTTTTAAATATTTTTTCGGTAGACCGGTATTGTTTACACGATTTAGCGAATTTCCAGTAAATGAATAACCAAACTTTAGTTGATTTAGTTTGATTTCCAAACTTTAGTTGAAATACTCTTAGCTTGCATTATTAAGTAATTTATTAATTCGCTTATGATTTTAAAGTATTAATGTCGAATTTTTCAATAACTTTATAGTTATTCTTTTAATAAAACTAAACCATCATAAAAACAGTTACATTATCTTAATTACCGATTAAGGTAGGCGAATACCCAAAATTTCCCAAAATTCTAAAATTTTTACTCTTGCTTTAATCTTTTCCAAATTTGGCATAGTGATTTCAAATATAATGAATAATACTATTTAGGATTTTGTTTTTATTTAAATATAATTTATTTATTTTGAACGGTGTTTTTCTACTAAAAAAAGAGGTTTACGCCAACAAGTCTACCACATTGAATTTTCATCCTATGAACATTTATTATGTGTTAAATTCTTCGTTTTGAACTGATGCATGCAATGACCCTCTAGAGTTACATACAAATTACAAGAAAAAAAGTTATTAAGAAAAATGTTATAAATTAACCACAAAAAAAGGATTTTTTCGGTAAACTTACACTTGGACATTTAAAAAAAAAAACTGGTATACTTACACCAGATGTTAGAGGTTCATGGCACAGATATATATTGAAATAGCATCTGTGAAAAATTTCAGGTAAATTAATGTAAAACTTTTTATGCTAGAAGTGTTGGCGTAACCCCCTTTTTTTTGTTGAAAAACTCCGTTTAAAATAAATCAATTATATTTAAATAAAAAAAATTGACCAAAAAGCATTGTTTATTATATTTGAAATCACTATGCCAAATTTGGAAAAGATTAAAGTAATAGTAAAAATTCTAGAATTTTGGGTATTCGCCTACCTTAAAGGAGGTTTTTAGGTAATCACATTGAATATATTTTTACGTTTTTATTTTACATTAAAAGTCACATATTGTTTTTGCTAAGAGGTGTGGTTAATTGATGCATTTCTTAATTCTCAACTTTCTTTTTTCTTCAACAACTATCTAGTATTCGATCCGTCATAACTAGGAAATGCCTTCCAAAAGATAAGCATACTTAGACAATAGAGCAACCAATATAACTTCATTATAACGGTATAACTATTTGCTTTAAATAATTATACTGTTTTGTTGATAATCTGATGATAATTGCTTCTCTATAATCTACACTCCAGTCACTTTCTCCTCCACGAAAAGTTGTACAAAGAAATAACACTATTCCAGTTTACCTGAGTGATTTATTTTTAGAAGGGAGTGTCCGAGAAGGACATATGCTGAAAGGCTTTGTTTGCTGAATATACCAAACACAATATAGGCATCACCGGGCATACTATAACAGGTTATTTCGACCAAGCACAATGACTACAACGTATTTACAGAAGAAACCGGAGAAAAGAAGCTTCTTTTTGTAAACTCCGACAATTGTTACTCGACAGCAGGAGGGGTTGAGTTTCAAGTACTACTTTGTCTTCGGCGCTTCTCTTTGGAAAGTGTATCAGTTTTTCAACAATAATTCCATGTCTTTAAAGTTCAGTTCTGTTTACGTCAAATTCGTAGAACTTAACTCGGGCTTTCATCATCTTTCGATTCCTCGTTTGTTGCATTATAGTGTCAAAACCAAAAAATATAGACAAAAACCAAATTTCTCATTAAAATATAAAAAAAACTCCATAGATAAAATCACTTGTATAATAATTGAAAGTGTGATTTTTAATTTTCTGCTTGCTAATTTTCATTAGCATGCATTACAAAAGCTTTAGCAAAATCATTAACTGCTTCTTAATTTTAAGTCAAGAAAGCTTTTTTTCGCTTGACAATTTTTTTTTGCCACTTGTCATCAATTGGCTAAATAATATTATCAGAACCTCATTTAAATGCCAATCGAAATAAAAGTCGAAGAAGTTCAATTAAAGGTTGCTTCTCTTTATAAATAAACTTAACAACTAATAAGTGATTTTGTAAGAAATTGCGAATATATCTTAGTTGGAATTATTTTCAGTAATAGTGATATGCATTAATAGTTATTGATATAAAAAATACCTGTCATTCCCTATTGTTAAAAGATAAATTGCTTGTCATTACCTGTCAGTCCCTCATTCTCATATTCTCTAAAATATCATAGATAGAGTATAGTGTTCTAAATTTAAGTGAACAGAAAATACTATCGATTTGTATTTAAGAATGAAGGAAAGAATTTTTATAATACTGTTAATGAATAAAAATACAGTCTTATTACCCCCTCAAAATTACCATTGTTAGGAAAATAATTCAAAAGGGGAGGTGAAAGAGATTATTATTATTTCATATTTTTTACATTACCCAATATCGATAAATTTTCATAACTTTTAAGCAGCTTTGTGTAGTACAAAATATTGAAGCACCTCATTAAAAACACATGAAAACAAAGGTGCTTTAATCAGAATATAACTAGATAAAATTTTCGTTTTAATTGTGTTTCATTTCGATGTTATGTTGATTCCCATACCTGGAGAAAATGGGCTAACATGGCAAAGAAATACTTCCGCGGAAACTGTGATTGCAAAACTAATACATTTAGCTCTATGAGACTGACAATCCCTCTTCAACTTTTTTCAATGATTTATTTTAAAATTGATGAATGAAAATTCTGCACATGTATAATTCTTAAATTTCATTATTAGTAAGTTAGTATTCTTAAATTTCATAACTTAATGTAAATTGTAAAAGAGTCACTTAAACTTCAAGTATTACTTATTGAGTAATATATTATTGATCAATGTAATTGCCATTTGTTTTAGAGATATATTTAGAGCTCTATGAATTATCTTATATTTTTAATTGAACATATCTTCTATTTTTCTTAAAAGCGTACTTAATGCCAATTTTTAAAAGTAATTTTTCTATTCTTTTTGCCATGATTGCAGTTACCTTCTGGTTTATTAAACAGTGTATACTACGAATTACATATTTTAGTACACTCATTCCGTTGAAAACAAAAATCTTTGGCGGCGAAAGTGTTTCATCAATCTTTAGTAGACAGAAATTCCTCTGCTTTCGTTCCTTTGCTTTATTAAAAAACCATATTAATACGTACCTTTAAAATTTTGTTTTAAATTAAATTCAAATAAATGTAAGGTAATTCGTTTAATTAGTAATAATTTAACCAGTAATTATTTAGTTGCTAATAATTAATTAGTAATTATGCATCTAGTTCATAATTAAAGTTGCATAGAATGAATACATTTTATAAAATTTTATTTAGAAATTTAAATTAATAAAAAATTGACAATTATCATTCCGAAATTGATTAAATAAGAATAGCATATGAGTTAAAAAGAAGGGGGAGGGGCGTCAAGAGCAAATTCACTTAAGAACTGGCCCTTCCAAAATAAAGAAGGTAGGGGCCCCTAATGTTACTTATTCTCATCAGATCCTGGGTTCGCCCCTGATTTTGGAAATAGTTACCCACATTGACGGGAGGGATTTTTTTTTTATTTTGACGTTATTTTAATATTAACACGCATTCTTATACAGGTATTTAAAGAACAATTTTGGGATACAGCTTTTCAATTTGAATGTCTTTGGTAAGAGGACCATTTAACGATTAAATGGCTAATTGTTGTCAATTGGCAACAAATACTTTTAGATGTACAAACTAGCGAATTACTTAAAATATCAAAAAAAACCTACCTAAATTACATGATAATGAATTTTTTGCTCTTTTTTGTTAGACCCATATGATCAGCGTTTTTTACATTTATTTAAAGATTTTTGTTCTTATAGATAACTATATTTTTTTAGCATTTATGTAGCTTTCATAAACAAGTTTATATAAAAAAAAGTTTTTATATTTAAAGGAAATACAAAATCTTAATTAGTTTTATACAAAAAAAAACATTCCTGCTTTATGTGGTGGTATTTACCCAGAATTTAAATTAACGAAATCTTTCTCTGGTGAATATTTGGATATTTATGAATGATGATGACTCAGTTTTGCTTTATTCTTGTGCAGGTGCTAACGATTTTCCTTTACAAATTGAAAGATATCTAATTATTATCGAAAAGTGCTAGGTTCGATTGTGCTAGGTTAAATAATTAATACGTACTAGGTTCGATTTGAACTTCAAATTCCACTCTTCGTTATGTAAATCTAATACATATTACCAATGGCTTGGCTTGAGTTGTAACTGTTATATCCTAGAATCTGTATCATGTACAAAATATTTGGGTCTGCACATCGATTCCAATTTGAAATGGAAATGTCATGTCAATGAATTATTTAACAAACTGCGTTCTATATTAGTAAAATTCTAACAACTTAAAAATAAAGTTGAGAAAAATTTCTAAATAACTTTATATTATTCATGGTTTTACTCTACATTAAATTATGTCATTATAATATGGGGTGTAGAATATAAGTCGAATCTTAATTCTTTGTTTTCAATTCAAAATAAATGTTTTAAAATTTTAAATTCTCAATGTAATTCACCTTTTAATTTTAGAAAAATTAATCTTCTACCTTTCAGTTATGATTACTTATTCCGTAATTCCCTTTATTTGCGTCGCAATAAAGATATTTGTGAATTTAAGGACATAATCTCTCCAAGAAGACTCCAAGAAATTTACATAATTCCTAAATTTAATAAAGAAATCTTTAGAAAATATTTTTAATTATTTAGCTCCTAAATTTTTTAATAAACACCAATGAGATAATTAAGCTTTGAGGTACGAATTATCAGCTGTAAGTCTTCCAACCCCTTTCCCTCCCTACCCTTTTCTGTTAAAAGGGTTATTTCGAAAGACCCCTCCATGCGAATTGTCCGAGTTAACAATAGGAAGCTTCTTTCGCTTTACCTGCTGTTAACAATTGCACTGTAGGGCCATAAATTATGTACGTTGACATCCCTAGCTGAAGTAACGCTTGGACACGCCCTTCCAAAAACAAATCACTAGGCAGTTTCAATTCTCACACAAGCAAGGAGCTGAATATCTGGGAATGTTATAATAAGCGAAACACAAAAGACGTTACAATAAAGTCTTTTTTTTCTGAAATTAACACTAAATTGAAATATGAGGTACTTTCCGAAAAATCGAAATATATAGAAATTTCTTATTTTAAAAAAATGTTTCTCAAATGTGGACTGTAGAAAAATAGCATTGTTTTTGGACATAATTAAAATAAACAAATAAAGCAATAATTGTATACTTTTCTTAATTCCTTCTACTGAACCATTCTTTGTTTCTGAGGAATATGGAAAAAATAAAAGATGGTAAAATGTAGGGGAGTCTGGGGTACAATGGACCACTTTTGTGAATTTTCAGTGCTAACTCTCAAACTAATATTTCTTTTAATTTGAAAATATGCATGCATATACCTAAACATTAGGCTTTATGCTACATTAAAAAAAATTTGCATTTACTTTTTTAATATGGTTTGGTTTGAATTATCGTCGCACTAGAGCTACACGAGGGCTATTTTTTTAATATGAATTTCTTTAATCCTCGATTTCATCATTTTTCTTTGTACTCGAAGCTAAAAAAAATTTAAAATTTGTTTTTAGCTCTAATCAAAGCAGCAGTTTTTGGTTTAAATATTTTCTCTTCCTTGATTTTAGCTTCTTCTATTCTTTTCACCGGTGTATCCGTTTGAATTGTTGAAGCTTCGGGAATTTTTTTTCTTATTAAACAGATATTTTAAAAAATAAAAAAAATCTTTAATGAACTATTTCATTATCTCTTTAATGAACTATTTCATTATAGTTGTCAATTTGTAAAAATTGAATACAATTAATTCAAAAATAATTGAATATTTAATTTTAAAAGCTAAATAAAAAGAAAGTTCAAATAAAATACTTCTTTTACTCTGTTTTGAAGTCTAATTAGGATTTTTTTTAATTTCTTAGCCTAATGCATTGACAACACTTCAAATATGTTAATTACCTTAAACACCGATTTACTCACTCACTCAAAGTAAAATAATTTATTAAGTTTTTATTCCAAACATACTGTCAATTTAGAAAAGAATATGATAAACAGAACTGGGATACAATGGACCATGGTCCATTGTATCCCAGGTTCTGGTGGAAAATTGTACCCCAGGTTCTAATGAACCATTGTCTCAAACACTAATTAACCCAAATTAAACTGTTCTACTTAATTAAATTTTATTTATTAACTAAAACAATATATGATCTTATCTTTTTAATGCGTCAAGTAAAATCTTCCAAATCACAATTCTTGAAAGAAAAAAAAAAGAATAAATACTTTGGTGTAAATATTTACTTTTGCCTGCCTGCACAAATGAACTTTCAAGAATAAAATGACTAAATTTTCGGATAAAAACACTTTTGCAAGTTTATGATAATCAATGCTCTGCTGCCTCCTATGTACAGCTGTGGAAATAAAAAAGTACCCACTTGAGGTTATTTCTTCCGTTAGTCACCCTATAGAATCGGACCTTTTTAAGATTGTGTACAATTAACATTCTGAGTTAATTGCACGATACAAAATTTGCTTAAGGGGCCGTCTTCATATTAAAAATAATACGATCTTTGAAATTTCCAATAGCAACACCCAATTTTAATAACTTAGAAATGTTAAGCACTCTTGAAAACCTTTAAATCTAAGTTTTTGTTACATTTGGATGAATATTTGACGAGTTATTCAATCGAATCACTTGTGGACCTTTTGGGGTCCATCTCTAAAATGACAAGCAAGCATGCATGCAAAGTCGTCTTTATTTATCAATTACACACGTAATCTTATAAACAGTCCCCTAATGGGTAATTATAAAGTATTTTGTGATTTACTCAGCAAATTATAAATGAATATTTTTAAAAATTGGGATTTCGCTTAAACTTCTTGTCTTAAATTTATTTCTTTAAAAATATTAAGGGGTTTTCATTCATATTTTTTTAAAACATCAATATAATAATTATTTAAAAATATAAAAATTGTTTTAAATACCCCAATATTGAATGCATTTTGTTTGGGTTATTATAATTTCTTTTCAGTAAAAAATTCGTTTCATTATCTTAATTATTTATAGATCGGGATAGTTTTTTATGTGCAACTCATTTAACATTATGGGACCTAAACTTTGCACGGCTCTAACTCCTCTAATAATGCATAAAAAGTAACAAAATTTGGCATTTCGTATTAACATAGGTCAGAGATTTGAAATATGGATTCCAAAAGGGGTGTTGCTATTGGAAATTTTAAAGTTAGTAACATTTTTAATATGAAGATGGCCCCTTATGCAAATGTTGTGTCATGCAATTAACTCAGAATGTTAATTGTTCACAATGTCAAAAAGGTCCGATTCTTTAGGATGAATAACGGAGAGAATAACCTCAAGTGGGTACTTTTTTATTTCCACAGCTGTACCTCAATATGAAACAAATAAATA
Source organism: Hylyphantes graminicola (assembly GCA_023701765.1). Classification (NCBI taxonomy): domain Eukaryota; kingdom Metazoa; phylum Arthropoda; class Arachnida; order Araneae; family Linyphiidae; genus Hylyphantes; species Hylyphantes graminicola. Next base: position 48,527,994 of record CM043118.1, on the reverse strand, counting down.
AAATAAATAATAGGGCGTGGTGGATTTTACCCCGTTGTCCATTGTACCCCGACTTTCCCTACTTTAAGAGGGTGAAATCAAAAACTTCTTTTTAAAACAAAAAAGTCTTCAATCAGTAAAATTTTAACGAGAAAAGTAAATAGATTATTAATTACAAATCATTTATGAATAATGAAGTTGTTTTATGTAGTATTATTTTGCTCTTTCAAATAATTCCTAAACATACTTACACAAAACTCATAATAAAAATTGTAAAACAAAGAAAAAATAAAAAAGCAAAATATTATTGTATTTTACCTTTTTAGCAAGACTAAAAAATAATAAATGCAATTATGAATTCATATAAATAAGATTTGATTTAGTGAATCAATTTAATCTTAATCACAATTGCTATTTTACATCAATTCGTTAAGTGCGTAATCCAACAAAATTATATCACTCTACCATCACTATTCACTATCGCAAAATTTAATAAATATTTATTTTACCTTTTATCTAGACTGAATAAATTAATAAAAAATATAACGAATTCATAAAAAAATTTAACTTAATTATCCAATAATTAATTTTTTTATCTTATTTATACGTTCACAACTACTAGTTAATTCGTTAATTACGTAATATAGCATTACTATCACCGCTCTTCCCCATTTCAAAATATTCATAAGTTTAAGAAATATTATATTTCTTTACCAAGATTAAATAAATGAATAAAAACAGCTATCGATACATACACATCAAATGCAACTTAATTTTTCGATAGCTATTTTTTTTTTCAATCTTAAATACACAATCATAACTGCTAATCAATTCCTTGATTTGAAATGTACGCAATACAAAATTATAACAACACCTGTACCAAAACTAATTAACTTTCAAATTAAAAAAAATATCTTAAACACAACCTACAAATCCTGCACTTTTTAAGAAATGCGAGATTATGTCCCGCGAGATTTTGTCCATGCGGGATTTTGTCCCGCGAGATTTTGTCCATGCGAGATTATGGGATGCGAGATTCTGTCCCTGCGAGATTCTGTCCTGCGAGATTATGGGATGCGAGCTTATGGGATGCGAGATTTCGGCCGCGGGATTCTGTCCCACTACCATTGTTTACTGCTTTGCATTGTAACTGTCCTATGTCAATGTGCAATCTTAACATAGACAAAAAAAAAACAAATTTGACGCAAATGTTGCAAAAGAAATGAACACAAATAATGAACTACAAGTACAGGATATTATCACAAATGGCTTTCTCGATGGTTAAAAAAAAAGATAGTATACTTTTATTGTATCGTAATTTGTTCAAAAACTGTTAGAGGCTAGCTATCAGTTACAAAGACGCATGTATAACTATAAAGAACATTTATAAAAAAATAGTTTCACTAAAATTCTTTCGTCAGAACAGGAGCGTAATATAATCGTTCTTTTCGAAGTACTTCCACGGGAGTTTCACAAATCTACCTCTGACAAGTTATTGCGTCGTCTGGTTGTCTTTTATGCATTGTCTTTGACGAGGGTCTCGTGGCCCACTTTATAAAACACCCCAGGAATCGGCTGTTAAAGCCGTTTGGGGGTGTTTCGTTTTCACTATATTATGCCCAAGCTCCGAGGGTGGCGCAACTTGTATTTCACCTTGGTACTACTTTGAATTGGATGTAGGTCAGACGGTGGGTTTTTATGGTTTTGTAGTAAATATAGAATATAGTTTAATTAAGTCTGTTGTTTACTTGGTTTTTTTTAAAGTTGCTATCAATCTTGGGCAGTTCGACTTTATGGCAATAGTGTCTTGAGCCTCTTCAGTCACAATCTGCACAAGGGGATGTTAGTAGGGAGGGATTTTCAATTGATACTTGATGTAATCGACAAACAGTTTAGCTGTTACACTGCGATCCAAAAGTTTAGACAATGACGTTTTTTAGCTGTAAAATTTAGAATTGGGATAGTAGAATTTCAAAACATCCCTATATATATTAAAGAAGTATTTTGAAATGCTATAATTGAAATATAATAGCTTGATTTGCTATAACAATTTTTTTTTCATAAAATAAAATTTTGCATGGTCCCAAAAGTTTAGACACAAATACGAGATTATGCTAATTTAAAGTACATAATGAGCTAATTTTACATTTTTATTAATGAATCAGATATTTTTTATATGATAAATTAAAGAAATACGATATCCGGTGAACTAAACAAATTTAATAACGATATTGTACAATTTTACACCCAAAAAGACAATATAATCACTTTAAATCTTATTTCAAATCATATTTGCTTCAAATTTACAATTTAACATATCTAAATACGAACCGAATGAATACCAGCCCATCACCTTAAAGTTTTGCCACGAATTCGTAGACTTATAGACGTTCATTGATAGATTTTCTCGATGAAAAGTGCAGTATTTTCCATTTAAAATCACAAAATAGCAACAGATTATTCTTTTTTACACTTTAGTACAATGCATAGATAGTAACCTCTTCAAAAACACAAAAAAAAACGGTTATTCCAAAGTAAATTCACTCTACACCCTTACAAACTACCACCTTGATGCTAGAGTTTTTGAGGGGAAAAACCGGTGTTTTCAAAAGCATATTTTTCAATATTCGGTTAAACCGAACGTGTTTAAACAGCACTAAAGAAACCGGTTAAATTGTAACCGGTTCAAAGAAACCGGTTTTTCTCAAGAAACTTCAAATTTTAGTATGAAGAAGGAACTTTCGTAATTGTGTGGAGTGAACTTGCGTTAAAATTTCCTACTTTTTTTGTCGTTTTTGAAGAGGTGACTATCTCTGCATTGTACTTAAGTGCAAAATAGAATGATATGTCGCTATTTTGTGATTTTATATGGGAAAGATTGCACTTTCCATCAAGGTCAATTGGTCAATGCATGTCTCTAAATCCACGAATTCGTTTCAAAACTTTAAGGTGATGGACTGGTATTCATTCGGTTCGTATTTAGATAGGTTAAATTGCACATTTGAAGCAAATATGATTGGAATAAAGATTTAAAGTGACTATATTGTCTTTTTGGGTGTAAAATTGTACTAATATCGTTATTAAATTTGTTTAGTTCACCGGATATCGTATTTCTTTAATTTATCATATAAAAAATATATGATTCATTAATTAAAATGTAAATTTAGCTCATTATGTACTTTAAATTAGCATAATCTCGTATTTGTGTCTAAACTTTTGGGACCATACAAAATTTTATTTTATGAAAAAAAAAATTGTTATAGCAAATCAAGCTATTATATTTCAATTATAGCATTTCAAAATACTTCTTTAATATATATAGGGATGTTTTGAAATTCTACTATCCCAATTCTAAATTTTACAGCTAAAAAACGTCAATGTCTAAACTTTTGGATCGCAGTGTATAATAAACTTATTAACGAAGCATGGAACATTTAGGAATTGGATATGACGCTTCAGACAAGTTTTTCCAGTCAATAGCTTGAGAAGTTTGTTTCTTCAAAGCTTTCTTACCCATTTTAACTTAATTTAGCAATAGGTTAATTCCATGCTACCTGAAGATTTTTATAGGACGAGTCATGAGTTAAGAAAGGGGAGGTTTTTAAATGCAAGATGAAATTAAACAGTTTGCATTATTTAGTTGCAGTGAGTGTAGTTTAACTACTCCACTAATTTTTTCTTTAATTGTTAACAACTGTTGTGATAATCACTTTATAAGACACGTGACTTGCACTGCAGAAAGCGAAATTCAGCATGCTATTAGCCAATACTAGGATCGGTAACGATTAAAATATTTATCTATTTAATTATATATTAAATGCCTACTGCAGTGAAACACGACATTACCCATGCAAAAAACGATAACATACAGTGGCCACAAGATTTGCATTTTAGTATTGTGGGCAAAACAATATTTGGTAAAACATTGTTTTTTGGCATTGTTTGATTTGGTAAAACATTTAACAAAACAAACCAAGAACTTACTCTATTCGGGCTCACACTACGAAGTCCGAATAGAGTGGCAGTTAAGCCTAATAAGTGCTAGTTAATTTATAATTTTGATACTGAGAAAGGAAGTACACTCAGGGCAAAGGCGAAAATCGAATCCGCACCCGTTACAGTTCGCTGGCTGCTAGCGTTATGGCTTGCGATCCAAACCACTCAGATATCGGGCCCCACAAGCCTTGTCGCCGTGTCGTTCCACGGTGTGGTTCGTAGGTTCAGTCTCTACCCTACTATAGAACTCTTTGCCTGAAACTGGTAAATTTCGAGGACAAGGCAAGCCCCGGTACCGACTGGGTTCCCCAAACTCACTTTGTGAAGGAGAAAGTTTGGACGGTACTACCGAAAGCATCGCGGCACCTTAAAAAAAAGGGGCGTTTTCTTGTTTATTCATAATCTCTGTAGGGTGTTGGTTTCAGCAAAAGGTGATCGTGAAAGCGAAGGTGTAAAGAGCGCCCCCTAATGACGGAGGTGCAGGTGTCATCACTATCACGCTCTTCACGTTTTGTTATAGTCCGCCATCCAGCCTTATTCTCACGCGTGAGGTATCACTAGATTTCTAGTGATAGTGTACATGTTACGGAATTCTTTTTATTCATCAAATTCGATACTAGATTTGTCTGATATGGTAATAAAATAGTACATTTTTTTGCAAAGGTTAAAGAAGATCCGCCATTCAGTAGAATGGAGATCGATAGATAAGTTAGTTATCTTTGAATTTTGTGCTGGCGCTCAGTACAGTTCTAATGTGTCAATACATGACCACCAACAAGTAGTAGAGCTGCGAACTCTGAAACAAGGTAACGTCATTTGAAGCGTTAAACTGTAAAGAATATGGTGAACTTATTCACGTTTAACTTTCATTTCACAAATCCACCTAGTCGGTTTCTTAACCACTCCAACATGCCACAGCGTGCTCCAAATTACTTAATTTTTAAATTATATATTTTTTAAATTCGTTTAAAGTTTTCCGGTACTTAATAATTCTAAATTTATTATTTTTAAAGATGAGTTAGGAAGGATTTTCGGAGCAATAGCGGGATATGGATAATTAGATATACACTGTTAAAAAAAACCTGAAATTTCAGGAGAAATAATTACTGATTTTAACGGAACTTTCCCGTAACGACTGAAAACTTATTTGTTCCTTCTGAAAACGGGCTTTTTCCTTCTAAAAACTAAAAATGCCTGTAAACCGAACGGAAAATGTCCGTAAAGAGCGAAAAGGGAATTTTCCCGTTTTTAGAGTGGCCATACTTTTATTACCCTATAGTAGAATTGGCGATAATGCACTAAGAATAACATCGAAACTCGAACATAAAATACCTGTTTTACGAAATATTATTTATTTCTTTGAAATATATTTTAGAAAAGCATCCAGCTATCAATTAAAAATAAACTTTTTTATGGCCGGCCGTGTGGGTTTTATGTGGAAAGAGAACGCATCTAATGGCGACGTTCATCGTCGAGGATCAAATGCCGAATCATCATTTCTTGTATCTGTTTTCTCATTCTAGTTATTATGGAGGTGAGTTTTATTATTATTTAACTTAGTTTGAAACTTGTATCATTTTAAATTATGTGATTACTTTTCCTAAAAAAATTTATTACCCTGATGACTTTCATTAATACAGTAAAGAATCATTTATACGACTCTATTACAGAACGTTAAAAAAAAGGCTTAGAAATGAGAGTTTGTTTTGAAAAAGGACAGATGTTTTTTTCATATGCATCACCTACAAAAACAACGGGCAGTTGCATTTCGAATGAACTAAGAACTCGATCACATGTTGTTTATTATTTGGAAAATCGGCGTCCTTCGGCAAATTATTGAATATGCGCAATCTTATTTTTTGAGTTTTGATAATAAATAGAAAAATAATTTAAATGTGACCTTAATATTTTCACTAAATATATTTTACTTAATGTCTCAAACGTATCCTTTTAAATAAGTGATTCTAACAAATTTGGGTGAAATAACTAGCTTTTATTACAAACGCCCTAACTCCATTTATTTTGAGTGTTTGATTATAATTTCAGAATTAACTTAAATATGACTTTTATTTTCACTAAATATATTTTCTAAAAATCGGTATGTATTTTAAAAGAAATATTTTTTAAACAAAAAGGTTTGATATTTTTCTTATTTTTCATAAATGGAGATCTGTAATTGATTTTTGTAAATGTAAATCCATTAAGTTTAAACTGTTACCAGAAATATTAGGGTTTCACGTAATATTAACCTAATTTGTAAAAATTCAGTATATAATGGAGAAGTATATTTAATGGATGGAATATTCAGTTTTCATATAATTTTATTTACAGTTAAGTTTATGTAGCAGTAATATAATTATATACACCCCTAGTCTGCTGCACATAATCTATACAAAATTTGATATTGTTTACAATGTAAAAAAAACAAACAAAAAACATTTAATGACTTACAAAAATTATCAATGATACATTGACTGTTATTATTTCTTAATAAAAATATCATAGGTCTAACTATTTGAGTATAATTCATAGACATTCAAACTTGTGTTGCTTTAGTTTTGGTTTGTCATTATATGGTAATTTTTTTTGCATATTACAGGCTAATTAGATAGGAATTCAAACCTGCTCCCAGTGAACTATACAGCCCTGAGCACCATTTATTCAGCCACCAGTCGGGCAAATTAAAAATGGTGTTGTGGTTTTTGGATATTATGTTAGATAGGGCATTTAACGTATATATACAATTACGCTAATGGGTTTATTTGTTAATTTTAAGACTATTTCATCTTTTATTAGGTGTCTTGTTGATACTTATCCGGAAAGAGGAAATAAAGCTAGCCAAAATAAAAAAGGAAAACCAGCTTCTTTAACCAAAAAAGTCATTAAATTAGCCAATGAAATCAATGACTTTGACAAAGTTTTAAACTGTAGATAAAATATTCTTCTAAAATGATAAAAAAAAAATATTTACTATTTTACAGTTCTTATTATTATTTTACAGTTCTCATTATTATTTTGCAATTTATTATAATTTTACAGTTTATTATGATTTTACAGCACTTATTCATAATAAAAAGTTAAGTTTTTAAACTGTTGATATAATTTCAAGTAAATAAAAAATGTATGCAAGTTGAATTTTGCTGCAAGTATTTAAGAAAAATTCTTATTTATTATTTTACAGTTCTTATTATTACTTTACAGTTCTTCTTATTATTTTGCAGTATATTATGATTTTATAGTTTATTATTATTTTATATTTCTTATTGATAGTAAAGAGCAAAGTTTTTAAACTGTTGAAAATTTTTCCAAGTAAATAAAAAATGTATGCAAGTTGTATTTTGCTGCAAGTTTTTGAGAAAAATTCTTATTTATATTTTACAGTTCTTATTATTATTTTACAGTTATTATTATTATTTTGCAGTTATTATTATTCTTTTGCAGTATATTATGATTTTACAGTTCTTATTCATACTAAAAAAGCAAAGTTTTTAAACAGTTGATAAAATTTTCAAGTAAATAAAAAATGTATGCAAGTTGTAATTTGCTTTCTTATTTATTATTTTGCAGTACAGTTTATTATTATTTTAAATTTCTTATTCATAATAAAGAGCAAAGTTTTTAAACTGTTAATAAAATGTTCAAGTAAATAAAACACATATGCAAGTTGTATTTTGCTGCAAGGTTTTGAGAAGAATTCTTATTTATTATGTTTACGGTTCGTATTATACTATTTTGCAGTTTATTATAATTTTACAGTTTATTATGATTTTACAGTTCTTATTCATGATAAAAAGTTATTCATTTAGCAAATCAAATAAATTAATTGGACAAAGTTTTCAGACTGTAGATAAAATTTTCAAGAATGCAATGTTAGAGGTCTGAATTTCTTAACTTAATAATAAATTTGCCATCCCGAGAATTTATTTTGCTGTAAAAATAATCATATAATTTTTAACTTATCTTATATGCAGGGGTAATCAAGCTCAAATTATGCCTATTTAACTCAGATTTGCTCTATTATCTGTATAAATAATATCTTTGTTATTATAATAAATTGAAATAAATAAGAAACGGAACTTAAGTAGAAACACGGGAAAAAGCAGAATGGAAAATATTAATAACGGAGAAATTAGAAACGGAACTTAAGTAAAAAAACACGAGAAAATGCAGAATGGAAAATTTTAATAACGGAGGAATAAGAAACGGGACTTAAGGAAAAACACGGGAAAATGCATAATGGAAAATTTTAATAACGGAGAAATAAGAAACGGAACTTCCTAACGGAAAAATACTTAACGAAACGGGAAAAGCCCGGCAACTCAGCTGCCGGGCTTTTTCCTTCAATTTCAGTAAGTTTTTTTTAACAGTGTAATCATGACTTACAACGGCTGTTTTGAGAGCCTAATATACACTCTTGAAGAAGAAGTGAAATCCATTCTATATTCTATAGGAGAAGTGCATTTTCGACACTGGAAAGGAGTGAAAATTAACTCCTAAATCTCTCGTAATCGCCCTAAATCGCTCCTAATCTCCTTAAAATCGCTCGTTTGTTGGAGTTTTAACAAAACAAAAGAGAGAAATCCACTCCTATAGGGGAAGTGCATTTTCGACACCGAAAGGAGTGAAAATTAACTCAGACTGAGTTAAAATCGCTCGTTTGTTTCAAGAATGTAATAAAAGTCCTCAAAGTGTCTCAATTTAGATGGCTTGATCACATTTATAGATATGAAGATGAAAACCCAATAAAAAGTGTAATATTTCATAATCTAGAAGAAAAAAGAAGAAAAGACAGGCTACAAACAAGATGGCTGGAGAAGTGGCTAGGGAGTATTGGTGTTAACAAATGGGAAACTGTGGCACCACATAGATCAGGACGGTTTTAACTCAATTTAACAGCTTTGGCTGGAAACCGGCTGTAGTGACAGTGAAGAAGGAAAAAGAGTCGTCATTTCAAAAGTAGGCATGTAGCAAAGTAGCTGATATGCAAATATCGATGACGCTCCCATATCTACAGAATAAATATCAACAAGGACCACTTGCATTGGATAAATGCTTAGAGAAAGCTTAGTAAGTTGATAACTTTCAGTTGCACATTTGTGTGCCCCACTAGAAAATAGGCTGATACAGTGGTGGAAATTGATTTATGAACTGACAGTTTTTTAACAGTATTTCTTTATTAAAAGCATTTTTAAAGATTTAAATTTTATATACTATACAGGCTTTGCATTATAAATTATACACGTAAATAAAATTTTATATAAATTCGTTAACAATTTATTTTGTTGATATTTTAGTTTTAGCATAGGGAAATTGATTTATGAACTTTTACATTCAATCTCAATTAAGAATTGCTAAAACTATTTTTTGTCGCCAATGCTTCCTTGATTTTGTTTTTCATAGACAACACAAAACTTTAGGTCAAATTTTGGTCAAGAAATTTGCAGTTTTTAATGATTAAGTCCTTCTATTCCATAACTGATGCACACTTCATTAAAACCATACTCCCTTTGAGCAAATTATTCAAACCAATTGATCTCAGACATTATTCTTGGGGTTTAAGTCATGGCTATTGGCAAGATGATCTAAATGAACAACACTTAGTTCATTTAACAAGTCTTCCATTTCGTTTAAAATGTGGATACTTGCATTATCATGCATAAAAATCTAATCAAAAGCATAGTTTTGCCATGCAAAAAGGAATTAAAGAATTTTCTGGAACTAATCTGCAATGAAGTGATGTTTTTCAGCCCTTCAGAAACATAACTTTGTTTCTTCAATCATAAGATATCGGGGCCCAAACCATCAAACTTCTACCACTAACATTTCTGCTGAAGACAGATCTTGGTTATTTCCGAAGATCCTTCCAATAACATTTTAAACCATCACGTCCATCCATATTGAACTTTTTTTCATCAGCAAATGTCACTTTTTCATATTTCTCTCCCTCCACCCCCACCCAATCCATTTTCATGTAGTTACGACTATATTTTAATAGCCTGTTCTTATGGTGAAGAGTAAGCTTTGGACCAGCCTTCATTTTGGAACATTTCAAGTTCGACGACGATATCAATACTTGTCCTACTCTTCTGGTAGTTACAAGAAGTGATAGTTCATAACAAATTCGCACTGTAATGCACAAATGCTGACACAAATGGCAACTTTTTGGGATACAAGTCCAATAATCCTGCTTTTGTCCCTCGTCCCACGAGGGTTACATCTTTTTTAATGATGGTTTTTGCCGAAGTCAGAATGATTCTTCAAATATTTATGAATTATATTTATTGATCTTTTAATTAATATGCTAATTTCTCTCACAGATTTGTTACAATATTATATAAGGGTCATTTTTTACCTTTTTGGCTTCAGGCAGTCCCGCAAGCTTTCCTATTTAGTAAAATTGGAATAAAACATAAATTTCAGAAAATTTGACCTTAATCTTATTTATAAACACTGATAGTAAGCTCCCCTGAAGTTTAAATGAAGAACTAGTTAAAATATTTGGTACCTGGGATCAAAATAAAAATGAGTTCATAAATCAATTTCCATCATTTGACATGCTTAAAAACTAAAATTAGATATATTTTTATTTAATATCATTTTTTGAAAAAAATTATGTGTGAAATTCCTTTATTGTGCTCTGAATATCCAACACACAAAATTTGCATTGTTAGCACTTAATACAAAGCGATATCTGGTGAAAAGAATGTTAGTTCATAAATCAATTTCCACCACTGTATCCAGAGTTGAGTTTCAGCATATGAAATTGGCTCCTTTAGCATATTTATTAGCTTATTTTGTTTGCTGAAACATTTGTGAACTGTGTAGTAACTATAAAGCTTCTCAAATGGTAATTTGCGTCTGAAAAAGTAAGAAAGTCATTTTGGACAACAAAGTTCCTATTATCTTTTCTTATCTTTTAATCTCTTAACATGAACGGGATCATTATCGTGAACATTTTATCCTATATTGATTGATCTTGAACAAAATACCCAAGTGTTACTGTAAATTTATGCAGAGCTAACAAATTACAAAGACACTAAAATAAACTAACTTTAAAGCAAAAACAACCAAAAGCAGAACTTAGTCACAATATATTTTGTTGAAATGTTAAAGCAATCAATAAAGAATGAAAAGTGTTATACAATAGAGATTGTTAAGAAACTTCATCTTAAAAATTCAAGATGAAAACCCTATAACGAAAATAAAATAAGATCACCAAAAACATCAATAGATTTGAGGGATAAGATTTTTCCGATATTGGACATACGAAATACTACTTCAGATTCAATATTGAAAATGTATGTAGGACAAAACGGGATAACGGTTCATTCATTAAACAGCAGCACGACTTTCGTGACTGTTTGCAAGCGTGATTTATCCTCACGATGACTTTCACTACCTGCTACTAACCATCCACCCTTTTTTACAATTTGTAAGAGAACTTGATGAATGAAATTTTAATTTACAACCTTTCCATTGATAAGTTTTGCTATTACTATTTTCATTCATGTCTTTAATTTAATTTTACAAGTGAGAAAAAGGAGTTGTTTTAGAGAAGCTTCTTTTATTTTAATTTTTATTAGTAAACGAAATCTTGAATTAATGATTAAAGAAAATTGTAAACATTATTTAGGAATTGTCATGGTTTATTTCGGTTTATCTGCAAGAAATTGTATTTGTAATAAGTTATTGTTTTAAAAATGAATTAATTGTTGTTCTTATTATAGTAGTAATATCTGCCTATGGTGTAATATAACTTTACATGAGCATTGCATCAAATAGCTTAACAAACCGATGGTTGGCAGAATACTCAATGGTGAAACTTAATAAATAACACGCATCTGAATGCTTTGACATTTTTTTTATTTTCAGCACTTATAGTAAAATTGTTATAGAAGCATATTTCAATCAAAACATTATGTTCAAATGATACGCGAGGAAAACAAAGCTGATTCTTGGTGTATAAAACAATAAACCTATTTATGCCAAGGATCAAATTTGTTTTCTTAATGTATCTTTATGCAAGATTAATTATTTTAGTTTCTATAAAAATAATCTAAAACATTAATGCAAGTTTAGTGCCTTTTTAATCACACCAGTAAAAAAAAACGGGTCAAATTACTTGCGCCATTAGTTGACACTTAAAATTCTCACAAATGTTAGGTAATATATCACTTAGCAATTTGATGAAGACTCACAGATAAACACCATAAACAATTTTTACTTGTCAAAAACAGATTACAAACATGCGGAAATCAAATTGAAATTTCGAAAAAAACATGTCTATCATAAAACATCAAGGTTAACCCTTCATTACAACCATTTCTTTGGGACCTATATACAAAAACACAATTAATTAACACCCTTTTATACTTAATAACCGCAAATTCATTCTCAAAAAATACCTATCAAAAGCCGTTAATTCTAGATCGAACCGTTAACCTATGCTCTACAAAAATAGCCATCATAGATGTACAGATACCCGGATACTTTGGAAGTCGATTTTTATGGCAGATTTAATACGCATTTCAATCAGCGATTGGCGATAAATACTTCGATGAGAATAATATCGAATCGCATAATCGCTGTGAGAGATAGCTTACTTCACCGTTTCGAGTTTACCTGTGGCCACAAGCGGGTTTTAAGTTAGATGACAGAAGACTTCGTTTGAACCGACTGTTAAACCCGACCAAATTAGGTGTTTTTTCTGATATGGTGAGATGGTAAGAAAAACAACTTGTTCTGTTTTACCAAGTATTTTGAATTAGCTGGATACAAGTCCCTTAAGCTTTCAAAACAAAGTAAAAACTCTATAATAAAACGTACCGATATTGAGCCGTTCTTTGTTAAAGCATATTTTTGTTCGAATTCAATAAGCGTAATCCTTAGTTTACATTCATTTGGATCATTTTGCTTTGACATATAGGATTATTAGTTTGTCTAATTACCAAAGAAATCTGTCAAAGTTTTTCTTGATATATTTTCTTAACTTTCAATTACCTAATAGGAAATATTAAAGTAAAGAAAGTATCGAGTAAAATTCGAAAAAGGAGACCGTGTTTCCTACATCTTTTGGAGGATGCTGATGGAAGAGGATTTTGAAAATTGGTTCACCTATAGGACTGTCTGCCATTCGTCTGTTTGAAACCTTTATACAGCTCGAAAAAAAGAGCTACTGACTTTAAACTTAGTATAAGATTTCCTAGTTTCCATCATACATAAATAGGTTAGACTTGCTTTAGGTTAGAAAAAGTATCACTTCTAAATCTAAGGAGATTATTTTGCCATTGTATAGGGATTGGTAAGGCCACATTTGGAATATGCTGCTCAGTTTTGGTCTCCCTTCCTCTTAAAAGATATAGAGTTGCTTGAAAAAGTTCAGCATAGGCCTAAAAAATCATTAAGGGTCTATCTGGTAGTGATTATGATAACAGATTAAGATCCTTAAACATGGAAAGTAGGTGAGCTAGGGGCGATTTAATGCAGTTATTCAAGTTCATTAAATAGGGAGACATGGAGTGTTTAAGTTTTACCTTAAATAGCCGGACCAGAGGACATGATCAAAAATTGAATAAATCATGCTTTAGAAGGGAGGTAAGAAAACATTTTTACAATAGAGTTGTCAATGAGTGGATTGCTTTACCAGATTATGTTGTGCCTTCGAAAAGTGTACAAGATTTTAAGAGGAATCTTGATAGTCATTGGAAACTGTACTCTTAAAACGAACGAGCGATTTTAACTCAGCCTGATTGATTTTCACTCCTCCAGTCTGGAAAATGCACTTCTCCTTTTGGAGTGGATCCTTTGTGAGTTAAACCTCCGACAGGATCACTCCAAACGAGTGATTTTAACTCAGTCTGAGTTAATATTCATTCCTTTCCAGTGTCGAAAAGGCCTGTTGTTGGTTGACAATTTTTGTATTTGTATTATACTTTAACAAAAAAAGGTTTTCAATTAGATGTTAGTTTTATTCGCGAATGTGGGATCAAAGGATGTAGGGTGTAAATCCTAATATTTCAGGAACCTATCGCATAACGAGGTAAAATTTTGGAACTATATTAATATCCTAAATTTGCTTGATACGTAAAGTTTTTTTTTTTAAATAATGATGAAATAATTTGTTTTTACACTATTTTCAAAATTTAGTAATAGAATTAGATAATAATAGAATTCATTAAGAACTACTTTAAAAATAATGCCGACATTTAAAAAAAACTGTTTTCTATAAAGAACACAATTACTACTTTTATATAGCATCTTTTTGTGTCATCCTCCCTGGACAGGTTATCAGATCTGGCCTTTCTATACATTAATTTGACGGTGTTACATTTTATGTTTCGTGGTAGATATTGCGGAAGATTTAAGTCCAAAGTGTTAATAGCGTAGCAAATCTTGAGTTGACGTTTAGTAATGCGATACACTCATGCATTTTTTTTTTCGTACTGTACGAAGTTATAAAACGTAGCCAGAAAAACTGGCCTCCTAATAAATTCTGATTGTAATCAATTACAATACGTGAGGTTTTGCATAATGAATTAACGGATTAGAATTTTAGTGGTGTTTACTTAATTTACTTTGACATCCTATAAATTATTTTTGAATACTTAATATTTAAGATTAATTGGACGGCTTTTTCTTGGCTTAATATTCATAGTGATTGCATTCAGGTATGTCATACCAGCCATAAAATATTAATGTAATCGATCGGATGTACGTTTATGCAAACTAAAAGTCATAACCATAAGGAAATTATGAAATAATTTGGCTAATGCATTCACAGCAAAAAAATAAATTAAGCGTAAGCTCTATGTATGGTTAAGAACGTTATTTGCTTTTGCTGCATTTGGAAAATATGACACTTATATCATGCCATACTTTCTTTAAGAATTCGGCTATTTCATTCTTGTTTATTTCATTCTTTCGTCTTGTTTAAATTTTTTCTGGAATTTCGTTTTTTTTTTATTCGAAATTGAGTTTTCCAAGAAATTTTAGTTATTATTTTTTTTAATGCCAACTCATTGCTGTGCTGTTGGTTTTTCAAATCATTTGTTAAAGAAAGGTTGCATCAAGAAAAGTTACGATTCCTCACCCGTTATTTTGATAGTGAAACCGGAGTAACCAATGAAAACGCAGTACTTTGAAAACGAAAACAAGAGTATTACATCTGGAACAATCCCATTTCATACCTTGTTTCAGAATTGAATAGTTAAAATTAAATCGACATACCTTTTAAAAGCCATATCTTGATTTTATTAACCCTTGCATTGAAGAAAATGTGTATTAGTAAGCTCAAAGCTATATTCAAGGTATGAATATAAAAAAAAATATAGTGTATAATACTTATGATTCAGTTCATCCCCATACATCTATCATCAATTCAGTGAAATGATGTGTCAACACGAAAGTTGCAATTCTCGCAACTAACTCTATTTTAATTGCCCGGTAAACCCCTTAAATATACTTGAGATATCTTTTATTACAGTCATCAAACCCTTTAACTCTGCTTTGAATATTCCTTATTATAGTCATCAGTTCTTTTGATGGCATTTGCCACTTGGATTTCCGATGCCACACACAGATACGTCATTAATAACGAGTCAGAAGCAAACGAACAACTAAACTCGTATGTCATTAGGGGCTATCGAAAAAGTCGCCAAATTGATAGGAAGAAAATTATTGATATAAATTATACTTAAGAAAATTACAGAAATATTTCAAGAATTATTTTCTTACAAATTAAAAAAAAAGCATATTACAACAAATTCACTTATAACACAAACTCGCATATACAACAAACTCACTTTACTTATTTTGCATATCGCAACAGACAGTAACTAAGCGTAAGTTTAAATACTTGACGAGTTCAAATAGCCGTATTATACCAGAAATATTATGCTTTTAAACGATCATTCTTTAAGTACGTTAAGACAAAAAAAAATAGAAATGATAGGTGTAAAAATATGACAAATTTTGAATAGTTTAACCCTTTCAGTCCCAAAAATTTACTACACTACAGAAACAACTGATATTCACAAAATAAGCTTATTTTGGGTCAAATATACGAATTCCATAAGAAAAAAAAATTCATTTAAATATTTTATATGGTTTTTGAAACAACGCCAAAATTTTTTAACTGTGGAAAACAACAAAATAAAAAAATATATTTTAACTAAAAACACTTCGAGTTATATATAATTTAAGGTATCTGACCATATTCTTAAAAAAAATTAGCAATTATTTTAACCGAAATAGTTTAAATTGAGTTTTAAATATGTGGAACTGAAGTGAACTTATCAAAAATCAGGAGAAACGCTTGTTGACTATTTTCTAAATAAAAAAAATAGTAGTTCTGACTTCTATTGAGATTAATGTAAAATATTGTCTGATAGATCAAAGTGTGAAGAATCGAATGATGTGTGTTTGGATGTCATAACGGGACATAAAAATTTTGAAAAAAATATTGAAAGTGATGATGCCAAATGGCATCACTGGGACTGAAAGGGTTAAACCGAACTGTTTGAACTAAAAACGTGATAAACTCTTTTTTAAACGACAGTTGGAAAGACGGATGGAAAAGCATATAGACACAGAAAAAAAAGTATATGATTAGTTAAAGTCATACCTTTCTAGCAAAAAGTACTTTAAGTTCGAACGGTTAGAACGGAACTTGGAGGAAGGATATTGACAAAAGGTCGTATCTACTTCATTTTTTTTTATTATTTCATATTATATATGAACATACAAAAAATAGCTTAACAAAAGCAAAATGAAGTATCAAATAAGGCTAAGAGATATTACTTAAATTCTAATAGCATTATTTTAAAGTATCTTATTACATGCATTCAAATACATACGAAAATTCTGTAGTAAGAATTAAAAAAAGATGAATAATAACTTAAAATAATCTTTTTTATGAAATTGTGTATTGTTATCAGCAAACAATAAAAAAATTTTACTGTCTACCAAATAACATCTATTACTTAACCCTTTCAGTCCCAGTGATGCCATTTGGCATCATCACTTTCAATATTTTTTTCAAAATGTTTATGTCTCGCTATGACATCAAAACACACATCATTCGATTCTTCACACTTTGTTCTATCAGACAAAATTTTACTTTAATCTCAATAGAAGTCAGAACTACTATTTTTTTTTATTTAGAAAATAGTCAACAAGCGTTTCTCCTGATTTTTGATAAGTTCACTTCAGTTCCACATATTTAAAACACAATTTAAACTATTTCGGTTAAAATAATTACTAAATTTTTTTTAATAATATGGTCAGATACTTTAAAATATATAACTCGAAGTGTTTTTAGGTAATATATATATTTTTATTTTGTTGTTTTCCACAGTTAAAGAATTTTGGCATTGTTTCAAAAACCATATAACAAATTTAAATGGATTTTTTTTTCTTATGGAATTCGTATATTTGACCTAAAATAAGCTTATTTTGTGAATATGAGATGTTTCTGTAGTGTAGTAAATTTTTGGGACTGAAAGGGTTAAATAAAGCCACGAAAATCGCTACATTTCAAGAACTTTCGCCAACATTAGGAAAACTGTCCCGCCAAGAGACCGTTTTTATTCTTTTCCACAATTATGGTAATGCAATGTAGGTATCCTCTTCACAACTAATGAAGGTTCACTTCGGCTGGCTTATTAATGTGCGCTAAAAGTGCCGATCCTAACGCGGCCCAGTGTCGCTTCGCCTGGAGCGACACAAGCGCTTATTATGGCAATTACGAATTAAGGTTGCTTGTGCAAATAGCTATAAGGAGACAAGATTGCCCTGGCGGGAACGCTTTTAATCGTCAGGGACTGGAATTTGTTTTTATGAAGCGTACGTGTGACTTGTTGGGAATATGTTCTGTAACATTGTTTGTTGGATTCTTGAGGTTCACATATTATTATTTGAAGTTAATGGTTTGGAATTAGTCAAAAAGCATATTTAAACACACTGTTGTGAGTTGTTTTGCACTGATCTTAAATAAATGGTTTTTTTAAACAGAAAATGTGCAGATCAACTTGTTCTAACTTTTCGTTTTCTATTTTCACATTGAAACAATAAGCTCGTTTTGATATTTTACCTGTAAAGAAAATAAAGAGAAACCAGTCTTAGAAAAAAAATATTTAAGTTGACTTATTTATAGAATTCAGCAGAACCGGCATTATGCTTTTGAAATGTTCTAACCATAGGTTTTTATAAGATAAGGTCATTTAGATACAAGGTTGGTCAAAATGAATAGGACAATAGTTGATAAGTTGACAGTTTATCTGTTAATAGTTGATAAATTAAAATATTCTCCCAATGACTGCTGAAACACAGTTGGATCTAAAAGGCTTGCAAAGATTATAGACATTACTCCGTACTAGAAACAACTACTTTTGATAAAACATTCGATATTTACAGATCTGGAGTTAGGTAGAATGAAAAGGGGCTCTTGAGAAGTACGTAAAACTCTTCTAGCTCAGATCTCACTGTGTAATATTATATTTTCCCTACATACTAGCAAAACTGCAAGCACCCTTAAAAATCAAAGATCCGGGGTTAGGAAGATTTAAAGGTGCAACTAAAAACTCATCCATTTAAATCCATCACCAAGCTCATTCCTCCTCATTGAACAAAAGTAGCTGGCTGCTAGAAGACAATTGAGATTTGAATCTTCCCAAATGAAGTGCGCATCTTCCGTCTTATCTGCACCCAATTACTACCTTTTACCAGCAATTTTCGATCCTTTGGTGTTGCCATACCACCCTCGACAATCTTGATAGCTAATTTGGCTTATTCGCTCTTAGGGCTGTGTGATACGATCCCGAATTTGTCCGCTATTATTTCTCGGCCAGTGTGGTCTGATCCAATCGGACTCACGATTTTCAAGGGTTGGAGTGATTAGGTAAAATCGTGTGGCGACGGATTTGAATATCGGATCTAAATTGGCGTAGTAGAGAATAAGGTTTTAAAAAAATTTATATTCTGCTATTCTGAATAATACGAGATACAGAAGTTTCGAAATATTATAAATGTGTATTATCTTTAAGTAAAACGTCACAAGGAATTAACTTAATTTTTAACGTGTTTCCTGTTTTAAAAGCCCTAACAAAAAGTTTGAGAACAACGATATTGCTGAATGTCCATAATTCTTGTAAAATAAAGGATGTTTTATAGTTCAACACAGTAAGAAAAGTTTGTATTGTGACAAAACTTACTACTTTAAAACTTTTGCAGTACTTAAGTGTTACAATGTTAAAAAAAGTACAAAATATGGAACTTCTTTCGGAAATTTTCAAACTTTCAAGCAAGTTTGACAAAAATAAAATTTCTTTTTTGGTTTTAAAAAAATACTTTATATGCCTATATCATATGAAAATAAGTAATAATTCTCTGATTAAATACTCCTCTGAGCTGTTTAAAATTGACAGTAGTGATACCATTAAGTGTGGAGAAATTTAAATTCATGGGCCATAATTGTTCTGATAGGAGAACAACCCTTTGTTCTATTGGTGTACTTAATCGACGATTACGGACCATCTTTATATCACGAAATGGCCATCGTGAAAGTTATAAAAAAGGAAAAGGATATTTTTTTCTTATTCGATCACTAATTCGTCTCGGTTGTTTTAGAAGAGATATTCCGCGTTTTTTCTTACCTTAATACAGATAACCTATTGCCTAAAGGAAGATTCGATTTTGATACCACATAAAAAAAACTCTTTCTGGTGTTTGGAATAGTTGAACCATCTAAGTCAGTTTGAAATGGATTCGTACGCTTATGAAGAACAATGGTGGAATTAAGTAGCAGTTGATGACAAGTTAAAGATGGCAGCAATGAATGATGGTTGCTGATGAATTACTGATGGAGTATCAGTTTTTTTGTTTATAGAGAGTGGATCGTTTGTAATGATTTGGAAATAATATTTATAGCTGTTTGGGAAAGAGTTAAGTTGAAAGAGTTACTGTCCCTCAGCTCTGAACGGGTTTATCAGATAGTTAGATCTTTTACATTTACTTGTGTGGTATAGTATCGTTTTAAATATATTCAATTCTTATTTTGGATCTTTAAGCACTCTGCAATGTATCATCGGTAAAATGACAAAACCATGAATGTACAAAACACAGGGAAAGAAAACGATAATGTTTAGCCCACCGTTTTCAAAAACCGTAAATCCCTATAATTTACACATTCGGTTTTTTTTGTCTGTTGGCCGACGATCGATAAAACACAAAAATTAAATTGGTTTTGGTAAAAATTCTTTAAAAATAATTTTTAAAATACAATACTTAAAACCTTTTTACAATTTTCGTCCGTATTCACACATTTTCATTCTCACACTTTATGTGTAATAAAAAGAATTTAAATATTCAAGATTTTATTTTTAGTCTATAATAATAAAAGAAAGAGTCTGTGAGTCTGTCTGTGTGTATGTCTGTGGATCGCAAAAGACCTACTTAAACTGCTCTAAAAAATTCGAAATTTTTAATATAGATTCCTTTTAATACCTACGTGTGCACCTGAGGCTTAGTTTTTTCATATTTGATTGCGATTTTTAATTAATATAATTAGTTTCAAAAATACGTCATCCACGTGGGTTTGCGGGACCATAACAGAGCTTGAAAATACATGGACCGGGCCGAAACGGGGGCTTGACGCCATCCTCTATTAGTTTGATTGATTGAGTTTGGTTGAGATATGCGCTCGCCCTAAGGCTGCTTCATCCTCTCTTAGTGTTTGCTTTCTTCACGAATTGAATTTAGTTTAGATATTGAGTGTATTTTCACAAGTAAGCATGCCTCTAAAAGGAAGCAATGCGATGTCAACGGGTTTCCAGTAAGGCGGGACCATACTGCTAGTATTATATAAAAAAAGTACTCAGTATTAAAAATAAGTGCACGCATAGTTTCCTACTACGCACAATATCTCTTTTCAGAAAACAATTGAAATTGAGAGCGAATAAGGGGCGATAAATGCATAACTAAAAATCTATAAATAATTCTTTAGTTATTTTTTTTTTTTTGAAGTCCAGAATTTTTTCGAAGAAAGAGGGCGAGGATACAACATTCAAAATTGGTAGATTCAAATTAACGTCACAGTCATTGATATAATACTAATGTATTACATTCACCGGTTAGTGAAACAGTTTTACGTATTTATCATGAAGTAGTAATGCAAGTTAATGTAGAGTAATGAAAATGTCTTATTTAGATCAGAAAATCTTTCATTTTTTTTAGTTATATCACTATCACTTTCATATCATAAACATTCCAATCCTCCCTGTTCCCTCATTTTTAACCTGATCCTACTTAATCTCACTAATTAGACCCACCTGATGAAGACATTATAAAATTGGACCACCCCCGAAAAATCGAGAACCTCCAACAAACTAGGGGCGCTATAACATTCCAAAAATATATACTAGAGATGTAAAAGTATAGAACTCACAATTTCTATCAGATGTTCTCAGAAGAAAAAAAATCAATACTTGGTTCAGTTCAAAACCATTTTTGTAAGATTTTAACAGCTTATTTTTTTCTATGTAGGCACATCTACGTGGAGAAACATTTTAAATATGTTTTTATTGTAATAAATAATTACTTTACTCGAAACTTTACTATTTATGCTTACTGTAACTATTAAAGGTGTGACAGAATTAATGAACATTTATTATTTTTGAGTAAGCTTTCCAAATTTAATCACATAAAACCGAAAGAAAATACATCTTGTAATGGATGTCATTATTGCAAAGTAGCTTAATATGGTATAGTATAATATATAAGTAATATAGGGTCATATGGGGAATTATGGATCAAAAAATCACAACATCCAATTTTTTTTCTAAAGTATGAAAGATAGAAAGATTTAATTTTGCATGGAGTAAGCTTAAATAATTTAGAATTTATTTAAATAATCACTTTACCTAAAACTTAATTATTATTAGTTTTATTTTAATTATTGAGTGATCAGGAATTACCCCGGGTTTGGGCAATTATGGATCACACATGGGGTAATTATGGATCACCCTTTTTTTTTATAGTAATGCATATTAAAAGTAAATTAATTTTTGGTTGCAGTTAAAATATAATTAAAAGCAGACTTTTAAACGCCTAAATTAACTTTTTATTAATCTTCTTTCTCAGAAAAAAAATTAGACTTTATCGTTTGCTAATTTTTTTTAAACTCGAAGAATAATGATGATCTTTTTTAATAAATTATACCGCTATTTCCCATTTACATTCTTTCGAAAATTCGGTTATTTATCGTTTGTTAAATTAATTTACAGTTCGAAGTATCTCGAAAGATTCTCGTAAGTTTAACGAAATGAAAACAGTCAAAATAGTATTGAATAAAAATGGAATTTGCATGTTATTTCAATGTAGATTAAATTTTTTGTTATTTAAATTTTAAATAAACTTTTAATTCGAATTTTTTAATGAAATTTGGAATGCAGCCTAATCTGATTTTTTGCTTCAAAATGACGTATACCACTTAGCTAAAAACGCATGAAAAATTAAAAAATATCATTGATCCAGAATTACCCCAGTGATCCAGAATTACCCCAGTAAACTGGGGGATAAATCGATATACCTTTAAAATCATTAAAAAAAATAATTATGAAAAAATGTATATCGGAATGAAAAGCTTAGACCTTTTCCTATTGAAAAATAGCACCAACAAAATAGTTAGTTCAAATATGTTTCTCCAGTACGGATCTTAAAAAAAATCATGTTTTTCAAAGACAATCTTTTTTGAAGATGTTTTTATAGTAGTGTAAAAAGTATTTTTTTTCCTATAATTTGCTGCAGAGTTACATTGTTTTTGAACTCGATATAAGAAAATAGAATGTATAAGGATGACTTGGCATAATTTATTTTTTTTCTAAAAACCATTTTTAATCCTTAAAACTTAGTGATCATTATTTACCCCGGAAAGAGAGTGATCCATAATTCCCCCATGTGACCCTAATATGAGGAATATGAGCTGTTATGTGGTATGAGTATCTATACACCTACAGTAAGATCTTCTTCGATGTTTAAGAGTTTCTAGTGGAAGAGATACTTACTTTATCATTAGTGGTCTCAAAATCATCAAAATTGATCGAAATATCTTTGAAAATTTTTTTGAAAAGAAGAGTGAAAAAACTGAAAACACAAGATCGGAAAACAAATTTTCCCTGAATATAACAGATAATTTGAATTCTTAGAAGCATCCTTACATTGAGTCGGGAGGGATCAAACAAAATCAAAACGCCCTCTTGCCCCCTTAAAAAACATCCTAAAAAAGGAATTTATAGTCATTTTCAATACGTAATACATGAATAGTAGATCGTTGGTTGTGGATTAAGATATCATTCGGCGCTATTTGCTTTGTACTCATTATTAGGGTCCCCTGGTAGACTTAGTAGTACTGGAATATAAGAATATTGGGAAGCCGAAAGTAATTAGACACTTTCGAATATTGGATCATCAAGAGAAAGTCAATAGATTGGGGAGGATTATTTAATATTTCTCAATACTTGGGTGTTCTGTTTCTAGGTCTGGTATGATTTGTGCAAATCTTTAATGTGTAATAAATTAAGGAATGTTATGTAATACGAGTAACTACAATATAATTACTTATTTTTTGCAAAATAATTACCATTTTTTTATACTATCAATTTAGTGATACTTATTGTTATTCTATTTAGATTTCAAAAAATTGAAAAACGAAAGATACTTATTTTCCAAATTTTGAAACCAATGTAAAACTATTTCATTTTTGAATTGTAATATGTGTTTTGCATACACAGGTTTTTGTGCATAGAATTTTATTATACACTTTCATAATCTTATGAAAATGAATAATAATTTCAATAACTTAATTACAAAAAAAATGAGAACAATCAGAAATTTAGTTTTTTTAGGTGGCCATTTGTTCAACTCTAGAAAAAAATCGCACACTGTCTTAATTTTATTTAAAATAATAAATTTAAATTCTGCTACACATAGACACTGCAAAATGATCCTGATAAAATCATTTTTAAAAATCTTTTGCCTGATGAGCAGAATTTATAAAAAATATATGTTATGATTATATGCCGACATTGATAAATTCGATCAATATCTTAAAAAAAAAAGCGATGCCAAACCACAACAGAAGCTAGCCATCTTCTTGTGGTATTCACCCAGTTGTAAGCCTCTCGCATGCACCTGTTGAGATGCTCCAAGGCCGACTAAATCGTCTTGAAACTTGACCCCTGGAACATCCCTAACAATGGGCAGGGTCATTCGGAAGCAAGGTGCATTTTTTGCTCTTAATGGCCGCTTCTTCACGAAATCCCCCTACTAATTGAAATAGCCTGCGTGGGATATTAAGAGATGAGAAAGCAGCAATAGTGAGTTCCTGAATTGAACTTTGGAGAATTTCTTTAAACGGGGGAATATTTTTATGCGATAAATATAGTGACTTACAGGTCCGACAATCCCACTTTTTTAAATTGTTCGAATATAATTTTTAATTTTCAAGGAATAATTCCACACAAAATATTCGAAGCAATTTCAGAAAGGGGTATCAGAAACTTGTAAGTTCTCTACATTTATCATTAAAAAAAAACTTTTTTAAAAAAATATTCAATGCAGCCGAGAAAATGTGGATTAGAATTTTTTTTTGTCTCCATTAGGTTTGGAGGCCCGTGATCTATCGGGCTCATCGAATAAATTATTTTTTACAGACCTGAAACATAGAAGTTCTTTTTAAAATTGAATATCACGTAGTATGAAATGTAAGGTCATGACAGTATTGCGATAGAGTTGAAAATCCAAGATGCAAATTTTGTGTTTTCTTCGCGATTTGGGGGTTGATTCTAAACAAGTGGTTTTTGAACATTGGTCCATCTTGTCAGACTGCCTGTATAAAACCCTCTCTACAGCTCGAACTAAAAGATCTCACTCAAAATTCCTTACACGAGTTCCAAGTGTCAGTCGTTCGTCATAAGATTTTCAAGAGAAAATCCCAATCTTAATATATTTTTAAACCTCAAAAACTGGGCGACCCTTTCGACACATTATTCTGTAAAAAGTTTTCGAGAAAACAACCAAGAAATATTAATGAAATATAACATGTCAGTAGAGTAACTCTTCTTCAAAAAAGAACAATAACCCAGGACAGACTACTCCACATCAGACCAACAAACATAATCTAGAAAGACGGTAAAGCCTCCAAATGTTAGATACTAATACGGATTACAAACTAATCTCACAAGACGTTTTAAAGGAAGTTTGTTGACTTTTCCGTCGCTGTATGTGTTTAGCTTGGTCAATTGCCGATTGTAGCAACTTTGTACTTGTTAATGACACTGTGTGGGGTATTAGGTCCTTGATCACCTCTTTCATTGCCAACAAAATGGCCAAATGAATTAGGGTATGATAAGTTTATGTAAGATTAGTTGGGATAGGGTTTAACTGTTTTAAGTGTTAATTGGATGTATGGATGTCGTTGACCTAAGTTACAAAAGCTAGTAGTAGGACTTGTGGAAAAAAGTTTTGAAATTGAAGGCTTGAAATTAAGGCTTTTCGCAAAAGTGTTTTTAAATGCCTTATTATAACAGTCAATTGCGAAAAAGATACTTGTCTGTTTATATAGATATCTTATTTTCTTTAAAATTATACCATATTCATGGCAGATTTGGTATTAATGGAAAGAACTTTTCTCAAAATATGTTACTTCAGTAATAGCTTTTATTTGAGACAAATGCTATATATTTGTAAAAATTTTGTAAACCAAAACATAACTTTATTATTTATTTTACGATTGCTTAGTATTTATTTCATTATAATTTATTCCCCACTTTTGGAAAGTGATACTTTCTTCAGTCAAAATATTAAGCTTTAAAAATTAAAACGGAAAAAAAATCGCAGAACCAATTAAATAATTTTTTGGCGTGAATGTTATAATTTGAACTATCTCAAAATTTAAAGATTTACTGATAAGAAACAAATGTATCGTACATTATTTATACAATTAATTGTGTACACATGCTATAATAATCACTTTCTTTAGAATTACGTCATAAGAAATTTAATAATATTTTGAAAAAAGAAGAGCTCTCAAAATTTTTTATTAGATAAGAGAATTTTATTTATTCCGAAATTAGGAATATTTTATACAGAGTGTTCATACACTCTGTATAAAATCTTCCTAATTTCGGAATAAATAAAACATACTTGGCACTCTTGTTACATTTACTAAGTATGGACCTTAAAACCAAATTGATCAAAGGTTTGTGTGTGTTTTTTAATTTAAAAAATAGGTATTATTTTGATTTTTAAAAAATATAAGAATGAAGTCTAAAAATCTGAAATCTTCAATTAGTTTCATTCATTTGTGCTTTCCAAAAGATCCAACTTTTCCCGCAACACACTAGCCAAGAGTAAAAAAAAGTTTCAATGTCAACCCAAGCTGATATATCAATCCATTTCACTTAAAGAGCCTTTTACAAGCATACCCACACGAAGCATCTCCAAACACAAGAAGCGTCTAATTGCCATAATCTCCGGATTACGCGTCGCACCTTTTTCAATCGAACGGTCGGATAACGAGACACTGTTAATGGCGGGCCAGCCGGATAATCCGACCGAATGGGACGACAATTCATAATCGCGGCCGACAGGATGACAAACACCGACACTTTCCCTGGTCGTTTCGCGAGACTTGTTTGGATACTTTGATGGATGGGGGAGATGTGACGAGAATTGGATGCGAGGTCTACTCTGCAGCAAAATATTCGTTAGATTTAAGGCTTGAATCTGCAGCTCTATGGCCAGAAAAATAAGTTAAAAATACGGAAACTTTCTGCATTATCCCTTTCTGTTTTTTCATCATCATTTTAGAATTTTTTTCTGATTGTCTATAGCCATTAATGATACCAAAAGCACATCATTCGATTCTTTAAACTTTTTTATTAGGTTAGGTTAGGTTTTGAATTATCGTCGCACTAGAGCTACACGAGGGCTATTATCGGCGGGCGTTGCGTTTTAGAACCATTGTCAAGTGACGAGCCGACACCTGAATGGGCACCCAACGCAACCGTCAAGTGCGACATCGTACGCAGCTTTAGGACTTTTGAAGGATATTTAACGTGCACTCCCTTACACTGGGTATTTATTCGTCGGGCATTTCTGGCTGCACGGGCCGTTAATAAGTCTGCAGTTATTTTGGCAATGCCCGGACCTGAACCTGGGACCTTTCGCATGCTAGGCGAGTGCCTAACCGATCGGGCTCCCCAGCCTCTTCAGTTGCAAGAAAAGCAGAACAAGTTCAGAGAATTTCTACGTTAAATGCGGTAAATTTTAGTGTGAAAGTTTTTTTTCCCCTGTCAACCCTTTAGACTAGAGACCTTTTCCACTAGCACCTACCAGTAAATCGAAGCATTTAACAGCGCATTTGGTAAATTTCTTAAGAGACATACTGTTAATGGCGGGCAGCCGGATAATCCGACCGAATGGGACGACAATTCATAACGCGGTCGACAGGATGACAAACACCGACACTTTCTCTGGTCGTTCCGCGAGACTTGTTTGGATACTTTGATGGATGGGGGAGATGTGACGAGAATTTGATGAGGTAGAAAAAGAATATCGGCAAATTTACGGATTGAATCTGTAGCTCAATTGTTAGATTAGGTTAGGTTTGAATTATCGTCGCACTAGAGCTACACGAAGGCTATTATCGGCGGATGTCGTATTTTAGAACCACAGTCAAGTGACGAGCCGACACCTGAATGGGCACCCAACGCAACCGTCAAGGGCGACATCGTACGCAGCGCTAGGACTTTTGAAGAATATTTAACGTGCACTCCCTTACATGGGGTATTATTCGTCGGACGTTTTTGGCTGCACGGGCCGTTTATAGGTCGGCAGCTATTTTGGCGATGCCCGGACCCGAGCCTGGGACCTTTCGCGTGCTAGGGGAGCTCCTAAACGAATGGGCTCCCCAGCCTCATCAGTTGCAAGAAAAACAGAACATATTCAGAAAATTTCTATGTTAATTGAGGTAAATTTTAGTGCAGATGTTTTTTCCCTTGTCAACCCTTTAGACTAGAGACCTTTTCCACTAGCACCTACCAGTAAATCGAAGCATTTTTAACAGCGCATTTGGTAAATTTCTTAAGAGACATACTGTTAATGGCGGGCAGCCGGATAATCCGACCGAATGGGACGACAATTCATAACGCGGTCGACAGGATGACAAACACCGACACTTTCTCTGGTCGTTTCGCGAGACGTGTTTGGATACTTTGATGGATGGGGGAGATGTGACGAGAATTTGATGAGAGGGGAAAAAATGTCGGCAAATTTACGGCTTGAATCTGCAGCTCAGTGGCCAGAAAAATAAGTTAAAAATACGGAAACTTTCTTCGTTATCCCTTTCTGTCCCAATGACAATTTAGTAAAATCATTTTAGGATTTTTTTTCTGATTGTCTATAACCATTAATGATATTAAAGGCACACCATTCGATTCTTTAAACTTTTTTCTATTAGAAAATATTTTTTTATGAATCCCAATGGATGTTAGTCCGATTACTTTTTAAAAATTATGATCAGTAGCATGATGATACCAATTGGCATCACTGGGACTGAAAGGGTTAAATGTGGTAATTTTCAGTGTAAAAACTATTTTTTTCCTGTTAAGGGGGAATGGGTGTTAATTAGTTAGGTTTGAATTATCGTCGCACTAGAGCTACACGAGGGCTATTTTCGGCGGGTGTTGTATTTCAGAACCATTGTCAAGTGACGAGCCGACACCTGAATGGGCACCCAACGCAACCGTCAAGGGCGACATCGTACGCAGCGTTAGGACTTTTGAAGGATGTTTAACGTGCACTCTATTACACTGGGTATTATTCGTCGGACATTTTTGGCTGCACGGGCCGTTAATAAGTCGGCAGTTATTTTGGCAATGTCCGGACCCGAACTTTGGACCTTTCGCGCGCTAGGAGAGCTCCTAAACGACTGGGCCCCCCAGCCTCCTCAGTTGCAAGAAAAACAGAACCGATTCAGAAAATTTCTATGTTACAATTGCGGTGAATTTCAGTGTCAAATTTTTTTCCCCCCTGGTCAACCCTTTAGACTAGAAACCGTTTCCACAAGCACTTACCAGTAAATCGAAGCATTCAGCAGCTCTTTTGGTAAATGTCTTACTTCTAACTTAAAATATTTTCACCTAAAGTAGGGGAGAGTGGGGGCTAATGAGACAAATGTTTATTAACCTTTGTATTTCAGCAAAAATATAACAATTTTAATTTCTATTTTTACAAACTCATAAACTAAACAATTGTCGACTTAAAAAGTCATTCGACAGGTGTTAAAACATCCATATTTTAGTTGCTAAGCGTTTTAAACAAACATGTAAATGTCCAATTAGCTTCCATAAGTGAGGTTTAATGCGACAGGTGCAGGGCTAATGAGACATTGTAAATTTGCCGTAATTAAAATTTAAAAAAAAATGAAAGCAACCAGAAAATGACCACAAAGTAAAATTTTAAGAGGGACTGTCAGTCCTATACACGTAATGCTTTATTTTTCAAATCATAGTTTCTTGAAAAGTATTTTTTAAACGTATGATCTGTTTGCACCAGATACGCAAATAGGAATGAAAGACAATTTAAAAAAGATTTGAAGGAACAATATCAATCAGTTTTTTAATTATTAATTTTTTTTAAAAGCTTCATTTTGAGAATCGTGGCGACATCTGTAGGACAACTTGGCTTAATTGATTAAAAATATTTATTATTAATTAAAATAATTCACTCATGCATTATCTTTGTATGTTAATACAGAATTTAAATGATGCTTTTACATTTCAAGTACTTTTTATGACAAAAACGTTCATAACAAACGAGAATCTATGATTTTAAAATTTGATGACACACAAAAATAAATGTCGCCAAATCGTAGAAGGAAAAAAACGCCAATATCTAAATCATTCAAACTGTAAACCTAAACCACATGGAAAAGTGGGCGGAGCTCATTATAAATCCAGCCAAAGAATTTCGCGCGACTTTTAAACTTGACTACTTTAGTTGTAGTATAGGTTGGATACTTTTAGATTAGATTTGGTTTAAATTATCGTCGCACTAGAGCTACACGAGGGCTATTGGCGCTTGGATACTTTTAGCTATTTTGATATGTACAGCTGTGGAAAAAGTTCCCACTAGTGATTATTTCGAACGTTAGTCATCCTATAGAACCTTTTTGACTTTGTGTTTATATAACATCATGAGTTAATTGCAGGACAAAAAAATTGCATAAGCAGCCGTCTTCATATTAAAAATGCTATTAACTTTAAAATTTTCAATGGCAGCACCCAATTTTATAATTAAGAAATATTAAGAATCCTCATAAACCCTAAATCTTAGTTTTTGTTACATTTGGCTGAATATTTGACGAGTTATTCAATCGAATCACTTAGTGACCTTTGGTTTACCATTTCTAAAATGACGGCCGTAGTCTGTGGGTTTATTGAAGGGAGAAATATAAACGTTTATTTAAAAATGTTTAGGGAGGGGTCCTGGGATGTTTAGTCAATGAGGATGAAGCCCTGACGTTATTTTTAGAATATTTTATAATCTTTTTTTTAAATTCGAAACATTTTTTTTAATAGAAAAGAAGGTATTGACATGGTAGTCTTCCCAAAGTGTCCCGTCTGTCTGTCCTTACTTCGGTCACGAAATCTGTTCTATCCATCAGATCTTAAGAATAATTTTTGTCATCGAAAGATAGGACAGCAGGGACCTAACTTCATACTTTTTGTTCTTCTGTTTGTACGTCCATACGGATATCTGTCATCTTGTCATGTCGACGAACGCGACCCATTAAAGTAGAATTGGAATTTAATTTTTAGTAATTTAAATTACTGTTGCCACATCAGCAATATCACGAAAAACCTTATTTGAAATGTTAAAGATTATTAATTTTTTCTTTGTAAATCGATTTGGAATGGCGTTATAAAAAATATACCACAATGTGATTTTTTTTAATGTTTATTATATTTGTTTACTAAGAAAGTGGTTCACAGTGTTACTTTTTTTTGCTTAAAGAGCTAATTGGTATTAATTTACAATTAAATTCCTTCAATTATCAGTGCAATTTGGAGTTATTTCATGTTTATCATTGCCAAATGTTCTGGATAT
Organism: Hylyphantes graminicola; assembly: GCA_023701765.1. Classification (NCBI taxonomy): domain Eukaryota; kingdom Metazoa; phylum Arthropoda; class Arachnida; order Araneae; family Linyphiidae; genus Hylyphantes; species Hylyphantes graminicola. The sequence goes on along the minus strand of CM043118.1, from coordinate 48,496,854 downwards.
ATCAGGTTTTTTCAAATATTATAGTTATTGATAGTTATTTAATTACAAGAATCTCGTGTAATTTAAGGTGAGATTTTCAAAGCATTGCCAAAGATCACGGAAAGGATGCTACAGGATGTGACTCATTCAATTTTACATAATTATTCTTCAAACTGCAAATAAATTTAGCAAACTATAAAGATTATTTATTTAATTTGCGGAAGAAAAAATTTAATTATAGTGGCCAATTTTTAGAGTTGAAGATTCAAATTGTAACTGAATGCTGGGTTAGTCTATATTTGTTCTGAAGTTATAAATCTTGTGCAGAAGTGGTTATAGGTGGCAGTTAATGTTATTATAATACCCTTGCGTTTCGACGAGAATTTAATTCTAGTACTTAAGTAACTGCACATGTAGGCTTTTTAATTCTTTAAGAACTTCTCGAGCAACATTCAAGAACATGTGTCGTTTGGTTTCAGAGTACTGAAAGTTTAATGTGCCAATCACTCAGTCCGACGCTATTTTAGAGGCCTTGAAAAGTTGCAAAAAACAGGTCAAGATTTCCCGGCTCCAAAGGTGTGCAATGTAGAAAGCTTCTTTCAGAACGAATGTACAGATGAGTGGCGGGAGTAAGGCTTGTAATAAAGAGACCAGTGTCTAATTTACAAGAGCAACCGAATGAACAAATTGACAAACTGCCACTAGCAATACAAAAGGTTCCTGCACATGTTTTTGAAGACCATAAACCCGCGTTTGTTTGTATCTTGCTGACCTTATTATTGCCTTTAAAACTGCTAATACGACAGATTCATTATACATTGGGGTTTCTACTTTTGCATTAGTATGCCATTAGTTTTAACAAACATAAAGATTGCTACGCCAACAATTAAAAGTACGGAACTTGATTTAAGGGGTCATAGTCTTAAAAATGTGCAAAGAAGGTACTACAAAGCATAGTTTGATCTTTCATGCAATTTTTAACTACTCAATATAAAAGTATAATTTTTTTATATGCAATTCTATAAGATTTACTTATTATATAACAAATTTTAAATTTATGAAACTTCAGCCAAAACTAAAATAAATGATAACAAACAGACTGTTGGAACACATTGGGATTAGGCTTGCGCGCGAAATTTTGAGGTCAAAATTGAAGAAATGACAAAGAAAATGATTTTATATTGTACAAATATGTACAAACAGAGACTTATACCTAATTTCTAAACTAAATTTTAATAAGTAATTATTTTCAGAGCTTTTTTCTTAAATTTTATTAATTTTTTTTTAGAAAAAAGCTCTTAACATAAATTCTAATTAAAATTGAGCTCAGAATTTAGGTACAAGTCTTTGTTTGTACATATTTGTACAATATAAAGTCATTTTCTTGCTCATTTCTTCAATTTTGACCTCAAAATTTGGCACGCAAGCCTAATCCCAATGTGTTCAAATAGTTTTATGTTTGTTATCATTTTATTTTAGTTTTGGCTGAAGTTTCATAAATTTTAAAATTTGTTATATAATAAATAAATTTTATAAAATTACATATAAAAAATCTACTTATATGTTGAGTAGTTAAAAAATTACATCAAAGATCACCTTCTTTGCAGATTTTTAAGACTTCTATGACCCCTTAAGAACAATACTGTTTATGTGCCGAAGCTAAACTAGTATTCCGAAGTTTACAGGGATGACTTAAGAGCAGTTCATAGCGGTATCAAATCTCGGTAATTATAAATAGAAATATAATGTATTAGTATGAGCAAACCAGAAAAGAAATCGTTTCCTGAAAGATCGTAATATTTACAAAATAAATATAATTTATTAAACAAATAAAAAAATTAAATGAAAGAGACATAACCAAACAACACAATTTTTTTTCCCTCCAGAACATCGTCTCGCAAAAGAGTACCGGAACCAGTTTTCGTTAGTCTAAACCTGATTACAATCGAATATCTTTATCTTGTGATTGAGAAAGCTTGCCGTGTTCCACTCCCCAGAAAGAGAAACGTATCCCCTTTTTTAAATCGCCAGACGTATCGTTTGGCGAAAATTTGTAACGCCACCTGGCGAGTCAGAATCAAAATAAAGTTGGCTGATAAATCCTCTTAAAGCAAGTACTATTTCCTATCATAATGAAATTTTATTAACAATTATTTCCCATTGAAAGGTGAAATATCAAAGTTAAAACTCAAAATCGAAGATGTTTCCATATTTTTTTTAATTAATGGGATGAAAATGAGAGTTTTGTAACTAAATCTTCTAAAATTTATCCCATACTTGCACAACACATGCTTGCTTCAACACATGCTTTTAATGGCCGATCTTGTTGGCCTGGTTGTTAAAATGTGAAGTCTAACTGTTACAATACAGTGGTGGTCAAAATTATAAGGACAACTGAAAATTGAACAGAACATTTTTATTTCCGAATTAAATAAAAATGTATTTAGACATAAAATACTTCTTTATGCTATAAATCATTTAAGAACAATAAAAAAACTTAAACTAGAAAATTTTAGTTTATAAAAATAATAAACAAAAATTGCATTGTTAGGAAACTGGACAAAATTATAAGGACATTTAAAAATTTCAAGTCCAAACAATTAATAATTAATAAGTTCACCCTTATTTTCAATTACTTTAATTAATCTTGACGTTTTACAGCTAGTTAGCTTCTTTAGGGTGCTCACAGGGATATTTTTCCATGCCTTTTCTTGATGACATCAGTTATCGTTTGTTATGATATTGAGTGCCATTTTTGTAAACTTCGTACGCCAAAATACCCCACAAATTCTCGATTGGGTTCAGATCGGGACTTTTAGGTGGCCAATCAGTCAATAGTTTTACAGAATTAGCGTAAAACCATGATTTTGAAGCTGCGGACACGTGTATGGATGCATTGTCCTACTGGAATAAATAGTCACCACTGGTTATCAACGGTGCTTGTGGCAAAAAATTGTCACCCAGCATATCAACATAACTATTTGAGTTCATTTTCCCCTTGAATAAATACTATTTCTGTAGTTCCAGAGGCTGCGTAACCTGCCCAGACCATTACCGAGCCGCCACCATATGAACGCTTGGAAAAGATTTCTTTTTCTTTGCGAAGATCATACCAAAAATACTTAAAACCATCAGGAGCGTCTAGGTTAAGCTTCTTTTCATCAGAAAAGACAACATCATCCCATTTGTCACCCATAGAAATGTACTTTTTTGCAAACTCCATCCTGAGTCTCTTTTGGGTTTTTGTAAGAGGGGGTCGTGACTTCAGTTTTCCGTATCGAACCTGTTTAGCATTTTGTAAAACAAGGCGAACGGTTCGATCACTGTAGTTCAAGTCCAGTTCACGCTTTATTTCCGTCGATGTTTGCTTTTTTGAGCACGCTCTACTTATAATTCGTCTTTTATCTCTCAAAGACACAGAAAATGGCCTACCTGGGTGTTTTCGTTTTCCATAATTTCCAGGATTTTTCAAAAAATTATATATTACAGTCTTTGATCTATTCAATTTCAATGCTATTTCACGTCCAGTAAGTCCAGAATTTTTATAAGCGATTAATTTTCCTTTTTCAAACACTGAAAGCTTCGTACCTAGGGGCATGGTTGAAAATAAGTGTAATGAAAATTTCAAACACTCGCAAAATCTTTATAACACGATGGAATGACGTGTACAAGCCGAAACTTTGCGAATTTTATGCTAATTTATGTATTAAACTTACAGAAATACAATTGTCCTTATAATTTTGTCCAATTTCGCTGTATGTAAAATTTTATAACGTATTTTAAAATTATGAATTTAATGTATATTTGTAAAGAATCTTATTTAAAATGCTTAATTTACTATTGGCTAGCAGACATAAAATTTGCATAATTCAACCGTGATGTGTCGAAAAGATCTAGCTGTTTTTCCATTGTCCTTATAATTATGACCACCACTGTATTGTAGTGCAGAAATATTTGTAAAAAGTATATTTTTCTACGCTTTTCGCCAATTGACCCATTATCCCTGCGTCCCATTAGCCCCCATTCGCCCCTATCATATAAAACTTATACATTTTGATATTTAATGTACCTTTACTTCTTTAGAAAGATCATTTCTTAAAAATTATAGTATTTGTAATTTTGTTTTGGTATCATATTTGATGCAACAATTGTTAAGATGTATGCCCGGCTTGTCGGGACAAGTTTCACAATAGTATGTCGTTTGATGTCTTTTGCAGGGCTTATTTGTATAAGAATAGACATTGCAATAATTTCTAGCTCCTGTTATAACTCAAAGCAATCTACCATAAGTTCAAAATAATGTATTTTGTGTAAGCGGGTTTCAATATTTCTAAAGTTGTCATGACCTTGTCTACCTTAGTTAAGTAATTTTTACTGACTAATGTGCACCCAATTAATCTAAGTCTTATTGCTTCCCAGAAAACTGTTTAAAGGTATATTCAAAGATAGATCTTAACACATAGGTAATCTTTAGCATAAAAAATAGGTAAAACATCTTTCTCGGCTGCGTAATTTCATTTTATACAATATTGCGAATCACCAGAGGAAATATTTGGCGACACTAAAACGAAGCAGTACATCATAAAAAAACGGATCACGCTAATTTTGATGTCTAATTTTTCCTTTTGCTGCATTAAGATTTATTATAGCTTTTATTGACAGGTGAATCATTACTACAAATTTAAAAGTGGAAAAGTAAAACGCTGTTGAGTTATTTAATATTTTTTTCCTCTTGAATACTGAAAGATTTAAAAGGAGAATATATAAAACATAAGGGTAGCGGATCTATATCATGTGTGATAATTAAGGCAGGTTGGTACCTTGTTAGGGCAAATGCTAAATTGACCTTTTCCATGTTCCTCGTTCTTTGAAATTAACGTACAAAACACACACAAAATTCTGTGCATTATATGCACTTTGAACACTACACTGAAAAGGTTTTATCAATACATAAAATATATTTTTTAAATATTGATTAAGGTAAGGTGTTATTTTTTAAAAAATATAATTTTCGCATCGCAAAGTTATCCATATTTTTTCTCCTTCAAAGTTTCAGAAATGCTCATTTCAGTAAGCAAAGCACCCTGAAACAATTATCCTGTTAACATTTGAGGTTTATACATGAAATAATTTTCAAGAAAAAGGTACCTAAACCTGAAAAAAAATACCATTCTGAGAAAAATTAGATTTAAAGCTTAAAAACTTACATTTTGAAAATACTGCTGATCTGTATACAAATTAAATTTAAACTAGGTAAAAATTGCCTGAATGACATACAAAAGGCATCGTTGGAAAGTTCTTGAACACAATTACTAAAATCGAAAAATTGATTTTTTGAAAACTACATGGTTACTGACCTGCGTTAAACTTATTTTTTTTTTAACAAATGTCCAACATACAAGCTTTAAATACTTTTTAATACACAATTTGAAATAGAATTAAAGAAATAAATTTGTTAGCAAAGAAATGACTCGTCTGAAAAAAGGGTTGCTAAAGAAAATTTCTACTTTTTAAAATCCAAATTTTAGTTCTTGGGTAGCAATATAGAAATGCCGAAGGAAAAATACTTTTTCGAGTATCGATTGATGAATAAATGTTACGTAGGAAACAGGAAATTGGAGCAGTGATTGAATGAAATTTAGGAATAAGAAGGAGGAAATTACTTAACCTAAAACGAGCCAACTCGATAATACATAAAATTTGAAAGATTAAAAAACGGGATTGTTTTTGTGTCTATCCCAAAGTATACATATAAATTTTCGATTTCTTTGAGAAAATCTACTCACTTGAAACTTGTAATTCAAACTTGTTTGCAGAAGACAAATAATTTGAACTTTTGGAGTTCAAAAACATTGAACTACAACAATTTCAAATGTTTCAACTGAATTTTACAAACTAATTGCATTTGATGGTATTTTATCCTCCATTCTTTTATATTCTATACGAATCATATTTCGTAGTATGATAGTTTAATGAAAGGAAGCTCCAAATACGTGAGCATTTATAATAATTGTTAAAAGGCAATTACTTTTAAGAACAATAGAGTTGGAGTCATTTCTTTCAAACGATTGTGCCATCCATTTTATTTGTTCGTCCCCCTAGTGGTAAACGAAGGAAGCCCAGTTTTAAGAAAGGCGAAAAATACAATTTAGTTTTATTCACACAATGTTTTGAGAGCATTTATGCTTATTTAATAGAGCAATAAAATTGTAAATTAACATTTCCTAATAAAATAAAAACAAAGGCTTCGTCACATATGGAGTAAAACCAATTTGAAAACGGAAGAATGATAATAAAATGAATATTAACTTGCTATGTATTATAAACATCTTTAAATCGTGTGACTGTTTAGGGTTTTATCATATTTAAATAAAGGCTTTTCTATTCCAAATTACAAATTTTGCATAGTTATTCACACATTCAAGGGATTGCAATATTGGATTTCCACTCCAAGTAAAGATTAAAATCTTAATTTATTAAAACATTAACAGATTTAGTAACTTTTATTTGATCTATTAAGTTATTGAAAAGTATTATAATATTTAAAAAATATATATGTTTTTGAGGGCATGTTTCACACTCTTAAAACAAAAAAGAAATTGCATTTTCGACACTGGAAAGGAGTGAAAATTAACTCAGAATGAGCTAAAACCACTCGTTTGTTTTAAGAGTGCACGTCTTAGAGTGGTAATAGTTCCTCAGGAATGAAAATAAGGCCATGATTGGTGATTTGTGCCTATATGACATCTAGTGGGTGGAGCTTACCATATCATGCCACCAATCAATCACACCATCAGTGAAATCGCGAAAGTCAGGAATTGAATGCTAGATCATCTGCAACATATTACCCCATTAACGCCTTCGACCTTGTTTAAAGGTTTCAATTACCTTTCAATAGTGCGAACGGATCCTATTTATAAAACTTTTTGCAATAATAATACACGTAGAGAAACTAGTTATTCAATCAAAACACTTTAAGCTAATATTATTTTGAATAACAAAGTATTATATTTTAACTTATTGAGCCAACGACCATGATTACTGTTAAGACTTGACACATATGTCCATCACGTTTGGTGTATCTTATCAACTTGAACAACTACTTGTACATTTTTACCTGACGCAAAAACATAATCCAGATCATAGTAACTAAGCATCCAGATACTTTGAATGGGTCCTATCAGAGAGTTGGGCATGACAGAATCTGTCTACTATAGATTTACAATTGGCTGTCATATCAGGATGATAAAGAAGTACATCTCCTTTCTCAAATACCAGGTATTTTTAGTACAGATTTATCCTGAAATTAGTTTTGTTAATATTTTGATTTAAGACTTTTTTAAGATTTTAATTGCACTTTCTGCTAGAAAGATACTTTTATTGACATAAGTATATTTTTATACAATTAAAGAGCTTAGTGGAAGAACCTGCTAAGTGACATTTTTGAAAAGTTGAGATTTTTGTGCCCAATGAACATATTATTCCTTCCTTTAATAATAATAAGATTCCACGTTTTCATAAAATTTAAGTCAAGCATATCTACCTTTTGTAACTTCATTTTTTAATAAATCTAAGTGCAAACGAAAAACTTTAAAGCTTATTTTCTCTTGCTCACCTTTTCGTTACTTAACACGTTCTTCCACTAGGCTCTTCAATTATTTTATTTCGCTTATTAGCAATGAAAAAAACAAGATGTTTGCCCAATTTATAACGACTGAAATTAGAAAAATAACTTTCTTTAAATTAAATTTTACGGGTATTGAACTAAATCATTCTGCCAGGAGACCAACAAGCATTTAAACAAAATACAATTATTGATACAACCACTGGTATAGCAGCCATCTACCATTTTGAAAAACACGTAATTAATATATTATGTCGTTATAAACGTAATCAATAAGAAATTAGGCCTGCATTATCAAGCGTTCAACAACTTTAATGTTAAAAGATTTTACATAAAGATACTTGAGGAAACCAACATTGATTCTTACCGCTAATAGTTTTATTGAGTGCGCCAAGAGTCAACGTCGTTTTCTTCATGTATATCAAGTGCAAAATTGTGGATATTCCCTCAAGAAAAGATTTCAATTCAAAACTATTTAAACATCTAACATCTATGTACTTAATAACAGTCTAAGAAAATATGTTTTTATAATGTAATTATTAACGAGTGGAATTCTTTATTAAATTATGTTGTATATTTGAAGAGAGTTAAAGAATTCAAGAAAAATGAATCTCGAACGTTATTGGATTCCGGTAAATAATTAGCATATATTTGGACTAACCTTGCTGAGCCTCTGGCCTGTCGTTGGCTGACAATTTCTGTAGATTCCTAACAACAAGTATTCTCTAAAAATAACCAACAGTATTATCCCTATCGGCCTACCCCTTATCTGAAATGTCCCCTGTCTTTACCCACTGATCAGATGACAAGACGACATTTTAATTGGGCTTTATCCCCAAAAAAGTTATTATTTGCTCGTCAATCTGACTAGCGACGAATGACTCGAGATAAAACACATATTAATTATCCAATAATTACAACATCGCGTGAATAGTACCGCGACATTTCGTAGTAAAGGACGCTTGTCAAAGTAATCTTTAGGTCGTTTAACATAGGCATGGATCTCCGGTTTCAATCTTAGGTTTTCTGGGAAATTAGATTGAAAAGTTTTGATTGAGTCATTATACTTAGTTCTTTGATGTATATTTTTAGTTGTAGTATGTTTTCGACACTGGAAAGAGTGAAAATTAACTCAAACTGAATTGAATTTACTCGTTTGTTTTGAAAGTTTATTACATATTCTTTCACAAAAAGAGTAACAAATAAATAATATTATTCCTAAACAAGTTGTTTTGCTTTACTTTTACTTGTTTGTTAAATTAATTAAAAATTACATAAACCCCAACGCCTTTGATGACTTACTGAGGAATAAAATACGAGAGTAATGTTGAAAAAGTAGTTAAACATTACTTGATGATGAAAGACGTTAGTCAAGACTGTATAACTTCTTAATTATAATAAAATATCGTATTAATTTGAGTTTAGACAAAGTATCCCAGTAAAACATAGTAAATATGGAACATTAACTAAACTGGATGACCAATTCCGTTAGTTCTTAACAAAGTCAATTGTCCATTTTAATAACATCAGAGTCGCTTAAGGCTTAGATCTCCATACTGATTATAGAATCCGAGTTTTCTTTCAGAATGATAAAGCTGCATTTTAAGGTTTGATAAGTATTTGCCCAAAGGTTTCATATTTATTTAAAATGCACAAACTTGTTAAAATGCTTATTAAACTTTTACTAAAATGATCACACACACATGTATGGAATAATCCTTATTCTTTGAAAAACTAAATTAAAAACGTTTTATTATATATTTTTTAATTTCGAAACCTGAACATTTAAGAAGAATTAAAAGGAAAATTAATAACACATCTCTATGAGTCTAACTTTGAGTTAATTACAATACAATATAGTGATTGAATACTTCCGAGATAAAACTTGAGTGAAGTGAATTATTGGCATAGAAGATTAAATATGATGTGTTTAATTAATGTGTTTGATTATTAATTAAGTGAATATCCAATGCTTAAGACAGTATTTTCGAGTATTAATTAAGAAAGTATATTTAGTATTAGCTAAGATAGTATTTTTGAGTATTAAGAAAGCATTTTTTAGTATTAATTAAGATAGTATTTGAGTACTAATTAAGATAGTATTTGAGTATTAATTAAGACGATATTTGTGAGTATTAATTAACACAGTATTTTTGAGTATTAATTAAGAAAGTATTTTTGAGTATTAAGAAAGTATTTTTAAGAATTAATTAAGAAAATATTTTGAGTATGAAACAAATTAATCTCTACTTTTGCTATTACACCTAGTGTCGTATACTGAAAAAACATTTAAAGCCCCAAACATAACCACCTTTTAAAATTTTCAAATATAAGCAAAAAATCATAAAAGAATCATAAAAGCAACAGCGCAATGAATAGCGATTCAGTTTTAAAATATAACATGATACTATTAAATAAAGAAAACGACTAACTCCTTGCCCATTCGTAACTGCGTTTCGCAGTATGAGTTTCTCCATTTCATATGTCCATAGAATGGCATTGCGAGAATTATTGGTATCTCAGGACGATTCCTTTTTTGTCACCCATTAAACAGTGAGGGTAGTTTTGGGATGGGCAGAACATCAGTAATGACGATTCGCAAGGTTGTTAGTTTCTGCTTCTAAGAGGTGTTTCTATGCTTTCACAAGTGATATTGTAGATGCAGTAACACCAAAGCATTCGTTTTCCGTCTCATAAAGGGTGTGTCTGAAACGATCAAAGATTTTAATTCAACTGTGTTCGTTTTTATGCTTTGAAACTCTAGAATATTAAAAATAAAACTACTAGAAAACTTAATACATTGGGTAATTTATGCTTTATAATTTTAAGAACTTATAGTTTAAGTTAGTAAGGTTTAATGGTATTCAATATTGAATTAACTATTGTTATTGCGTTAACCGAAATCCCATATACTATCTGCATCAGGTTCATAATTGAACTAATATTTCAACTGCATATGAAAACTTATACTGAAGAAAATATTTACCAAAAACTTAAGTTTCTACATGATATTTAACATAGAAAACATGCTTTGAGAAAAGCAGGTGTGTTTTTAGGTTAATGGGGATCAGGTAGGCAGGATGGTGTTTTAAATCTCATTTAATTCTGAAACCTTACGTGCTTATTCAGTGCATATTTTAAATTTTCCACCATATTATTTTGACACAGTTATAACTATTGACTCAAACAATATTAACTTGTGCAAGTCCAGTATCACTAAAATTCAGTCACTGAATCTGATAAGTACTGTTTCCATAATACCCCTCTAAATACACACTGTAAAAAAAATCAGAAAAAATATGTGCCATCGTCCGTTTATTGAACTTTCAAAACCGTTTTCTAGTGATAATACTAGCGAACCAAATTTTAACAGCGTTTACCGTATTTCTTAGAAAAGCACCGTAGATGTGTACTGTATTTTTTTACAGTGTCTTGAATCAGTTCAGTATAATTTAACTTGTGCAATCTAAAGGGAAACTGTTTTGTTTAGATGGAAGGTGATTGGCCTTTTTTTAAAAAAATGTGAGAACGTCATTTACAAGTTTGTAACACCAAATACGTGTGATTTCTTACCAACCCAACCCGCCAATTAAAACGAATCCTTCAGCACAAAAATAATTCAGCTGCCGCATCAATACACAAAAACGGGGGTATCCCCAAAAAATAATGCATGTAGGCAAATAAACCTCATCAGCAAACAGATACATTCGGAGGGTTAAGAATACAAGTGAACCAAGTCCTCTTTTTGTTATTTTCGAGTTAGCAGCGCAATTTCATTCACTAGCTATTTAGAATTTCAAAGCGATAGTGAAAAAAATCACGGTACAGGTAATATCTGCTAGCCAGCAGAAACTAAAAACATTTAAAGTGACTGAAAATTAAAAAATTAAATTAATAATTTATGCCCCACAAAGAAAAACAGTTTTGTTATCCGATAAGTAAAAGAGAATACGTTTCTTTCCGAGGCATACATAACATACGTATAAATCCATCAAGGAACCGTTAATTTTTCCAGCAGTACATATAATTTTTAGCATTTATATTTTTCTTAATTTCATTAAACTAAAAACTTTAGTAAGTATTTAAATGCTGTTCAAAATCATTTACAAGACGTGTAAAACTTAAAAATATCGAAAAAATTGACGAGTCAAATTATTTAATTTTTTATTTATTAAGACTAATTTATGACGTAAAGAAAAGAAATTTAACTAGTATTTTTGTAATAAAGTTTTTGGCTTTAAACCTCTGTAATATAAATAAGCTTTTTGCTTTAAACCTCTGTAATGTAAATAAGTTTTTTACTTTAAACCTCTGTAATATTAATGAACTTGGTTCACTTGTGTTCTGATCACTCCATTTATAGGGTCAACGGTACTACGCCGCGGAAAAACAACGAGGAGGTGTCCAAAGAATTAATTTCGCCAATCCACCTGCCAATAAGCCCGCTCGCTGCCGGGGCGGTGTCCGTCCGTCCACCTGTAGCCCCTGGGTTCGAATCCAGCAGGCACCAGGCCTGGCGCGTGCTCAGCAGCCAGCCGTAATTGCGTGCCAGGTATAAAAAAATTCTGTACGTATTAATTTCCGCGTTCGAAATGAATAAGAAAAACTCTTCTCACCTGCTACTGGCACCAACACCTGATTGTAAAAGCAGGTGGAATTCCTTGACTACTTAAATGTTGCAGAATATTCTATTATTCTTTTTTTGTGTTCCTTTTGATGTACGAGGTGATTCGATTGGTTTGTGGATGGGGGCGTGAACTTTTTGGAACGTAAGATGGTGACGATTGTCAACAGTGATGTTCTCCGGGTGTGAAATATTTGATCGTAGAGTTAAACGACACTTTGTTCTTATGTCTAGTATGTTTTTTTCGGTAGCTCTACCTTGGTTTATGTGTATCATTAAAAGGTTTTTGACCTTTTTATTGACCTCCCACACACAAAGATCAATGCCATAAATGAGTTTTCTTATCATATTCTTTTAACGTATTTATAGTGGCTAAAAATGCGAGAGTTAATTTTTAAAAATATGACTTGTAGCACCAACACCTTTTTACATTAATAGCACATATTCCGTTTTTATAATTTTTACAAAAAAAAAAAAGTTTTGCTTTTAAATATTTTAACTATATTTAAAGCAGATGCTTTAAATAATTCAAATTAAGTACAAAAATTATATTATTTCTTAAAAATTAAATTATTATTGACAGCTCTACTGTCCTTTATGAAGCAGTAATATTTTTACTACTAAAAATCCCTTAATTTTGAACAATAAATTAAGGAATAAGCTTAATTATTTTAAGGAAAAATTGACCCTTAAAACAGATACTTCTAAATTACTATAACTCTTCATAATGCAAAGTGAAGGTAATTTGCACGGTATTATTAATAAAGATCTTATCAAAATTGCATTTTAAAATCCTCATCCGATTAGGATCATATGAGTCTCCAATTTTCTTGTGTTGGAAAAGTAGATTTTAAAAGTAAATAACTTTTATTGTATTTAAATTATATAATTTTAAGCCGAGAGGTGTAACGTTATATAAATTATTAATAAGCAAAAAATAACGGATTTATTTATCTTTAGTGAAAAACATGACATACTTGCTCAAAAAGAATTTTTCACCAGCAAAAACAGATATTTGTTATGAGAAAAATAAAACAATTTTCCACCAGTGCTCTTATAAAGAGTCACTTATTCATTATCGTGCGTTTGAAAAAAAAGTCTATTATAACAGGTTTTCTTACTAGGAATCAAGTCTCTTTTAGAATCAATTTACTAGAGTTTGCTCAACCAAGAAAGAAAATTCGCAGTCGGAATTCACTTTGAAATATACCTGTTTCGAGATCATAAAATTATACCAACATTATTAAACAAGCTTAATAGGTAAGAAACATAAAGAATGTTATTTAAAGTTATAGGACAGAAAAAAAGCGAATGTAATTCATATAGTAAAGTATAAATAAATTATATTATATTATATATAATTTTTAACTGTATTATCAATCTTCTGCTATGGCATGTACGGGTTTTGTTTTCCCTTGGCCATCAATGTGCGTTTTTTTTTTGTATATGTAGCTTGTAAATAAATATTCAAATAAAAATAAGCAATATCCTAACTTGTAAGCATGAAAAAGGGAATAGCAGGGGCTCATCTAAAATAATTTAGAATAAGCTTGTTCCAAAAATCGAAATATCGCTTATCGATATGCAATCAAACTTTTGCTAAGAAAACTCATAAACAAGTACGATACATAAAAAAATGCTCAATTTTCCGTTATTATCTACATGGCATTATAAAAAAAAAACATTTGAAATACAAACAACAATTTTCCCGTTCCCATAAGCATTATCTATTTAATTCATTCCAGACTAGTATTCCATGCTCTCTTTATCAGTCCTGTAAGTCCTAATAAGCCCCTCTGCATCTTTAGAGCTAAGATTTAGATGGAATGGGGGGGAAGAGCGATACTAATCCCACAAAAAATGCCGACGGTACACGCTATCATCGTCTCCTTGGGAATAAGACATCTCAATTCGAATGCAATAAACGTCTAAAGATTCCTTTTTAGTATGACTCTGTGATAAGCCGGCACCCGGGTTCCCCAATGAGAAGATTCAAAATACAAGATCTGGATGTGAGCACCGAGTTATAGATATGGTACTTTTACATGAAAGTTCTACATTAAATAAAAGCTATTAAAATGTGTTATTTATTTTTTTAACCGTCATTATTGTGTTTGACGTACGTAATTTTAAACATTCTGGTAAATTCTTTTTAGAAAATATTTTTATGTGTTTTATTAATCTTAAAATTGGAGGAATAAATTCATGTTTTAAAAGATTCCTAATTTCGATTGAAAGATTAGGAGTTTTTTTTATATTAATTTAATTTTTATTTTAAAACAATACAGGACTTTGGTATTAGTGGGCAAATATATTGCTTTTCTGAAGTTACAGTAATCTTAACTTCAAGTAACATCAGTTTCTCAATTTTTCCAGTAACTTTTAAGAAACGGCTGATTATTTGGAAAGATGTGTAAAACTTTATAGCATGAAGTGTCTCATTTGTTAATAAAACAGTTTCAAAAGATTTACAAAATACACGAGAATAATTAAAATCCTTAACTATCTTAAAACACATTAAAAGATAATCAAATCATAAAAAACTAAAAACGGTTATGTACTTGAAGAAATCATCATTATGAACGAGCACTTGAAAAAAATAAGTTTTAATTAAAAAAAAACGTAAAATTTATGGATTTAATGAGAGGTAATTGAAATTCAAAAAATGTTACATATTACTAGTTTAAATAATTATTATACAAGTTATAACTTTCGATTTAAACAATAGAATTATTAAAGATTAAATATATGTTTTAGAAAGTTGTATTGACGTATGTATTACGCAACTCAAATAATAGGTACTTGAAAGACAGGAATTATATTATAATCCTAAAATTGTCCGATTAACGTAAAAAAAAAAGTGAAAACTGCCTCATGACTTACATAACAAAAGAGCATTATCAAGTTGTATATTAAATAACCACATGAAAAATAATTATATATTACGTAGCATTTACAGCATTAAACATCGAACAGAATACTAAGTACCTCCAATAAATAGATTTTCAGGTAATTTGATAAATTAACAGGCGATTTAAAATCTTCGCAGATGATTAAACCATCCTTAACATTTCTCTTAGTACCAAAACCAATTAAAGTCTTTACTTTTTTTTTCTCCGAAGTCTGATCAATACAAGTTTCGAAACAGAAATTAATTGAAACGTCTTCTGCAATCGCGTTTTTCGATGAAAATATAGAAATAGAATCTGACAAGAACGAAATTCCGCCATTGTAAAACTTTGACACATTCCTCACCTTTGTTCATTCTTTTAGACCACCATCGTGGTTAGGAAATAGCAGCTCGGTTTGACAAAATGGTAAGTAACAGCCAATGGATTTTTAACAAAGTTGGTTTCAAACGAAAAATATAACCAGCCTTTCCCTCACAGAGGAAAAATAATTTTATCCGTCCTACATCATATATTTACAAACTTATATCCCCCCTAGGTTAACTTTTTAGTAGCTAACTAGTTTATCTTAGAGAAAAATTTTAAATAAACTAAAACTTTTATCAAAAAATTATACACATTTTGAAGTAATTCATTTAAATATAGATGTTTTTAGGCTATTTTTCATAATTAAAAAAAAGGGTTTAATCGTTTCACAAAATAACGAAAATCTTAAAAATCTCATGTATATTGGAATTTTTTTTAAAGATCTAGATACACGAATATTTTATAAAATAGTGCTAGTATAATTCTGAAATATAATTTGGACAGGGAGGGTAGCAGGGATTAAAATATCTGTAAACGGCACATTTTTGCAACAAGTATCAACTGCATTTTTTTGCATAAATTAAACGGCAATTCTGTTAACCTTTTCAAATACTTTGTAATGTTTTTTCAACATTTCAATTCAACTAAGAACACATGTATTCCTTAAAATAGATTTAATTTTATGTAACTCTTTTTTGCATATAGTTTTCATATAGTTATAGCAAAAAGCATTATTTCTCTCCAGACTCTCCCAAACCCATTTAAATGAAATTTATTATTGTAATTTAATTCTTATTAAGCTATATAATATAGCCGATAATTTATTTGCATTAGTATATAAATAACTGGTTAATTTCAAATCCCACAGTTACGTCTGTGTCAAACTTGTAACTAAACACAGAGCCTTATTTCCTGATCATTTGTATCGCAATCCCTTTTAATCCTTGGAAATTCAGAAAATTGTAGACATTTAGTATGTGTCGGTCTCGTCTTATGTCGATTGTTTTAACATGTGAATATCTGTTAAGTTGCATTCGCAATGGATTAGATTTAACAACGAATTGGCCTTTCCGGAACGCGGTCTTATGGGATGGGAAACTCCAATAATGAGAGGATAATATTTCTACCTCAATCCATACACTAGCTGCTCAAAGATGTAGAGTGAAAAATTGCAAAACATAATTTTCAATTTGTATAATTGTGTATTGAATGAGTGCTTAAGATTATAATAACTAATAAACTAGACGGTTAAATTTTATTTTACAATAACGAAAATTAAAAAGCTTATCGAGCATAACTGCAAATCTAAAACTGCAATACAAAGCAACAACAGAGTTCAGAACCTAAATAATACTATCTAAATTTCTTTATTTTATTTAACTTTTTTATTTTGATAATAAACATTATTTGTAAGATCTAACTAATGAAAAGTCTCCACGTTCTTGCACATTTTAAATACTTAGTATGCATATTATGTTAATAACCTACATCAACAAATGGCAGAAATTCAAATTTTATTTATTTTATCTTAACATTCAATTTAAGGACCAATGGTTGCTTGATAAAAAATTTCTTAAACGGCTACAAAAAATCAGGCCCCACTAAGAAAAAACATCTTTGCCTATTGAGAAGAAGTGAAAGAAGAAATGCTGTTTTTTTTTTTCTGAGACTACAGAATTGTAAACCAGTCAAGGTTTATTTAGTTTTTCCAGCACCACATATTTTTTTAATTATAACTTAAAAAAATAAATAAAGTGATGATATTTTTAAAACATTTATTAGATAGATAAAACTTTAAAAAAATTATGCACACACATTTACGACATTGAGAAAACAAATTTACATTTTGGCCCAAAATGCTTATTCCTTAAAGTGTAATACCTTAATCTAGAAAATATAGTGTAATGAAGCTTTTTGTTTCTTAAAAAATATCTTTAATTATTTGCCCGATGATATTGGATTCTGAATTAAGAAATTATCCAGTAACTGTTATTTGAAGGGTCGAGGAGATTATTTTAGTTTGGAACTCAAACTTTGATTTTGCAACTCAATTTTTCTAACAGCATCAACATCCACTCCATTGGATAACAGTACAAACCCCATTAAAACCGTAAAATCCTATAATTTTTATAATTCGTCTTTCATTCAGCGCCTCAACCTTGAAGAAAATGTCACCACCCCCTTGTCAAGCAGACGACTTTGAAGGGGCGAGAGAAAGCAGACGATATAAATGTCGTTCTACGCCCCTTCATTAGCACCCCCCTTTTGCAAAAGCTAGGGACCGAGGGCCCTTGAACCCCTCATCCCTAGGTCACGAGGCGTGGATATTAAAACTTATTAACGGTGGATATATAAGTGACTGCGACTAGATAGAGATCTCAGAATCTTATTTGTGGTATTTTTTGTTTAAATGAATTGTAACTAGTTATTTCTTGCAATGGTTTGAAGTTAGATTGAGAATACAGAAGGAGAAAGTACAGTTGGTGCAATTGTGCATCAGTGAATGTGTAATGTGTACTGGATTTGCTGAGACTTGAAGTGTTTTATATTTATGTTTACCTAACGAGAAAATAACATGAGAAAATAACATTTATGCGTTTTTTTTAACAAAACGGTCTTAACAATGCCTTAAATAATATAATGAATCAACGCTTTTATTATTAAAATCCATTCTTAGTCAATGAATAAGAGTTATTCCCAACCCTTAAGAAATTTGTTGCCTACCGCACAGTAGCGATAATCAATAGGCCTTGTAAAGTATGGTTCTGTTGTCATTTTAATGCTACCAAAATAGTGCAGATAACTAAAATAGAATTTTAAGATAAGTTAATCTATATTTAAAAGGAATTGTTATAATCATAAAAAATTCCCTTTATTGAAACATATTTCAAGGACATCTTTAAAATGTCTTAAAATGGTTGAAATCATATTTAGGTTGTCATCACGAAGATTCAAGTTCAAAATGACGCATTTTTAGTCGCGTATTTTATACGGAATACATGTTTAAACATTTTAGGTAGAATATACAGAATCTTACTATCTTGCCGTTTGCGAATTCAACAATATAAAGTATATATTCGTCAATAACCATTTACCATTAGTCTTTTCTTATATTAGCGGTAAAAAACGTTCAACGAAAAATACCGTTTACCGTTACAGCACCAATTTCTGCAAACTACTTTGCTACTAATAATGATAGTAATGCGCCAATGTTAAAAACACCATAACAGATTTCTCGCCAATTATCCAGTAGCCAAGGATGCCCATCACAGCCTCTGCCTTGTCATCGAAGGCAGCCAAGGCGACAGTTGAATAATTAATAACCCGTTATAGAAGCATCATTTAGGGGACAGGTGTAAAACGGCATTATTTTAGCACCTCTAAAATATAAATTGTCACCTGCAAACGACTTTCCATCATGGAGGGGGTCTTCCGGAATTCGAAAACTCCATTTAGAATGTCTTTCCATCACGATTAGTGAAGATTCGACACCTCCCACTTGGCTGTCGTTTGGCGAGGTGTTGATGAAGTGAAGAATGAGGTTTGGTCGATAACTTGAGAACTCTTATTAGAGTAGATGGCGACCGTCCCCTTTAATAATTTATATGTAATTTATTAATGATTTTTGTTTAGTGGAATTTCTTCATGCATTTATACAACGGTATTATACAAACAGTGTTTAACATTCGCTTATTTGGTGCTGGATTACCAATTTAATTAGTAATTGGTAATCAGTAACTGTTAGTTAATGTAGTAGTAGAAAAGTCTCATTATCTTACAAATAAGCACCAAAACGTCGAGTCGTATACGTAAAATCACTCCCTCTGAAATGCTGAAGTGGATACGAAATAATATCACTATTATAACTGTTTTTGGCGAAATATAATTTATTCTTAAAGTATCCTACTCTCTTTCAATTTAAGTCAGAAATAAAAAAAAATTATTTATTAAAAAATTTAATATCAATTTCATTTCATTTCATTGAATGCAACAAATTTTGTCTATAGATTTCACTATAATTTTGTATTATCCGTTAGCAGTAAGGTTTGCTAGACTTTAGGTTTATAGTTGAGGTTGCTAGCTGCTAGTAAGCACGCTATCGTTGAGTCTTAGCTCCTTTTTATTGCTATTTTTCCTTTATATTAAGTATATTATCTTATCCCCAATATCAGTTTGTATATGATTTAGATATTTAGCTTGTAAATTAATGTTAAAAAGCAACTAGATCAATATTTAGTAAACTTAATTGCAACAGTTTATAATACAATATCTTCAAACATAATTAAGTAATTTTCAAAAACAGTGCATCACTCCAAAATCCATTGTTAAACCTCTTTTTCTTTCATTTTTTTTAAATAATCGAAACCTAATCTTCAACCTATGATAAATTAATCTAAAAATTACACGATAAAACCCTAAATGAAACCCCGAATCACCCCAATTATCTCACCTTAAACAACCATCTTAAAATATTACACACCTTAGAACCATTTAATCAAAAGTTAAACATCTCACTTAAACTGTCTCCTATAACAACTTAATTCATTTCGACAAACCAAACCTGGCCGAATTATGAGCAGTTACGCTTAATTATAGGACTTTCTCTCATCAGCGCCTTGTATACATTGTTTTACCTTAAGATCCGTCTGTGTTGCGTTTTGAACGATGGATACCTTGCGACGGAGGTGTGAAGAGCTAAATTGTAGATCTGCTCTGCTGATAAGATGTGATGCTCCTGCACGACCTGACATTCTGCACCAAACCTTCTTTGTAGAGATGTTGAAGACGTGAGAACAAGTTTTTTTAAAAGCATGTTGTCTGATAAAAATGGAGGAATGGGGATAACTCAAACTTTGAAGCATTAAAGGTTAGGTTAGGTTTGAAATATCGTCGCACTAGAGCTACACGAGGGCTATCTTGAAGCATTAAAGACGATTGGCAAAAAAATTGGCAAAACGAAAAGTAGCTTTCTGCTTAATTTTATCTATTTAAACAAAATATAATACGCTTTAACATATGGTCCTGAGCAATTTATGTAGGATAATTGTAAGTTGTACAAAAACGAATAAAAAAAACTGATTTTGACGTTTTGCTCAGAAATGGAGATGTTAATGGTGTTCACAAAGTCGTCGTCAATGGGTAAAAAGATGTTTTCTGGTATATTTTATTAAATATCATTTCTTTTTTGCGATTCTAGTTATTTTTTAAAAATATATTTGTCTAATTTCTTTATAAAAAGGGAAAAAAATTGCATAACTACCATGCCAACAGCAAAATGTTTCCATTTGGTTTGAAATAATGGCTTAGACAACCAGCATGTAACACTCAAAACCATCATAAACACAAATTGACAGATATGTGCAAATTTTTTAACATCAAGGTAGAATTCAATGGGTACATATAATATTACGATTAATATTGCTTAATTATGCCGAAAGACCTCCACTTTTTCATACAATTTCGGATAGTTTATAAATAATTTTACAATGATTTTGAAAGTGCTAAACAGATTTTTCATTCTGAAAATGAGTTGCATCGAATTACATTTTATAAATACATAAATTTACTGTACTCATAGTTGCAAGGATACATCCGCAGCAGAAAATATCTATTTAAAACTATATCATCAAACGTAGACATACTTTTGAAACACTTGGCATCTGTTATTCATTTAATGAAAAGCAGTTTGCTTAGATAAGTAGCTTATAAAAAAATTAAACTGAAAAAACGAAAGCACAAAATATGTGTTCGCAATGAAGAACAAATGCCAGTTATATAATTCCGGAGAAAAATTTAGAAAGGTTAAGTTTAAACAAATGTGTGGCTAGCGTAGTCCCTCTGTATCCTAGTTGAAAACTTTGAGATGTAATTATGTGAAAAATTAGCTATTTTCAAGGAGCTTTTGTTGATGGCTTAATGGAGGGTTTACTCAGTGAATAGAGGCTAAAAGAAGGGCTACTAGATGGTTTAAGGTAAATATTGTATGCCAGTAGGGAAAAAAAAGGGCACTCGTTGCAATTAGAGGAATTTCTATGACTTACCTGGATTAAAATATCATATTGATTACCTTTATATTTTATCAGAAAGGATTTAAGGGTAATTATTAAGGGTAAGGGTTATTGAAATTCCACTAATCGCAATAAGTGTAATATTTTGCATGCATGAATTTTTTTATGAATTATTTTATTATTATATTACTATTATATAAATAATAAATTATCTTTTACTGTTTAGTTAATTGAATAATATTATAGCCGTTACTATACAAAACAATAAATAAAAAATCAGAAAAGCGAAAGACAATGTGATCTATGTTCCTCGCTTCTAAACTCACGAAGTCAGTAAAGAGTTGTAAAAGTAATCTAACTCGAATAGAATAGTTTAAATAATTAATATAAAGGGGTACTTTTCTATAATTGAATATTTTTATACTATTCATTATATATTAGTTAGATTAGTTAGAAGATGAGTCATTGCTCATCTTTGTAAAAAATTCTTGTGCTCATAAACAATATCGTTGTTTAATAAAATTAAGATTCTTAGAATTACAAATTTAACTAAAAACGCAGCAGTAATTTATGCAGATATACTGTTGGCGGGCAAAATAAAAATAAAAAAAACTACTCAGCAACGACTAACATGCAGTTCGCAAACCTCTCCAGTAGGGGTATGATGGAAGAGGGGGGGGACCAATGTTAAAACCAACGATTAGTGTACATATCACCCCATTCATTCGACTTTCCACACAAACGTAAAGGGAACCGTTTTCGGAAGAGTTAAAAACCCCTCTCCTCCAACGAGAAATGTACTTAGAAAAAATGTTTCTGACATGTTTTCTCCCTAATGAAAAGTCTCCACGGGGGGTCGGATATGAAATATTAGCACATTGTGTTTTATTCCGTGTTCTTTAAACTCCAAAAAGTTTTGATAGATTAATTAAAACAAGCCAAAAATATGAATAAGTATAAACAATCAGTCAATGATAATAACCTTGGAGAATATTAATATTTGAATGATGATAAGAATTGTAGATTGGACTTTTATACGCATCATTTGACTGGCAAAACAAAGGCAAAATTAAAATAAGTAAACGGGCTAAAATAAGCTAAACATTAAAATAAGCTAAATTAAAATAAGCTAACAAGCGTCAAGTGTTCCAAACTGCCAATTTTTTTAAAGAAAATCAACTGCTGTTTATTTCATAAAAAATAATTAAGTTTTATTCTCTCTCTATAGATTTCCTAAATTAGATCTCTTTGAAGTTAAATCTTGCGGTAGTTAATTAAGAATTTAAATCTATGAAATTTTTTTTCGCCAGAATAGATTTTTCCATTATATTATTTAAGCTAAGTTTTTTTTAAGAATCTGCTGTTACATTTCAGCTTCTGAAAACCGAAGAAAAATTTCTTGATTAAAAAAATTATGCCAAGATCCATTATATATCTCAAGATTAAAATGACGCAATTTAATTTTAAATTAAAGGAGAAAAACGGTTTTGTCGAATGATCATTTCATCTAACAGATCTGGTCTAAGTACTATTAAACGATCACTGCATGCAAGGTATTTTTTCAAAATTTATCATTCGATGTAACGTCAAACAGTCGTCACTCAGGCATTTTTATCTAGGTGGTATTGCTCGGTCTAAAATGGATAGTTCTTCAAAAAGAACACAAGTTTACCTTTCGATCAGTGCAGGAAAGGGCTAAGGGGGGCTGAGATTTCGGGGGGACAGGTGTTCCCTATAAAGGTCACCCGTGCGCGGATTTCTAACCCTTTTTTTTTATTCCATTTTCGAACTTCTCTTGAAGATTCTGCGGAAGTGAGCAGCCGGAAGTAAAGTGCCGCGTTCTCGCTTCCGATTGGTGGTCGAGATCGGCCACTCAAGTGCAAGGGCGGAACCCAAAGAGTTTAAATGGGGGGAGGGAAAAGATTAATGGTGAAAATGTCTTGATTTTAGATTTTGTTTAGAATCTTCTCATGCATTTTCTCAGAAATTACAATTTGGAAAAGAAATTTTTAAAACTTTTCTTGAATATCGTTTAGTATATAAATAATATAATTCGACCTCATTTTATAATATTTCAGAGTCTTCAATTTCAATTTTTTTTATTTAATATTGTAAGTAACTTTCTTCCGTTTTATTGGGCCCTTTCTTCAATTTTCGTTGTTTAGAAAATGGGAAAATGCCCTTTTATTGTTTTCGTTTCATAAATACAGTTTAATTTGTTGCAATTTTAGAATCAGATGATATTTTTCCATTATTGTTAAAAATTAATTTATTAAAATACTCTATATTTTGTTTTCCTAATTTTAATAAGAATTTAAATGTTTGGAAATACACAAATAAATCCCCATTGATTGTCTTACAATTTAGGTACGCTCATCAAATTTCTAAGTGAATTAAACCATAACGTGTGAATTGTATCTATAAACAATTATAGAGTAACATTTGAGATGACCAACAAATCATTTACAGAGAAGATTGATAAAGTATCACCTTTGTAACGTTAGGCGACCATTGGAAAGAGGGCTCCCTAAGAGAGATTTCACTCTTTGCCAACCCAAGTTGGGATAAATAGAATTATGCTATGGAGAAGTTCCTTCCGCGGATGTAAAGAGTTAAATAAATTATTTGTGAATCCTTACAAAAAACATGTAAAAACATTAATTTCATTTAATGTCTTACATATTTGACATTATTTGTGAAAATTTGGCAATTTTATTAGAAAGAAAGTGTATTTTGGTTAAATTGTATTCAGATCATTTTGTATGTAAAAATTACCTTACAAGAGTTTCCAACTAACGGACCAATTGCGCTTTTCCCCTGCCTTTTTACTATTTGTGTTTACCCAAGTTAGGTTGGCACGGAGTGTAGTGTATCTTTTCTATGACCTACATCAGCTTCCCAATAATTTCTCATACACTTGTCAATAGTGAATATAATCTATTTCAAAAATCCCTCACACCTAATACTACCTATCGAACCACTTTCACAACAATTCATTTACAGCATCCGTATTGATGAAAGTGATGGCGGTGTTATTACCAACACCGAAAGCGTCATCGCATTCATTCATTAATAACGCCAACTTTTCTCGTACCAACAAACAATGGGGCAAACACTTAACCTTCCCCTCTTAAGTCAAGCCAAAGAAGTCCCGCTTTGGATTCCCTTGCTAACAACAATAAAAATAGCAATAAAACAATGCAAAAATAACAATAAATATCTTATCTGGACACCCCTTATTTAAGGTGTTGGGTTCCGTCGAAAAGCGATTCCATTTTGGATATCATCGAGTGAAAAATGGCCGATTGATGAAAGAAAAAAAGATGGCGGGAAATTCCAGTTAATGAATGGTTCTGTATTTTTTTTAAACGTAGATGATGAATGTTGAGATAGATTCTGCGGTTTGGCGAGAATGGACTACATTAGTTGGATACCGAAGCCAAATGAATAGGTAAAGATAAAAGTGTCTAATAGGCAAGTTATTTTTTTATAAAAATGTAAAAAAAAAACGTATCTAAATGTAGATATAATATGGTAAAGTTAAGCTGGGGATAAACTAGTTTCAAAAAGTTTCTAAACAACCCATCACCACACAATTTTTTTTCTAGTAATAAATATTATAATAAAGTTTTTTAAAAAAGGAGAAAAGCGTCAGATATTTTTCAACTAGAATGAAACTTCCTTCTTATTATTAAATAGGCTGAAGAAATATTAAAAGATAATGAGTGGTTTAGTTAACTTTTTCCTAAAATTGTAGATTGCTTACAAAAAAATCAAAGAACAAAAACTATGAAACTGATCAAAGCACAAAAAAGTTTATAGTGATGTTAAACGATGAACTTCGACAACAACCGAGTTTTTACATACGGTTATTCATTTGCTACTAAGTGCATAAACCCAATTTATCGTGTAAAGAAGAAAATAAAATAATTTTTAACCAATACTAGTATATTGATTCGACTTATTTTAACCGAAACCAAATCACTATTCTTAAACGTAAGATTAAAAGTAGCATTCAAATAGAACACTAAATATTTGGGCACTTGGCATCCCCAAAATTTGGTTTCTAGCAACTGCAACGGATATTGTGGTGAAATGTTTCACCATATTTGCAGTATTCAGTTGTATAAGCTAAGATTATAGTTTCCAACATCTGAAAAATGGTTCAACTGAATAAGGAATATATCGTTAAATATTTCACCATACAGCCGTTACAACTTCTAGGAATCATTATTATGGTAAAATCAAGCACAAAATTTTAAAAAAAATTTAAAAAAATTTTAACAAAATTTTTTTCTGTTGGTACAGAATAAGAATACTCTAATAGAAACCAAAATAAAATAACTATCGCAAGCAAACTTTACACTTTCTAGTATTGAGGTAAGAGAATGTGGTAAAACTTGCCAACGTGTTGTAAAATCTAAAGCTTTAGAGGTACAAAATATCGTGAGTCAGATGACAGGAGTAGATCTTGTAATTAGGAGTTTTAGTTTCTTAGATACATGCAATCGATCAATATCTACAACACGAAAGTTAACACCTTATTTGGAAAGCTTTTTGTAACCACTCGATAATAATAATTTTATACAAATTCTTATGACATCAAATTATAGGTTATCTCATGTCTTTCGTATTCTGTTCATGTTATTTATTCGTGAGAAATTGCGTAACAAATATGTCCGATTAAATATTAACAAACTGAAATGCAATGCTTAAACAATAACCGAATGAACACTAATTTTTGGCACCATAATGAGGTAATGAAAAATAAAATTTTATAAAAACTGATTAGTTCCTGTTGTGGCATTGAATTTGACAAACAAGTTGCTATTTCTACAATTTAAATTTAATTAAAATTCTTTTGTAGCGACCAGAGTGTGCTTCGTGGAAAAGATTTGATAAAAGTCTAATTTTTGTAATGATTTTTAAATACTTATTAAATTATTTTATGACATTTTTTAAATATTTTTTATTCAGTTACACTAATTTGAATAGGCAGTTATTCATGTCCATCGGACAAGAGAGGTTATACTAATGAATATTTCTGCTACTTACTTTACAGTTAATATTTTTTATTGAGTTACATGTTAAATTAAATAGCTAAGCAAATTATAATTAAATTAACCCGTAAAAATTAGTGCACCAGAATTAATAGTGTAAGTGTGTATAATAAATAAATCATTAGTCAAATTGTTAATTAGCTTTCAATAGTTGAATTCCTGTAAATAAATTGCCTTTTACATTTGAGTGCAGATATGTTTGTGGGAAATAATCAAGCCTTTTAAATAATCACGAAATGTCTAACGTATACTAGCTATGTGTGTCACATAAGTAATTTCAAGTTCAATTAAACCGGAAAAACTATATGTAAACCGTTCCCATGCCAAATCTAGGCGTATTTAGTTTCGGAAAATCTTTGTCATTTATCACCATCAGTGATGAAATCTAATCATTGATACAACGAATTGATGATGTCTGACATCACATTAAAATGCAAGATACTATCTATTAGACGATATTAAGACTTCTTCAACAATTAATCAAATTTTGGAAACTGTTACTGGTGTTAATGGTTCCAAGAATAACTAATTTTGTCTTAGGAGATAAAAATAAATTTAACGTCGAAATTGATTTTTCAATTAGGTTAGGTTTTGCTTTTTATTTCTTGAAGCTTCGTAAGATGGTACATGATTAAAGTTGCTTCCGTGAATATCCAGTGACAAGATATTTGATTAAAAAATAAAATGTTTCAACTAAGAAACACCTTATGATGAATTCGATTTACGATACCAACTTCTTTATTTAATAGAACTTATAAAAAATGAGCATGGCGTATTTCTTAGAGTCTGCCCGATGACATCAAAGCAATGTAAAAATTCGCTACCAATGAAAGATAAATTTTATCTGGGGTTTGTAAATATATCCTTGAACTAAAAAAAGAACGTAATAATTGAGTTAACTGCGGTAAAAAGACTTACCTATCATTCATCAAAGCCGAATGTATTTCCTTCTTATTCGAATAAACTAAACATTTTAAAATTGGAACTATTGTTTGCAATTTCTAAAAAAACTCCACGTTCAGATTTATTACTTTAGTCACAAGGGTGCGATACAACATCAAAAAGACTTGCGTATGTCGTCGCTAACAAGCTTAAACTACGGTAAAAGGATTCTAAAACATTACCTATCATTCAGCAAAACTGCATTAACTAAGTTTCTCTCCTGGCTTATTTCTACTGACACTTACAAATAAATAGTCATTTTAAGTTGAAAAAAGCTTTTGCAAATTTCTGAAAAGCTTGTAATTTTTTTAATTGTGTCACTTTAGTTACAAGGGTACGATATAACATCGACATCAAATGTGTTTTTAGAAGCATGCCCAGAGGACACGCGCGTTGCCGCTATCAAGGCGATATGCAGTGGCAAGATATTTGATTAAAAAATAAAATTCGATTAAAAAACGCTTTATGATGAATTCTATTTTATTTTGGTATGACCTCTCAATTTATTACGTCTAGTAAGAAAATGAGCATGACTTATCTCTTAAATTATTTCTGATGTGATCAAAGCAATGTGAAAATACTCTACCAATAAAAGAAGAACAAAAAATATCTAGGTTTTGTAAATGCATCCTTGTGACAATACTCAAAAATGTAATATTTTCGTTACCTACGGTAAAAAGACTTCTAAAATATTGTCAATCATTCATCAAAACCATATTAACTAACCTCATCTTCAGAATGTAGTTGTTCCACTCGAAAAAAATCATTTTAAATTGGAACTAGAGTGTTTGCAATTTCTGAAAAACCTTTGTTTAAGTTGTGTCATTTCAGTCACAAGGGTGCGATACAACATCAACAGGACTTGTGCTTTTAGAAGCATGCCCAAAGGAGGTATACGTTGTAGCCAACATGCTAAAACTACTGTTAAAGAACTCTGAAATATTACCCATCACTCAGCAAAACAGCACTAAATAACTTCTTACTCTGACCACAGTCCTTCCGACTCTTATATAAAAATAGTCATTTTAAGTTGGGGAAAATTGAGAAAATTCCTGAAAACCTTTTGTTTAAGTTGTGTCACTTTAGTCACAAGGGTGCAACACAACATCAACATTTGCTTTTCGAAGCATGCCCAGAGGAAATTTCTGTCGTCGCCAACAAGGCTGTCATTAGAGGTGCAACTTCGTAATAAGGGGTTGGTGTGACATCTCCCGGAATCCATCATCAATATTCATGATCGGCTGAAGCGGACGAATGGAAGCCTAAATCCACAAGGGGAGTGTCTGTTTGATTTTCGAACCGATTAGGTTTGATGTGCCTCTCTAAATTTATTATTCTTCGAAATTAATTACAAATTAGTGATACTACCAAGTAGTGTATAGTTTAATATTTCAGAAGATATTGTATTATTTCATACAAATCTCTTCAAAACAATCAGATTATAAAATAATGACTCGATCATAGATACATTTTATATAAGTTTATAAAACGCGCATAGAAGGTTTTATGTAATCTTAAATTTTAACCTAGATTTTGTAAAAAGTTACTAGGAACTGCATAGTATCCATTTAGAAACTTTTGAAAAAGTCAGAGTTTTGCACGGAAATCCCCGAATGAAAAAAAAAATATGAGTATCGTCAAACTGTGAAACTTAAGATGTAAAGATTAACTTAGGGCTTATCTATTTCCAAATAATTAATTACTAAATACACTTGATTTTATTTTTAAAAAAATACTCGACAACCCTATCTTTTGATTAAAAAAAGTATATTTTGTTCTAAGCGTGAAACAAAGTGTTTTTAACAACCATGGTCACCCTATTCAACGGAATCTATTTCATACTAAATAATATAAATGAAAATAATTGGTTTTTTTCGGATGACATAATTTCTCAGCTTTCAATCCTGGCTTCCTTCGATCGGTGCTCTGCTCCCTCGTGACAATAGTTCACTAATGGAAGCTCGGAAACGAAATTATTTACAGCTTTTCAGTTGTCGCTTTAGACCTTAAACATGCCCGTTGTGGCATTGCTTCACAAGAGTGATCTAAACTTTGTTTTACCTTAAACTAGGGTAAACTAACCAGTGAATGAACGCTTAAGCACAATTTGTTTTAAGAAAATTCATACATTTTAAGAAAATATAGCATGTGGGTTTATGACAATGTGAACAAATCTGCCATTATATGTAAATTCTACAAAAAAAGAGGCGACTTTATATTGCATTGCTTTGGGTCTTTTGGGGGTCCAAATAAAAAGTGGTAAAAAAGCCAAGTGAATGAACAGTACTTTTACCAGTGAATGAACACAAAAATGTACCGTCAATAAACATGTTGTATTTTAATTAATGATCAGGACAACCAATCAGATGTCAGATAGCTTCCTACTAGATGAGAGGAAGTCAGTGTTGCCAATATATCCTTACTTTTGGAATGATTTTTAATCCTTACTTTTTAAATATATTTACCAACTGTTCGTTCACTGGTCAGTCTACCCTATTCCAACAAATAAAAAATTATGCCTCTTCCATAACTCAATTCAGTGGCACGCCAAGTCTCGCCAAACCTGACAGTTTCGGACCTAACCCGGACAAGGTGTTTGAATTAATTGCTCTTGGCTGGAGATAGATGATCGTTTATGCTAATGACGAAAATGCTAAAAGACACACCGAAAAGTGTCCCCGCTAAGGATATCTAGATTAGGATCTGGGGACTAAATTAGATGTAAGTACTCTAGATGCTAGTTAAGATACATAATTGTGATTCATATGCATATTGAATTGATACAGAAGGTAGGCGGTTGATGTGCCACTTGAAAATTTATAAATCATATATCTTAATAAATGGTATAGCGGAGACTGAAATATGTTAATTTGGATTATTTTGATATGGGCACTTCGTGCTTAAAATTAGAAAATGTTTAACTTGTAAACTAATTGAAAAAAGCATGACAAAACCTTGACATCTCGTAAATTACGTTTAAAAACTGACGTGAGATTTTTTTTATTCTTTTAATAACGTAATTTAAAAATTTATTCTCAAAATTTATTCATTCTCGTTTATTTTTTACAACAATTTTTTTTTCCCCTGATAAGTGTACAAGAAATCAATGCTATAACCAATTGGGCAAACGTATTTAGCTAAAAAATTTTAGCTGTGTTTTATTAGGGAGTAGGAATTCAAATAATTTGTCAAACAGTACTTAAAACATGATCTCTTTTGGAATTAGTGAAAGCTATGAATGTATGTTTCAAAAATAGATTCGATTTTGTAACGTTCTGCAAATTATATGACCAAAACAATAAACTATAATGCAACTTTATGTCAGAATAAACACCTAATAAAGTACCTAAACGTGTTAAAGTGTCTTAAATTATTAAATAAATTCTCTCACAGTGCATTTTCAGTGTTAGATAATGTAAACATTTTTATATTTCCATAAGAATTACAAGCGATTTTATCACTTTAAAAGTATGGTTTCTGTTGTTATGGTTTATGTTGTATCAAAGGTGCAAAATGAATTCCATTCTGGAAATATGAATTTGAATTCTATTTGACGTTACATTTTGAAAATATGAATTTGAAAAAAATCGTGAAAACTTTGAATCATCGATTAGAAATATGCAAGGGGAAAATATCTGCATATAATAATCTATAATCTTTAAAATTAGTCTACGTTATCAACTCAGACGTTTGAGTGTCGGTCATCATAATCCAAAGAGACCAAAGAGTCGCAAACGAAACGACGACAAATTAAAGTGTCCACAAGCGACCTCATTCACTGAATATCGATTACTTTTTTAAAGCTAAGTCGCTCCGCCAAGCTCATCACGGTGACACCTTAATTGGGTGGTGAGACACCATAAACTATCGAGTCGGTCCAATTTACGTGTCTGATTAGTTCTCAAAACCCCTTTCGGATATTAACTTAAGGTCTAGCCTCAGCGATTCTGATATCTTCTTTGATCTGATATCAGTAAGTAAGATGTTTCGCACAGGGTATTACATATTTATCAAGAGGAGTTATTGGTATTTTCAGTGGCAATGAAGATGTTTAACCTTTAATACGAAGCCACAATTGGGTGAGACTAATGCATAATTTCGTAATAGGAAACCGATACATCTTCATTAAGTCTTGAATGGTTTGCCCTTTCAAAAAACTTTGTAGAGCATTGGATTTATTAATCATATATGATGGATGGTAAATGTATTTATACATTATAAAAGAAAACTTAATATGTTGGAGAGACAACTATACATGCATTAAGATAATTTTAACTAAATATCTTCATCAAAAACAAGTTGTAATCCAACATAGCTGAGCAAAACACATGTTTATAAACACTTAACTAAAACAGCTTCCTACTACATCGTACATTTTAAAAGATACTAAGTATGCTATTGATGCTCAAACATCAAATAATAAGTTTTTAATGGACACTAAACGAACTGATAGACAGCAGTGACCATGCTGTATTTACTCTCGAAAATGTGCAAAATTTTGACGTGTATGAACAATTTTTTTTGGTTAGGTTTGAATTATCGTCGCACTAGAGCTACACGAGGACTATTGACGACGGGCGTCGTATTTTCAAACCACAGTAAGGTGTCGAGCCAACAAAATGAATAGGCACCCAACGCAACCGTTAAGGGCGTGTATGAACAAAAATACCTCTAGATACGAACAGATATTAGTATAATATTCCAATATATTTATTTAAAGTCCGCATTTTTTTAGACAGACATGCGTTTTCAATTACTTACAAATCGGCTACCTTCAAAGACATAATCATCTATTAGAAAACAAACAATTCACTGGAAATAATATCGATATACATACACAAATACGACAGAAAACCTCAAAATCCACTTATTCAATTTGACTAAATGGACAATTTCTTTGGAAAACATATCCATACATCATATCTAAGGAAGAAAGAAACTCCCAAATCGAATGTTTCCGTAAATGCTCACCCCCACCTCAAATTCGTAATTTTAGTTTGACAGAACTGTATCTGATATTTGGATCATTTTCAGGGAAGTGTACTGGCATCTAAAAATTAATCGAAACATATGAGAGATTTAAATAAAGTTACGGATATCTGGCGTTATTGCTTACGTACCGGATGATTGTAATGAACATTATGATTTAATGATGCTGTAAAATTATAAGTAACTGTCAAATTTCAGTACATTATAACAAAAAGCACTTATAAAGAGATGGGACACATTTTCCATAACAAATGTACTGATGTAGCAAATGAATAAACCCTTAAGTTCCCTCAGATATAGTGCTTTAGAACTCTAAATTCAAAGAATGAATTTCACATAGATCAATATTGGAAATAGTAGTCTTACCCAGCCAAAAAAGGATATTTTTTTACTTTAGATCTTAAACTCTCACTCCTGTAGTTCATTATTTCATTGCTCCATTAGTTTTCGACAAACTAAATTCCATTGCCTTCAAAGTGTTTGAGTCAAACTTTCCATCATGCTGCCCATTGTTATTACCATTCTAAAGCTGCATCAAAACAGAATTAATAATAATCCCGTGTCCAAAATTTCATGTTGAGATGATCTCCTTTAATGCTAACATTCTCACAAATATAAAGCCAATTCCCAATATAAAAGTATTATTTACAATTTTGTGGAACCAAAATAGAGCCCTGCAATAATTTGTTGTTAGAAACTGACACCTCTTGGCTGCTAAGCAAACACTGGAATTAGACCTCACACCTGGATCCCCCCCCCCTCTCACCTGAATTGTGGAATATAGGGATGATTGAAACTAAACACAAAAGGCGGGGAGGTAATTTAAGCAACACGCGATACACTAGCCTGGAGCCGAGAAGTTTCCTTCATTAGGGTAACTATCCTAGCCATGGTTAGTACAGAACGATATCTACACTATTTTGTGACGAAATTGTGTTATTGATTTGTACTTTTGAGATATGTTTAATGTAAATAAATACTTAGAATACATTTCGGATAGGGAAGCCAAATGAGGTGAACACCAACGCTTCTGAAAGATTCGCAATAGATAACGTTAGAAGAGACAAATTTACTCATGTTCGACAATATTCCCGTATCTACGTTTAAATTAAAAAAAAAAATCTTTGTAACAACATTTGGTAATTGTATTCGGTACGTAATTTAAAACTGAGACGTTAACTTCAACAGTTACAGACTTTAACATTAACATCAACTTTGAAAATGATATGTTTGGAATCAAATAAGCCATCTAATGAACTGCCTCAAATGAAAGAGCCGTAAACTATATTTAAAAACCATGAATTTATAAAATTAGAAATTAATCATTAGAAAAAAATTCAATTAACCACAATCAGAGATAGTAATCTTTTAATCTCACTAAAGAGTACTCCAATGATAGAACAAGTTCGAGAGATTCTTATAAAACAGATTCTTATTTAGAGATAAACAAGATCCACAAACAAAAACAGCAATTTATTACACATTTAAATGAAAAAAGATGCATATACTGGGCCATGGGCGTGTGTAGATGACCCACACTGTTCTCATTTGTCAAACGAGACCTGCATCATCAGATCTTATTTTTTAAAAGAACGGCACCTTGCGCAAAAAGGCTTAAGGGGGACGGACAGACGGACGGACAGGTGAACGCCTTTGGTCGCGTGGTGACACCTGTCGTGTGACACGCGACATGCCCGACGGGAATCGAACTCGGAACAAACTGTCTCCAGAAATGCCTAGTGTCATCCTCCATATTTAGTATTCAAATATGCCTCCAATTGCTTTCAGTCAAAATGTAAATTGTGTTTGAAGGCCGCTTGCGACCTGATTAGGTTAAGTGGTGGTTATGAAAAGCTTTCCTGTTTTTTTTTTTTTTTTTTTTTTTTGTAGTTTGGTTTACTTTGGTAATTGGTGTCTTTCTGGTTTAGACGGGGTTAATTGGCTCAAAAAACTTATTAGAAGGATTCTTTTACACGAGTTTTTATTGTTCAATTTGTATTTTGGTTATTAAGTTCAGAACGAGATATTGATTCATGCAAATCGAAATTGCGATGTCAAAAAATGTGAATGCATGCGAAAATAAATTTTTACATAACTTCAAAAAGCAATTAATCTATACTTGCAAATTCAACAATTATTCTGGTAGTATTAACTTAAGTCAACATGCAATACAAATGTATTAAAAAATTGTATAAACAAATACTAAAATTGAAGAAACCTCAGCCTACCTTGTTGAAGACTTTTGGTATCAAATGCTGGCGAGTTTCATGCAGAAGTTAACTTCTATGTACGATTCTTGACATTTTATGAATCTGTTTCTTCATTAGCCATGCTCAGTTAAGCTAATTAAGTCTTAGGGCAAACATGGAAGAACTAATATTCCACATTCCTCATTTTACTCCAGTCGATGGATGACGTAAACAAACCTTCATATTCTAAATTTACTAAAAGCGGTAGTAGATTTGTGATGAATACTTTGCCGCTTCTAACTAACACCCTCCCACAAATTAATGGGTAATTTAATCGATTCCGGCTGCCTATTTCTAGCCTCCTTTAATAGCTTTAACACAATTAATTACGCTTCAGAATTTAGAACCCAAGTCAAGTGACGAGGACGACACCTGAGCGAGCACCCACCAGAACTTCGAATCGGGGGTTTCGCAAACCCTCCAACTCAGTGAGGGTTCGACGTTTCATTAAATGGATTCTGCCACAGTTTAACATTTGGGTTAGAAATTCTGCTCGACCACTTTTTCCCCTAATAGAGGGTTTGACTTTTTCCCCTAAATAGAGGTTTTCCCCTAATAGAGGTTCCATGGATTCCGTGGCTTATGTAAACGCGTAGTGAGATGTTAGTTAAATTTTAGGGGCATATCTAAAGAAAATAATTAGTGAAGAGCAACCTTCTGAATAGGCGCGTTTAAATGAGCCGTCGAATCCATGGATTGAAGAGCAAACTCAGCAATTTTTCCTTCTTGGGGATTTTCTCCCATGCAGAAACGGAATTGCAGGGTTTATTTGGGGGGTGGGGGGTCGCAAACCCCACAATGAAGGAGGATTTGGTGTTTCATACCATGGGTTCGGCCACATTTGGGTTAGAAATCCTGTTCTAACCTCTTTTTCCCCAATTTAGATTTTGTCATTCCATGGATTCGATGGCTCGTGTAAACGCGCCTATTGTAGATGGATGACTTGGTAATATATCAAAACAATGTACACGTACAGCAAAGGAAACGCAACATCAGTCTTGGCCATTATAGTTTTGATTAGCTCTAGTACGAAATCATTTCCACCCTTATAGATTTCATACGTACAAAATTTGTTTCATGCATTTGGAAACTCCGGCTTTTTCTTTTCGACTGAGGCGTGTGGTTGATGGTGTGTCGGCTAGTGCGTGTTGAACTTAGAATATGAAAGAAGATTATTCAACTATAGTAAGATAAGAAAAGTTGGAACTTTATGATTATTTCTCTGTTGAACCCAAAGACAACAGAATTAGCCGAATTAAGATATGTATCATGAAGAAACATATTTCTAAAATTTCGTGGAATCCTGTACGGAGAAATTAACTTCTGCTTGAAACTTGCCAGCATTTGATAACAAGTCTTCAACAAGGTAGGCTGAGGTTTACTAGATTTTTGATACCTATAGAATTTCTTAGGATATTTATATTTCAGGTTAAACAAAGTTAATGCTACTGGTACAAAAGTATAGCATTTTCCGAAATTCTGTTTCGAAAATATAGATAATATGCTTTTTGTTGTTCATTATAATTCGATAATTATACAACCATTCCTTTTTTTCTGTTGCTCGATAAATTCTTGTTTTAAAATTTTCTATTTAAGCGTTTAATTAGGATTATAACCATGCGTCATTAATTATAATACTATATTAATGTCACTACAAGTAACATGTTTATTCATAGTCACTACAAGTAACCTGTTTATTCATAGTTACTATGATAATTTTCCATTCGGAAATAAAACAATTTTTTCAACCTTTTTTTGTGTCAATAAATCTTTTACGTATAATCGCTTTTGAAACTATATTACTAACCAGTCCAATATTAATCGGATCCAGTCAAGTCTTAAAATGGTTTAGAAGAATTTTAATGTGTTCGAATTACGATTATTTTTTTTGTAAACGTCAAGTATCCTAGTATATTGTGCTGCGGAAGAGCGGACTAACATGATATTAAAACCATGATATAAATTACATGACTATAACCTTAACGTAGCAAAAAAATGTTGATGAACATCAAAATAAGTTTGATTAACATTAACTTGAAATTATTTGTAATTTTTTTTTTTGCATATAGCAACGAATTTCGGTTTTCCTAGGATAGGTAAACTACTTGCATCAAAATCTTTGTACTTTAAGAAGAACCTTGAAAAAATCTTAAATAAATCTTTTAATATTTTTGCGTAAAGTAACTGGTAATTAAAACAAACTGAGAATTCAATTATATTTAGAAACATTTAACAATATCGGTTTTCTATTAAATGCTAAAAATTACAAAACACACACACAAACCCAAGCAATTAGCTTCTAACCCTTATACAAGGCGCTTGATATTTCCTTATAACCTGACACTACACAAATGAAAGAATATTCACTAAAAAATGTCAATTAAGTCTTTCTTAGAAACGGACTTGTTTCGCAAACGATTTTTTTTTATCATAAACCGTTTGCGATTCATTGATTCAACCCCTCCAGCGCCCTGGACATTATCCATCAAATATCATCAAGAATTTTTTTCCCGCTATTTTTTTTATCTTTGTGGAACGGAAGGATCATTTATTGGTCCAAATTCTGTTAGGGAAAAATCTTAGACACATAAATGGAACAAGTATGTTCGACAAGTTTGAGATAATAAATGAAAATATACTGAATTCGAAATTTTGTCTAGATGAAAGTACTATATAATTCTAGCTTTATCTTTTGTTTGATAGAATTATTTCAGGCTTATTGGCTTCATGTCTAGAAATGTTACAGAATTGGGATTAATTTTAATACATTTCTTAAACAGTTTTTTATTTTAATTGAGCCAAGATTTTTTATTTGAGATGGTATGTTTAGCGGCCTTCGGTGTCGTATTTCGTAGTTTTTTTCTTTTGAAAATACAATACTGTTTACAAAAGAGACCATAAGTTTAAGTTAAATATGAAATCGTCATTAAATTTTTTATGTGAGGAATTTCTTATGAGCACTCATTTTATGAGTTCAAATAAATGCAGTATTTATCAATTGATATAGGTTTATTTAATTATATTTAACTCGGCGTAAACTTCCCACGTTTTTCTTTTAGAAATTAATATTAAATGTACATACAAAGAGAATCAGTAATTAAATGGCTATGATCAATTAATTTTAAAGATTCACCTTTCAAAATACTGTTTAAGAACAAATATCCTT
The DNA here is from genome assembly GCA_023701765.1 of Hylyphantes graminicola. Taxonomy (NCBI): domain Eukaryota; kingdom Metazoa; phylum Arthropoda; class Arachnida; order Araneae; family Linyphiidae; genus Hylyphantes; species Hylyphantes graminicola. Next base: position 48,458,998 of record CM043118.1, on the reverse strand, counting down.
GCATTAAAATTAAAAATAGTATACTTCAATATTTGGAATTTATGTTTGCATATTTGTCAACAAAAGGATGTTTGGATTATTACAAAATAATTTAATCCACACACTAATGAAAAAAAAAGCAATTAGTTCATTATGGGAACGTTTGAATTTTTAAACCATCATATCAATGATTCGATGAAAACTTTTATAAAATGTGTACTGCTGGTTAATGTTACTTTTTCACATATTCCTCTAATAATCAATATTTTATTTTACTTTATATGTATACATTCGACATTACATCGTCTTTTCAAATATCTACCAATCCATAATTTATCATTTTTTCAACACGAGTACTTAGCCACTAACAATAAACTTCAGTCAAGTATTTCTCTAATCACTTACGACAAACCGGGCATCGTTTATCCACTTGGAACCACCGCATGATGCATTTCTTGTGAAAACGGTGGTTGCAGAAAAGCAGCAACATTCTCTTGTACTGCATCGGATTCAAGCATATAGCACAGTCCACCTCGCCACCAGTTACTTTAACAGTCTTTGACTTGGGTAGGCGCAGGAACTTTCTTCCGATAAGGTTCTGGTTTCTGTCCGGTACGATTGTACCACATTGCTGGCATTCGATGGTGCATTCAGATTCCACGTAAATACTGCTGGTGTTTGCCGAGGATCTGTTGCTTTTGCATCGGCGAGGTAATGAAGGTCGAAGATTCCAGTTTTTGCAAACACCCATCTATTAAAAAAATGAAATACAGTAGAACCTCAGACGGTAGAAATTTACTGTACGGTAACTATTGGCGAACTTTCCGAAATCGCTCCAAAAGTCCGTATTCTGGCGACTTTTGACGTCATGTTCTCTTCACTACGATGACGTTTTCCGGCAACCCTATCTGACCGTTATGGGCTTCGGTCGAAGTCAGACAGGTTGCCACAATAAACTATTTATCGCCAAATCTGAAAATCGCGCCAATAGTTACCGTACAGTAAAGGTGATCCAGAACAATTATCTCAAGTTCTCAATTATCCAATCTGATTGGGGCAAGAGGTAGGCTGGATAATCGAAAATTCCCGAAAATAGAGAATTTTCATTAAATAGTAAAACCTAAATGACAAAGAAGCGCCGTAAGTCTGCGTATTTCAAATTCACCAACGTCCAAAATCCACATTTGGTTTTTTCTTGTAAACATTCATTCATTTCAGTGTTAAATTGTCTCTGAAACTGAGATCTAACAAAAAGCACGGGCAAAAACATTTTTAATTTCGTTCGTAATTTTTTTCTCTAATATCTGAGCGGAGTTCTGGGAAAAGTGCTTATTATTCTTTCTGTCTTTTTTATTTGCTTTGTAGTATATTTGATTGGAGTTTCACGATTTCAGAACATTCCTGGAGTTTTGTGAAAGTTTAGGATTCCCAAATACTTTTTAATTTCACAAGTTTTTCTATCTTTAAATCGCTGGTGATTCATGATATTTGAACAGCAGAAGTTTACCGAATTCGGCATCGCCAGAGATACTTCATTTAAAAACAGCCGTAGATTACTTAAACTGGTTTCTTTTGCAAATAACCGAAAATCACCTTGATGGAGAAATGTTTATTGGCTTCGGAACAATCGGTTAACCGAGAAGTCCGTACATAAAGAGACGGATAATTGAGATTCTGTATCTGGTTTTGGTCCAAGTTTGTTCCTAAACTAATTTTTATTAAATTCATCTAAATTTGAGGTATTGATGGCATTAACAATTGTCGTTAATTTTATAATGAATTTATTCAGAAAATTCACTGGTAAAAAGTTCTGGCCTTCCTAATTTATCACGTATTGAAAGTTTTGAACGGAACTCGTTATGTTCTACAATCCAATGTTTATACTTTAACTTTTAATACAACTTAAAATATTCTAATACGTTACGAGAATGATTATTCAATAATATTTAATTTTGTACAACTACAATTTATAATCTTACCATATGCGTTGATAATAATTATTTGTCAAATATACTCAGTCGATTTTTATAATTTTTGAAGACGACTAGAATCTTGAGAACTTTTAACACATTTAAAAAAGAAATGTAGACATTTGCATTTTTTTTTCATAATCAATGAATTCCGAATTGCCAACAGAAAATAAGAAATTAATTTTTAGGTAAAATTATTTTTTTCAGCGATTTGAAACTCGTGCCTTAATTTGTTCTTATTATTAAAAATAATTTAAAAGCTGTTGTAAATTTGGAAAAAAAAATCCTAATAATAATTTAGAACTTAAAAGTATATTTTCAACTTGCCAATAAATTAATTTATTAATTCTTAATAATATAAATTCGTATAACTTTATGCCACATTTTTTTGTGAGTATCGTCTGCAAGATAATAGGCGAAATTCTAACACAATTTAAGAATGCATTTTTATTTGTTTTAATTAGATTATTTATACTGCAAGAAGAATGTTTTAAATACACATTTAATGAGTTGGAATTGTTCTGTGAAAGCTTCAATATTTTTTCCCCACATGGAAGAAGTAATAATAATTGTAACTATTTATTTATAACGAAATATAAACTAAAGTATTTGAATACGTAAGTACAATAAAATAATTTAATATACAGAGTCTTTCAAAAGTTATCGTACACCCACAAGAATAAATAAATACTTAACTATTCGTAATTATTTATTTTTATATTTGCATGAAAATTTTACTATATCGTATTTAAATAGTTCTTAAGATAGAATAAATTTTAATTACGAAGTAAAGATTTTTTAAAAAATGACAAAATGGCACGAAAAGACGCAGAAGTGATCGTACACTTTAGAAAATATCACTGAATTTGAAAATTTGAAATTTTTATAATTGTTTAGTATTTAGTAGGATATTCTTAATTCTTTACAATAGCTTCAAAGTGTCTAGGCATATGTTTAAAGTTTTGGTGATTTCTGCATTAATCTTTTTCCAATTCTTCTTTTAGTTGACATTTCGATTGAATGTAGTGACTTCTAATTCGCACATATAATTCTTATTCTTTCCAAATAAGTTCTACATTGTTTAACACTTTCAGTCCCAGTGATGCATTTGGATTCACTTTCAATATTTTTTTCCATATGTTTATGTCCGGTTATGACATCCAAACACACATCATTTGCTTCTTCACACTTCTGTTCTATTAGACGATATTTTACATTAATCTCAATAGAAGTCAGAACTAATATTTTTTATTGAGAAAATACCTAACAAGCGTTTCTGGTTTCACCTGATTTTTGAAAAGTTTACTTCAGTTCCACATATTTAAAACACAATTTAAACTATTTCGGTTTAAATAATTACTAAATATTTTTAATAATATGGTCAAATACCTTAAAATATATAACTTGAAGTGTTTTTAGGTAATATATATTTTTTGACTTCACTGTTTTCCACAGAAAAAAAAATTCGGCATTTTTTCAAAAACCATATAAAAAAATTTTAATGATTTTTTTTCTTATGGAACTCTTATTTTTGACCCAAAATAAGCTTATTTTGTGAATATTAGATGTTTCTGTAGTGTAGTAAATTTTTGGGACTGAAAGGGTTAAATCTAGTGATTGATGTGGTGTTTTAAAGGTTTGAATGCCATGTTCGAGGCACCATAGACGAACACTCGAGGCTTAGGGATCGTAGTTTTGGTACTCACAAAATTGTTTATAATACCAAATTTTGTGCTGGCACATTTTAATTGATGTTGAATATCGTTTTATAACCTCTCTGATCCATTATACCATCAATAAATACTCTTTCTTGAAACTGCCTTTTTTACTATTAATTGAAAATGGTCATTCGCAATTCTGAGTACCAAACATTTAGAAAGAGCAAAACAAATGTAGTTGCAGAGTTTATAAAAAAATCCAATAAGTTTTACTTTACAATTACTAAATAATTCAAAGGTTGTAAAGTTAAATGAAGTTTAATATTTTCTGTGCACCATTAACTCTTTAAATGCTTCGTATTTTCGATTATTGTTGTACAAGTTATCTTATTCCCACCCTGTGGTTTCTCATGTCTACACCAGCAAAATAGACAGTTAGAATTCTTAAAAATGACTTCTACAATAGAAACGAGCGGCACATTCACACACTTGAACATCTAGGTGAACAATTGTCACGTCCGATTCCCACCATCAATTACAAATCTCTTTAAACCCTTTCGTTCTTTTTCTCCAAGAGGGGTAAAAGTCAATTCCAAGGCTGCACAAATGAAGACGACAAGCGAAGACCTTATTTTTTTTCTCTCTTCTTCAATATAGCAATCGAGAAACCGCTCACCCGATATCGCCAACAAAACCGACCATTACATGCCAAATTTGTCACCGCGTACAGGACTCCATTGTTGGGCAAGGAAAACTCCTGGCCTGGGCTCTGCCGACTGGAAAATCGAGATTAATAACACGCAGCGCCACGCTTTTTTTCCTATCTGCCAACAATTCCAACAATCGCATCTCCAGAAAGGATGTGGAACATCGATTAGAGTGCAAAGAGGAAAGCCCGATTGTTGGATTGCCGTCCATTAATAAAAGCGTCAATCGGTGACATAAGGGTTAAGCGTGGCTTTGAACTCGAGGAGACCTTTTTTTTCTTGTATCCTTCATGTGAAGTGGCAAAGGGTTTCGAGCCTTTTGTGAGATCTGTGTATTCGAAATGATTTTTGGTTCATATCCATCTTGCTAATCCAGGCTCGATGGCCTATAATTCATCCAAAACGAAACGGCGTGAAGGGCAACATATTTTTACATGAAGATATCACTTTTAGGCAGGTTCTCAAACCGCTTGAACTTGATTTTTCATCTAATTCTAGGTATGGGGAGAAATTCCATGACGAAAGTAAGTTTAACTGAAAAGGTTGTATGTTTAAAAAAACGAAAAAAAAAATTAGTAAATGTCTTTGGAAGCTCTAATTGGAATCCTAATTATGAGAAATTTTGAATGTTTGTGTTAATAGAAACTAAAAATTGACCTTGCGGATTTATTCTCAGTTGCGACCTTGCATTTTTATTATGAAGCTCTCTATAGCTTACAATGAAATAAAACTCGTGAAATTACAACAATGTGTATGAGCGGGTGATGCTTTTAAAAGTAATGTTTAGAAAAACTTTCTTCAGTGTATTTTACGTTCTCGAAATAACAAATTATAAGTACAACTTTATATTCGCTTACTAAATAAACACTAGAAATGCTTTTGAATTGAAAAAAAAAATTAAATGTTTTTATTTAATTTTTTAAGAATATGGCTTAATTACTAATTTGATTCAAGTTTCACAAATGTTCAAGTTCATTTAAAGGTGTATTTATTTAATTTAATTTGATAGAACGGTACGTTGACATGTTTAACTAAAAAACTAAATTGAGACGCATAGGCACGCAAATATAATATACTTTAGGGGTAACTAAAAGTTATATCAAAATCATCAAGTCCAAAAGACTTCATTTACTCGAAAGATTTTTTGCTACTTGATACTTATAGAAACTTCTATAATTTACGAAAGATTTTTATTCATATGGGCATCTGCATAATAAATAAGGAATTCATTTTGAAGCGTAAGATGTCGATAAAAATAAACAATGAATACAGTTTGAAATTTAGCCTAAAACTAAAGGTAATTAAGTTATATTTAACAAACTTAAAGCTTTATTGCATACAATTTGTTTTTATATCATCTAAAATCTATATAAATGTGCAATGGAAGCAGATAAACATGAATTAAAAAATTCATACGACTTTAGGGCAGCCATTTAAAATCCTTTACTAGAGGATACAGTAGTTTTTTTATAGCATTAAACAGGTGACATCTATATCAATATACCGTAAAACGGGTTTAGATTCCTATTGGACCTATTTAATAAGTTGATTGATGACTTTGGTTGGACAAGCCCAACCGCTTAGGCTCTTCAAAACACAAAGCGTAATGTTTTGATACCTTTTTCTTCAAAGATCAATCAAGTATATTTTCTTTTTAGAGAGGTACTCAAGTAAATTATTAGCTGATCAATCACATATAATGAATATGTGATTTTACGGTATATATTTTTCTTCTTAAATAAGAAATTGTTCAAATTTTAAAGGTAATTTGAATCTTTATTTTAACTTGTTGAAAAGGTTTAATGGAATGAATTATGATTGGTTTGAATACTTATAAAATATTAATTGTGCCAGTTATTGAGGTTGGGCTTCCTTAATTGAAATAAATTTTGTTTACGTCATTATATGCCAAAATATGAATATTAATGATTGTAATAAACGTCTACTTAAATGTAATTTATCCCAAGTCTATGCATTTTTATAACGATCTTGCAATTTTCGATTTGTTGGCATTGATAAAGGATCAAGGACTTGTTTCCTCTTTTGGAATATTTAAAAGTTCATATTTTAAAATTGGATAGATTTTTTTTTCGTTTTGTACATTTTTTTGTAATTATTTGTATTTATTCATTGTATTTGGAGAGAAACTGGATTTGCATTTTGAGCTCTCACTGTTATTTTCGAATATCTATAATAAGTGATGAACTAACTCAAATCAAATAACCTACTTTCCTCTTATTTAAATACTTCCTTTTGAATTTCTTATAGAAAGCATTATAAGACAGACGAAAAAAAATTATAAGAGATTGTGTGATGCACCGTACTAATTTTTTTTTTTTGAAAAATTAAGGCCGTAATAACTGAATTAAAAAAGACAGCCTAAAGGGAGAAAAATGAAAAGCGTACAAACAGATGGACCCTAAATATAGAAGATAGATTTCTAATTCCATACCTTTTACTTTTTTTTTAATTCAGACAGATATAATTTATAACTGTAAAAGACCCCCTTTTAAAAGAAAACTGAAAGGAAAAACTTACTATTTACTTTCTAAAATCGTACCTTTCGAACAAAAGGATTTTTTTAAAAATGGGACGGTAACAAAAACTGGAGTGGGGTAGGGTCAGACGCGGAAACCACCACGATGTCAATACCTGCTTTCCATTATTTAATTCTTGAGAATTTATGAAAGAGAAAATAAATTAAGCACGAAACGTCATGTATGTGGGTGTTTTTGCAGCTTACAAATTACTTAACTATACATTAGATGCTTTTTAATAGATGAAAAGTGCATTTTCACTCAAAGCCGTTAATTTTCCTCTTGTGTTGCTATCAGCATTATAAATTAGAAAATGTAAAAAATAATTACATTTTAAAATATTTAATTTATTTAAATAATTAAGAATATTTTAATATAAAAAAGGTTTTGCTTTTATTTAATTATTTTAAGTGCATTTTGCGGTAAATTTAAGTATTTTCAGTTTTTTATTTAAGAGTATTAATACTTGTCACATTTATGTAATTGAAATCCTTTGACTAAATTCCATTCTGGTTCTTCATTCATAGAAATGAACAACTATAAGATGTGTTGTAAACGGGTGTAATGTTCATTAAAAATGAAATGTTGTCCTTTATTCGTCGTCCGAGTTTGAGGATGTGAAAATCATGGGCACGCATGTCATAGGGTTTTGTGGGATGTAAAAGATTCTTTTTGTATCCATTAGACTTGTGTTCTCTTGGAAAAATTAAATCTCTGTATACTTTAGTAACCACAGAGAGCAAAGATTCATGGTAATGAGCATCAAAATTAGTAGTGTAGAGTCGTCTAGATGGTGCCACAAAAAGTGGCTCAGTTTTGGGGGATATGCCGAGCCTGATCGCCAAAATTGCAACCCCATTGGGGAAAAAACTTAATCTGAACTGGTCACTTGGTTGTCACAAGACCAGTTTTTTACATGGGAGCAGTAGTGACTGAAACAAAGTGACACTAATTCTAACTCGTAATAAATCGATGAAATAAATACATTTATTTTGAAAAAACGATTCAAAATTTTACGAACTAAATTATAAATTTATATTTTTATTATTCATTTTTGGGAGAATCATACTTATGCTTAAATTTGGGAGCTTGAATCAGAGTAATTTATGAAATAATTAATGAAAAATAAAATATTGGAAAAATAATTTTATTTGAAATTTAGATTTTTTTGGTACACATAGTTAATATAAAATACTAGCTTCTACAAATTGGCTGATTATATGTAAGTTTGAGGGGGATAGCACTTCCAGTTAAAATAGAATGTTTAAAACCTCTTCATTAAAATCTATTGAAAATGTATAACAGAAAAAGATAATTGAAATCTTGGGTCACAATTCGAAAATCTATACGTGTACTTTGAAGAATATATCTTCAGCTCACTCTGATTATTTACAAAAAATTTAAGCATTAATCATACCATATTCCGTTAAAACGCCATTTCATTTTGTCAGCAAATAAGCCTCAGTCTACACTCCTTGCCAACCTAAGTTGGGTAAATAAAAATATGCTATGGAGGAGATCCTTCCGCGCATATAAAGAGTTCCATAAATTATTTGTGAATCCATCCAGAAAACATGTTTAAAACACTAATTTCGTTTAAGGTCTAACAGATTTCAATATCATTTGAGAAAATTGTTCAATTTTATCAGAATGAAAAGTGTGATTTGTTAAATTGTATCAATATCATTTTGTATGAAAATATTACCATACAAGAGTTTCCAACTAACGGACTAATCGCGCTTTTCCCTCAGCCTTTTCACACTTTGTTTTTACCCAAGTTAGGTTGGCACGGAGTGTAGTTCCCAATGCATAATGATCCTCAACACCATGGGTGAACGAATTTCATTACTAAAGCTTGCCATTATTAATTCTCGCAGATAATCAAAAGAATACAGCCCGTGGGCACATGAGCCTTCTTTGATTAATGGTTCGGCCTTCTTAATGGGCTTTTTAGTTTTTAAAGTCCTCCTTCGAAGGCAAGGTTAGCCGAGCTGTGTGGATGTTAACGAAGGGAAAATCGGTCCTTTTACCTGTTTAAATAAGCGAAAGGGAACATATAGTTTTAAAATTATTTTCTAGTTATAAAAAATGTTTAATTTTAAATTTATTTTTGGTTTTTTAAGAGATATATATGACTGTTGCTTGTTATAATAGTAAACTTTTCGCATGCTTGTAACTTTATTTTTGGTTTATTGTTATTTTAAATACCTTGTAAGCCTGCATTGTATGCAGTAGACTTTAAATAACCATCATCCGAGTCAATTTGGTTTATCAACAAATCACAAACTATTTTTTTAAAGTATTTTCAGAAAATTTTATAAACAAGAAATGCCGTATAGAAATAAAATTTTATTATAGCTATCCACTGAATATATTAGCTAAAAATATACCTGTTCCTAGTATAAAATATAATTAAAAATCTGTTTTGTATCCTTAACCCTTTCAGTCCCAGTGATGCCATTTGGCATCATCACTTTCAATAGTTTTTTCAAAATGTTTATGTCCCGTTATGACATCCAAACACACATCATTCGATTCTTCACACTTTTTTCTATTAGACAATATTTTACATTAATCTCAATAGAAATCAGAACTACTATATTTTTTTACTTAAAAAATCGCTAACAAGCGTTTCACCTGATTTTTGAGTTCACTTCAGTTCCACATATTTAAAACACAATTTAAATTATTTCTAATTACTAATTTTTTTAAATAATATGTTCAGATACCTTGAAATACATAACTCGAAGTGTTTTTAGGTAATATATATCTTTTTATTTTGTTGTTTTCCACAGTTAAAAAATGTTGGCATTATTTCAAAAACCATATAAGAAATTAAAATGATTTTTTTTTCAATGGAACTCTTATATTTGACCTAAAATAAGCTTATTTTGTGAATATTAGATGTTTCTGTAGTGCAGTAAATTTTTGGGACTGAAAGGGTTAATGTAAACGTATACGTAATAACAAGAAGTTCTTAAAGAACTAAAATAGCCTACTTTCCTGTTACTTAAATACTTACTAAAATTCTTATCTTGAAAAAACTGGGTTCGTAACAGTAAGTGACATAAACAACCGTTTTTCCACATTAAATTTAAAATAAATTTCACTAAACGCAGCATCTAACTAAACACAGCATCTTTCACTAAACACAGCTTTATTTGTAATTACGGGGCTGGGGAGCCCAGTCGGTTAAGCACTCGCTTAGCATGCGGAAGGTCCCAGGTTCGGGTCCGGGCATCGCCAAAATAGCTGCCGACCTATAAACGGTCCGTGCAGCCAAAAATGTCCGACGAATAATACCCCGTGTAAGGGAGTGCACGTTAAATATCCTTCAAAGTCCCAACGCTGCGTACGATGTCGCCCTTAACGGTTGCGTTGGGTGCCTATTCAGGTGTGGCTCGTCACCTGACTGTGGTTCTAAAATACGACGCCCGTCGCCAATAGCCCTCGTGTAGCTCTAGTGCGACGATAATTCAAACCAAACCAAATTATTTGCAATTACAAATAAATCTTTAATTTTTCGTAGAACAAAAACCGAAAAAATACTCATCAATAAACATTTACTTGCTAAATTCAGCTGGTTTCATTTATTTTATTTCGAAAATTAAATAATTATAACTTAAATCGTTTGCAAAAATTTATATTTCAAAGAATAAATATGTAATATTCCTCGCTTTTAAATAGAATGAACACAATTTATATCACCATACAAAGATTCGTAGTGAAATATATACTTGACGTCATCTTAAATTGATCGATGTCTCAAAAATAAATTTATTTTAATTTATTGTCTAAAAGAATTAAAGTTTCTCAAGCAATTGTTGTGATGGCAATGGTGATTTATTTCTTATAAAAATGGCTTCCTATGCTTTTTGAATGAGCATTAAATTTTGACGTTTTTTAAATAATTGAAGTACTTCGAATTCGAATTCTTTTCTGAAATTTTCAATGTATTCTAATTTCGATGCGCTGAATTTTTTGACGTATCTCACTTGTCCGTAGCATTTGTAGTTAAATTCAGCGATCTAAATGACTCGAAATCGAATTTCAATGCTAATTCAATGGGAAATTTGTCATCAAATAGTAGATTTATGTCCGTCCTATCGCACAGACAGACGGACAAAAAGTATGAAAGTGGGGTGTCTGAGGTTATACCTTTCTAATAAAAAAAGAATTTTTAAGATCGGATAGATAGAACTGATTTTGGAAGGGGGGTACGGACAGACGGACAGACGGACAGACAGACAGACGGACGGACGGACATCGACCGCATGTCAATACCTACTTTTTCATTTTTTTTTTAATTCTTCGAATTAAAAAAAAAAGAAAAGTAGGCTAAAAACATTTGCAGATTTTAGCTACTTTAATAGTTGTGATTAGCTTTAAAATTCCCCATTCTTTGGATATTTTATGAAGATGGAGATTGGAAACGGATAGCATTTGACAATTCAAATTTGGAAATATATATTAATATATTAAAATTTACTAAACAAATTAACATTATTAAACATTACGGGTGAAAAAGCTATATGTTCTCCAAAAAGAACTTAAAAATTACATCACTTGATATATTCTTCCTTGGAAAATAAAATATCGATGGTGGCGATTTTCAGGGGATTTTGGAAACCTCACTTAGTAAATGCTTAAAGGATAAAGATTTAAAAAGTTTATTAAGAGGGTAAAGGGCTACTAATATTTTTAGGTTGGGCTGTGGATTTAAGATTTCTAGGTGGTCCCTTCTTAATATGTAAGGGATTATAAGAAATTGAGCCATAAAAGGAAGTTTTGTTAATCTATTTTCAATCAGAAAATAGTAAAAGATATTATTACACAGATAGTTATTATCATACAGTTAAAAAGGACAATTTAAAAATTGTTGCGAAAATAACCAAAAGTTGAGCCAAGTCCGAGTTCAATGTATACTTTTCTATACGTACATTTAATACCTTTTAGTAAAGTGTAAAATGGTTAAGAAATCCACAATTTCACGAACTGTTTAAAAATGCGTTAATTTTTTTTTATATTTTAAGTGAAACAATTAAATGTGCAAACGTGCTGTTATACGGTATACATGTATCATCATTTCTTACAGTGCAAATGAAGTTATATTATCTTATTATTTCGTAAGAATTAAGCTCATTTTTCATTATTAAAAAAATTAAGTATATTCATTGTATTAGTTTTTTATTTTTACAATGTTATACAAATAGAATTTTCAAGTAATAACAGATACAGTTTCCTTGTCCGTAATTAAAGCGCTTTGGTTGTCCTGCATTTAAATACTAATATTACATTTCTTTCATCCAAATGTTAATTACAAGAAATCCATTACATCTAAATATAATTATTATAAAAATAAATCAACTAAAATAACTTGTAACATATTGAATTAACATATTACAATAAATATTAGGTTTACGATTCCTAAAAATGTGTACCACACTAAGAATAAAGTTGACTCATTCCAAACTATTATAAACGTTTGAAAATTATCGAATGTATTTTGAAGAACCCAAATGTGTATATAAGACAATATTACTACAGTGTGTCTGAATAATATTCCACACTTGAAAATATAATTCTAGTAATTATGTTATGAATTTGTATAAAATTTTACTGAGGTTGAGTATACGAATATAGGCTGAGTTTATAACTGAGCAGCTTTACAAAATAAATGTAAAATTGTGTTTAGAAATTAAGGATAAAATTATTCTGTTATATTTTTTTTACAGTTTGTTAACATGAATAAATTAATTTGATTTCTTTTTCGTTTATTCTTATTTTAGATACTAATCTTAAAATAGCTCGGTTTAAAAAAAATAGATTACAAATATTTGCAGGATGCAACAGGTTAATGATTTTTATATTTGTGCTAATTTAATAAGCTAAAACTACGGTAAATGTACATATTTAATTGTTATTGTTAGGTTTAAGGCTAGTTGCCAAATAATTAAAAATAGTACATGAAAATTAAAATTTTGAAGTTACACGAGTACAAATCCCCAGAACTCCTTTTTTCTTTAATTACTAATTATATATTGAGTATTGTCGTATAAATATAAGATTTAAATTTTTTTTTTACAAAAAGTGAAATATATAAAACAGTATTTTATTACTCAAAAAATATTTAATCGGTGACTTCAATCAGCTATAATACAATGAACTTTTAAATACCCATTATTTATTTTTTTCCTTTTGTAAAACTGTTAACATACGCAAGACTACTTCACTCTTTAAGGTTTAAAAAAGTTCAGTTTATTCAAAAATTAGTTTCTTTTTAAAGTACTTTTTTAAAGTTTTTTTATGTTTACAATTCGGTTATTCTACTCTTTTCTTAAACTTGTGCGTTTCGGGGCGATTCTACTCGGTGTTTAATACAAGTATACAAGTTTTCAAATTAAAAAAAAAAAAGACTTTGTTCATATTCTACTTGCACACTTCAGAAATTTCAAATCAAAGTACTTTAAATTAGATATTCTACACCAGTTCTCTGGGCATTTATCAAAGAATAGCTAGATGCCTTCCTAAAAAGACAATAAATTGAAATCCTACTCCGCAAGCATCGGCAAATACCAATATTTCTCGGCTACTAATCAATTGCAGAAACAATTTCTCTGCCCACCAAGCCCGGATCTGCCGAACCCGAACACATTTATGACTATCAAAAAGGAACTAAACGGTCTTTCGAAATGCAATTACACTGTATATGCGGTTCCTGAGTCAATTGTACACCGAGTATTGATGCGACAAAACACATGTAGTATACCACTATAATATATATATATTTTTTCAAATAGGAAATGTTTTTCAGTGTTTCATTTCGAAAAAGTTAGTTTTTGTAACTTTTTACCTGTAATCCATGGTGTTCTTAGTTCTGCTGTATTTTTATTCAGAAACAGTGGTCAGTTTAATATGATAAAGGTCAAATTAGTGTTTCAGAGTTTCAATTTTAATACTAGGCAGTCTAGGACCGATTTCTTAGAACTTATTGTACTAAATATTATGGTTTTTGACTCTCTTGGGTGATTATAACCATCTATAATAATAAAAGAAAGAGTCTATGTCTGTGGATCGCAAAAGACCTACTTAGACTGCTCTAACAAATTCGAAATTTTTAATATAGATTTCTTTTTAATACCTACGTGTACACCTGAGGCTCAGTTTTTTCATATTTGATTGTGATTTTTAATTAATATAATTAGTTTCAAAAAACTTCATCCCTGTGGGAGTGTGGGACCAAAACAGGGCTTGAAAATACATGGACCGGGTCGAAACGGGTGCTTGACGCCATCCACTATTAGTGTTTGCTTTTGAAGTGCGCATGCGGCAACGCGAATTTAATTTTGTTTTGATTTTGAGTGTATTTTAATAAGTAGGCAGACCATAACTGGGGCTTCAAAACACAACGACCGGGCCTTAACAGGAGCTTGACGCCATTCTCTGTTATAATTTGCTTTTTTCTTGTGCATGCGCCAACACGAATTGAATTTAGTTTAGATATTGAGGGTATGGGGAACATTCCTGTGATGTCACGTGGTTTGTTATCCTACACTTCTCAAAACACGTGCTAATGTTTTCCTACTGCTCTAACTTGTCTAACCGCTTTTTTTACCACAGCGATTTGGAATTGAAGCTCAGGTGGATATGGTCGTGAATGTCCCCCATTTTCACAAGTAAGCATGCCTCTAAAAGGAAGCAATGCGAAGTTAACGGGTTCCCAGTAATGCGGGACCATACTGCTAGTTTGTAATAAAGAGTAGGTTCATATGTAATTAGCACTTGTGCATCCAACCCTAGCGATTCAAAACTAAAACCAATATCCTTGTTATAATCTCGAAGATAACTTCGGAATATTATTTGGCACAGTTCGTTTCTGTTTGACGGTATCAAATTGCCCTTCGTATGCCCGGGTATGAAAGCAGCTACACAATAATTCGATAATTACCTCTTATTCGATCCGCCATAACAATTACACTGGTGGTGCCTTTGCCCTTGAGGAATGGTCGTCTTTGGACCCCTGAGTTCCGAAAATGATATCCAGAAATGAAATGCTCACGCTTCTTGAAAGCCTGCGATTAGACACAATACAAATGGCCGGATTTGTCGAATTTGCGTCTCTTTAGCGAACGAATTCTTTTGATGTAAGCTTGATGTTCTTTTTTGACAATAGTTTTAGGTTTATGAGTAAAAGTAAGAATACACATTTCGCTGATACTATTTTATATTAATTGTTTCAAAGCTTATACATTGAAGACACCAATCGATAGTTATGATTCTTTGCCCATTAATAAGTAATTCTAAGTTGGATTATAATATTCATAGCAATGTTCTTAAATAAATACACTCGTAACTTAATTGTTCAAACTACTGCAACTTTAAAAAAAAATTCTAAAAATCCTAAATACCTACATTCTATGGCGACAATTTTTTTTTTTTTGAAAAAAAAAAAAAACTTTCAGACATGCTTAGATTTAAGACAAATATAAGCTATTTCTGTTATCATCCAATAATTTTACAAGAATTTTTTTTTAAACTGAAGAGCTTAAAATAGGAAACATCTACAGCCCATAAGCTTTAATAAACTCAATTAAAATGAATATAACAAAACTTAAAATTTAATTATTCGCATTCAGTAGGATCATAAATTCAAATATCAAATATTTTCTATTTATTTAAAAACTGTTATAAATTCTCGGTATTTCTTTACCATCCTAATATCCCCAACTGTCAGAAAATAGCGGTTGATGTGAGGCATCATCTTCAAATCCAAGCGTAGAACTCGTGAGAAGTTTATGATGAAGGGGCATTTGCAAAAAGTTTCAATGGCAGAGCCTTGGTTAGGAGATGAGGGGTATTATGATAAGTCCTTCGTGGGTATATAGGTAGCCGCTTTGTTATGTAAATGGTAATAGTTGGATAGGAGAAAATAGAAAGTTCAAGAAATAAATGGTCATTTCATTAATGTTCTTGCAAAGTACTGTTACGCAGGGTGAGGGGTTCTTAAAAGCAATATAAGGTAACCCCCAACCGCTTTTGCCTTCTAGCAAATCATTTTGTATATCGGTATTTATAAGATGTTAATTCGCAACAAAAATGATTTAATTCCTTTGTGGATTATTTCAATTTGCTTCTAAGCATCTCACGTATTTGTGCTTGACTATGGTAGTAATTGTGGTATGTAATTCGGTAGTAGTCATTGATATAATCAATTGACTCTTAACGTTTAAAATCGGATTGTATCCGTGATATATTTTTTTCTTTTTCTTTTTTTTGGTATTCAAACTATTTTGTCGGAGGTAACTTATTAAATTTGTCTTTTTACATTCTCTCTTAATTTGCAATTGGTTATTAAAATGCCCAGTTAAATTTTTTTTTCAGCTCTGAGAGGGGTTTAGTCTCCTTCAATATCAGTATAAATATAATAGTCGAACTACAACTCTTCAAAAATCTTGCTTCTTTCTAATTGGCTATTATATTTCTATCTGTAAAATGTTTAGATGATTCAGAAACATTCAAATGATTTAATCTTGTATCATTCAGAGTCCATTAACTCTCGTTCTTTAATTTGTATCGTTGATGGCCACGTCTTTGACCTATTTAATTTACAAGTTCAAGGTACAGTTCAAGAAACCCAAAGTAACCTGTCTCCAAATAGTCAATATTTACTTCCAAATCCACCATGTAAATAGTTCTGTCAGGAAACAGTCTTCAACCTGCGACCGATCCGACATGGCCTTCGTCTCCAGACACAGCACTGCGTGATTTATAGTCCCGATCAGACTTCTCCACTTGAGGCCGATATGCCAGGAGGGGGGGGGGGATACCCCACCCTTTTATCCAAAAAAGTAATTATTTATGATTTCTTTGAGGAAAGGAAACCGAAATTTTACGCTTGGAGTGAACATATTTCATGTTGGGTCCCCGGCTGACGGCCGGCAGAATGGCTTGGTGAAAATACACAAAAACTTTGCTACCTTTTTTCGAGTGGAGTCGTGTAGAAGAAGAAAGGTATTAAAAAAAAAAAACTTTTTCCATGAAGTGGGTTTTTTTATATATATTATCGACAACACCCTTCCCCCCCTTTTCTGAGAGCCCCGTGCTTGTTGTAAACGCTTCTTAGGGGGACTTATTTTAATAACAATAAAACGGGCGGCCTTTGTTTAGGAAAAGGGATGCGTGGCGGGGCTTTTATAGGGAGAAAACCCCCCCATGAAAAAGTGCATAATATCTTCACTTCAATGAGTACTCGAGGACATCAAGCATCCGATACCGGGTGTATATTGAAGGATATGCTTCCTCGTATAGGATGATTGCTCAGATGGACCTGATACTTTTCAGGGAAGTTTGTAGGGTGTGATGGTAAAAGGATTGCTTAGAAATACCTTTTGTTCTCCATTCGTAAAAATAAAGACTATACTTGTTTATTAATATTTTCTGAAGGCTATAATTGCTTTTGAATGTATGTGATAACTAAAACAAGTTACAATTAAAAGTATGAAAACTCTTAACATTAAAACGATTTGCTTGGCTATTTTTACCAACCTGGAAAATTCATTCACAGTATCTTTATAGGTTTTATTATAATTCTTCTAGACAATATAGAATATTGCCTTTTAAGTTTCCACTACTGACAGTCATGACAACTATTGACTATTGTCCCAGTGAACAATGTTCACTTCAGCGCATTTATTTTAACATTGCAACGGAAAAGATAACACAAACTTTCTATATCCCCTCTGAGGTGCAGATATATTCTTATAATAACGCGTAATTTTCGTTGATTATATAATTTCATAAAAATTACGAAATATTACCATTGTTACTCCAAGAACATATAACACGACGTTCATATCAAATAGTTTGAGTGATGGATTTTTTAAAAACGTATTTATAGGCATTCTACAGTAACATTTTCGGTAAACAGTTGACCAGAGTTTAAGATTGCTACTCTGACTTAAACTTGGCAACGTTGGATCTTTTGTAATACCCTGAGATCATTTCTTTGATCGAACATCCCTCATTCACCAGCCATTTACGATCGTTTTGGTTCGCCAGTATTATTCCAATAACGGTTTTAATTAAAAAATAAGAAAACAAAGACTTGTTTCTAGGCCATTTCAAACGTATATTTAAGTGTTCGAGCTTTGACGGAGACAACTATTTACTACTGATTCACTACTTAGAAAATACCGGTATTCCCGATGCAAGTATTTGATGGATAACAATACCTCAAAGCCTTAAATACAGTATTGCCAGGTCAAATCAGGAGAACTGGCAGGTCTAGTAGTGTATAGATAGAAAATATAACAGCAAATTTACTTGTTTTTCCACCTCCCGTGAAGAGGAAGTGCATGTTAAATATTCTCCAAAGTCCCAATTAAGAGTAAGATGTCGCCCTTAACGGCTGCGTTTTGATGTCTATTCAGGTGTAGGATTGTCACTTGACTGTGCCAATAGCCCTCGTGTAGCTCTAGTTCGACGATAATTCAAACCTACCTACCTTCCAACCTTCCAGATACTACAATAAGATATGTTAAATATAATTGACCAAATTCGACAGTGGTAGTAACTGTTGGCTACTGTTACACATATATCCATTATAGGTATTCTCGCAAGGACTTATAACTGTTACACACGGGAGTAACCTTGGAATATAAATCGTTTTACTCGTTGATCATCCAATTCTTCCCACACAAGCTTGGTCAGACCCTTCGAAGAATTCCCATTGAAACTCCACAGAACATAAAGGACCCGACCTTCACCAAACACTTTGGAGGGGATTGTGGATTTTTTTAAAAAACCATCACCTCACCTTCCTCGGTGATTAATGAAGGATCCCTAAGAAAAGTCCTTCCACGTGAACGGCCTATTTGCATATCGAGTGTCGGGCACAATGCGATCACCGCAGATCCATTGTACGGCTGGAGTGCCAAAATCTCCAGCTAGAGAATGGAGGGGATGGGTGACAAACAGGTAGATGAAGGGATTTTTTTGTTATTATTAATGCTATTATGGTGTAACGTGTTCATGGTATCTAGTGAGACGTTATAGGGAGGCGGCGTTGCTTTGGGAATTTGGTTCTTACTCGGTTGGGTTTGGTTGTTTATGGCTAAAAGAGGATTTTAAAAGACTACGTTTCTTTTCTCTTCCAGATTTCATTATATGGGCATTAAGAAAGCGGCAGAAAAAATTCTATTTTGTTTGCATAAATAATGTGGTCACTTTTAATTTAATTTTTTAATCATTTATTAATGTATAATGGCGTCAAAAGACAAATTATAAATGTTATGTTTGTTCTAAAAAAAGGTTTGTTCTAAAAAAATATGAAGGATTTTAGTAGTTTTAGCTTCTCTCTTTGGACCAAATTTTTATTCTTCGAGCTGCAAATCTAGCAAACGATAAAGAATATTAATTAAATATGAGAAAGATAGTAAATTCAAATTGGCAATTATGATAATAAAGTTTCAATGCGAACTAAATGTGTGTTTGGCGATTTTGTTTTGAAGATCTCTTTATAGTAAAATTCCGATTATCCGGAGGGTTGATTATCAGCCTTGCTGGTTTTCCGCGGGCCACGACCCCCCCCCCTTTCCCTACAAAATAAAATTTAACAAAGCACAGAGAAAGGAAATTTAGTTTTTAAGTATTTGTCTGAATAAGGCATTCAAAGAATAGCGAATTCCTTTTGAGAGCGACACGCATTCAAAGAACGACGAATATATTTAAAAAGCGAAGGAAACACAAGAACAACGAAGGCATTAAAATAAGGATGAATAAGAAACCTGGTGTGTTCCAAAATGTGCGTATATCGTGTGAATTACTTTAAACTTTAAACGAATAAAGTTGCTTCATTGCTTTTTAAAAGTTTAAAATGATTACTTAAAATTAAACATGCGTATTGAATGAATATATTACAAATAATTAAAAGTACGTTTTTATAATTTAAAGTATAATCTTGGACTACAATGCTGCAAGCAAGTGTGTTACGACAAAAAATTTAGCACATCAAAATTAAGACATTAAAAATATCAGAAAAATTCGAAGTACTTTAATTATTAAAAAAACTGCAAAAGCTCATTAAAAGAAACTGAAAAAGCTCATCATTGCCATTCACAACAAAGGCGCAAGAAAAATTGTATTTCTTTTAAATAATAAATTTATTTTTGCAGCATAAATCAGTTTGAAATTACGTCAAATATTTACAAAGAGATTCTTTTATTGTACACATTGATGTGATTTTTTTTCTTCTATTTTAAAGCGGGAAGTACATTTATTCCTTGAATATAAATTAATTTAGCAAACGATAAGAAAGTATTGATTTTTCGAGATAAATACATAAAACTAGCCAAATCTAGTGTGTAAATGTCTAATATAGAATTAATGCTGTGTTTGGCGCATATTTTTTCCTGCTAAACACAAATGCTGTGAGGAAGCGGGCTAAGTGACATATTTTGCTACAAACCTTCTTGTTATTTTTAAAAATTGAAACGTTATGTGAAAACTATATTCTACGAAAACAAACGTACTTTCTATTATTAATATAAAAGCCATCAGTGTTGTAAAGTTTTCACGGTATTCATTGACACTTTATAAAGATCTAGAATTATAAACCACCAGTAAAAATGATTAAATTAATATTTGAATTACATAGCCCAGAACCAAACTTCTTAAAAGAAATCAATTCATTTCAAAATTAAGAACACTTGTTTTAGTGTTAAAAACCTGGAAAATTTAAGCGCTTTTTATTATAAGGACGACCAATGGAATATGATTTCAAACTGTTCCTACCTCAATAGTTTTATAAACTCGGTTACCTAACCAAACAGACTCTAATATACGGAACGCAAAATATTATTTTTAGCAGTAATAACATAAACTTGAAAACTATAGTGTTTTTATATAATATTTACTATAACTAAATATTTCCTTGCAATAAAAAATACTTGCAAGTAGTTTTTCTTTTTTAAGTTAAAATTTTAAACTTTTTTAAACGCTATACTCTTTCAATTTTAAGAACAACTCCACCAAACTTTTGAACTTTGTTTTTAGAACTATTTGTCCAAGAACTGTGCATGGATTTTAAAATACAAGATACAGTAAAAAAGTTGTATGTATTTATACTGAAAATCTCAAAACATCTAAAAAATTTTTTTAATTTTTTGAATTCAACATTTTTTTAAAAAATAATTTATTCATAGTAGACCTTATTCCATGCACAATTTTGTGCACCACTTATGTAAGAACACATTCTAAAAATTTCAAAATTCTAACTTAATTAGTAAAGAGCCTTGGGGATTTATTAAACGCAAGAATTGAAAAAAAAACGCGAAACAGAGAAAATATGTTTAAAGCAGACGAAATACGGTTCAAACTCTAAGGGATGAATACAGAAAATGTTTGATAAATGTTTTTCTGCAAAACATATCATTATGAAACTTTCAGTAAATCTTCAGAAGAATGTTTTGAATAATAAAGGGTAAAAAATTGAAAAATCGATATGTTGACCAATTTTTGGGTACCGTATCCCTTTAAAGGTTTAAATGATACGTTGTATTGAAGTTTTAAAATGTTTTTAAATTAACAGTTTCTAATATTGTAATAATATAACAAAAATGTTTTTTCGTTGTTTTCCTTCATACATTGCGAAACATTAGGCAAATATTCTTTCAAATAAATTCTTAAAACAGTTGTTTAAATAGAGGAATCGTGGGAGCTTTCCTTCATATAAAAAAACCTTAAGTATAGTGAATAACAATTAAATTTTAAAGGTATTTCTGCAACCTATTTAATTTCAGCTTCATCTTCCTAATTAGCATTTTATTTAACTACCGATTGCACTTTTGGTGACAGAAATATTAAAATAATACATTTCTTGTTGCACATTTTTCTTTGAAAGTGGTTTATAAAATTGTGTGGTAGCAGATGTAAATGGATGTATGTCACAAATGTTTCTCTAACATAAAACATGTTGAAAATTTATCCAATTTATTGGTTATAATGTTTAATGGTACCTGTACCAGATAGGGCGGAATGCTTAGCTTTTAGATTTTTGATACCTTCCAGGATGAAATATTTTAAAGAAGAATATAGACAAGGTTTTAAAACTTAAAAAACATCACCTATTGCCTGTCTGCCGGAAAAATAGCTGTTACTAAGAATTCATATTCATTGCTCTTAATAGAAACATAAACTATTTAAAGTAAAGTTTAAATGCAGATTATCAATACAGTGAATATCATATACTTATACATATATTGTAACTCTGATAAATAATGAATTCAGTTTAAGAAGACTGATAATCTCAGAAACCAAGTAATGTTCATTTGCCTAAAATCAGTCAACTTTAATGTAAAGTGACAAGTATGAAAGTAAAAAATGACATGCCGATTATTTTATAATTGTTGCCATGCCCGCTGTCGATGTTTCCGTGCTACTGCGGTAAAGTCGATGGAAAGGGCGGCAGCATGAATGAAAATTGAAAATGCCGATTATTATATAATCGTTGTCATGCCCGCTATCGATGTTTCCGTGCTACTGCGGTAAAGTCGATGGAAAGGGCTGAATGAATGAGAGTTGAAAATGACATGACGATTATTATATAATCGTTGTCAGGCCCGCTGTCGATGTTTCCGTGCTACAGCGGTAAAGTCGATGGAAAGGGCTGAATGAATGAGAGTTGAAAATGACATGACGATCATTATATAATCGTTGTCAGGCCCGCTGTCGATGTTTCCGTGCTACAGCGGTAAAGTCGATGGAAAGGGCTGAATGAATGAGAGTTGAAAATGACATGACGATTATTATATAATCGTTGTCAGGCCCGCTGTCGATGTTTCCGTGCTACAGCGGTAAAGTCGATGGAAAGGGCTGAATGAATGAGAGTTGAAAATGACATGACGATTATTATATAATCGTTGTCAGGCCCGCTGTCGATGTTTCCGTGCTACTGCGGTAAAGTCGATGGAAAGGGCTGAATGAATGAGAGTTGAAAATGACATGACGATTATTATATAATCGTTGTCAGGCCCGCTGTCGATGTTTCCGTGCTACTGCGGTAAAGTCGATGGAAAGAGCAACTCGAGTATAGCGAAAGACTAAAGTTCTGAATTGTTACTTTACATTTAAATTGACTGATCTTGGGCAAATGATTGTTACTTGGTTTCTGGAATTGTCAATCTCCTAGATGAATGCATTCTTGATGGAAATTACAATATCTGTATAATGAATAATTTATTCACTATATTGATAATCTGTATTTAAAATTTTAGCATTTTTTTCAGGTAAAAAAGTAATAAGACAATTAAAAGGAAAATACATTTTTTAAGTATTTTTTAATTTTTAAACAGCGTTTATATTTATCTTTAAAATATTTCATCCTGGAGGGCATCGAAAATCTAAAAGTTAAGCATGCCGCACTATCTGGGTGCAGTTACCATTAAACATTTTAACTAATCAATTGGATAAATTTTCAACATGCTTTATGTTAGAGAAACATTTGTGACATACATCCATTTATATATCCCCGTTACCACACAATTTTATAAACCAATTTCAAAGACGAACTTGCCACCAAGAAATGCATTATTTTAATACTTCTGTCACCAAAAGTACAATCGATAGATAAATAAAAGATTATTACTTTAAAAATGCAGTTACTCCCAAAATACTAAATACAAAATGGAAATGTTGTGTGGGCCATGAGGTACTACATGTCGCACAAAACCATTCCACATATTTCGGATTTGTTTATGAGAAATGTGAAAAAACTCATACATTGCAAAGCTAGTCAATTTTGATCAACCCACGATAATTCTATATTGAACTTAGCTACATGATTATTTTCATTTACAAAATACTAAAGAAAATTTAACTGCTGTCGTGACAAGTAATGATTACAATTATAAAACAGTCTGTACCAAATTAGTTTAGTTTAAATTATTGTCG
The DNA here is from genome assembly GCA_023701765.1 of Hylyphantes graminicola. Lineage (NCBI taxonomy): Eukaryota > Metazoa > Arthropoda > Arachnida > Araneae > Linyphiidae > Hylyphantes > Hylyphantes graminicola. Next base: position 48,435,200 of record CM043118.1, on the reverse strand, counting down.
CACTAGAACTACACGAGGGCTATTGTCGACGGGCGTCTTATTTTGGAACCACAGCCAAGTGACGATACCAAATTAGTACATACACCATACATAAATAACAGTTATATCTCTGAACTGTAGTGTGTCAGGGTTTAATGATCAATAAGTGGCTTAGACGAGATTGTTAAATCAAAACAGTCTGTGTCCAATAACCACACAATTTTTACAAAATTAGTGTTAAATGAATTTGACTTTTAAACTAATATTACACATAAAAATATTTGAAAATCCCATGGAAGTAATCTAATATACTTTGAGCTTTTTTGTTTAAGCAGAAAAAACTTGAAGTGTTATATTTAATAAAAAAAAGTTATTTAAATTGAGGAATTATTAAGGCATATTCTTACAACAGGCATAAAAATCCCTTGTAAAATGTTACAAGCTGGGGAGATACCATTTTACACTAAATCTGTAAATAATGTTTAATTTCTAAAAAAAAATATCTACCACTAGAAATACCGACTTATTCCTCATTTACGGAAAAGTTAACAAGTTTGATAATTTTAAGAGAACTGTCGGTCACTTAGACCCATTTAATTTTAAAATAATAATTGGCGTCAAAGTATCAATTCTTAAAAAAAAATAAGTGTTTTTTTCACCAGGTGTGAAATGAATAATAAAACAAATTTTAGACGAAAAAGATCATTCGGTTATTTTTCCAAAGCCTTAAAACAATTTTGTCATCTATAGATAAAATGACTAGTTTTAAAACTTTAAAAAAAAAAACACGAACTAGTGACTATCTACCAGAAAAATAGCTGATACTAGGAATTCATATTCGTGGCTCTAAATATAAACATAAATAAACTATTTACAGTGAACTTTAAATGCAGATTATCAATACAGTGAAGATCATATCCTTACGCATATACAACTCCCATAAATAATGAATTCAGTTCAAGAAGATTGAAAATCTCAGAAACCACGTAATGTTCATTTGCCTAAAATCAGTCGCCTTTTAATGTAAAGTAACAAGTATGAAAGTTGAAAATGACACTAGTATGTGATCGTTGTCATGCCCGCTGTCGATGTTTCCGTGCTACTGCGGTAAAGTCGATGGAAAGGGCTGAATGAATGAAAGTTGAAAATGACATGACGATTATTTTATAATCGTTGTCATGCCCGCTGTCGATGTTTCCTTGCTACTGCGGTAAAGTCGATGGAAAGGGCTGAATGAATGAAAGCTGAAAATGACGATTATTATATACTCGTAATGCCCGCTGTCGATGTTTCCGTGCTACTGCGGTAAAGTCGATGGAAAGGGCAACTCGAGTATAGCGAAAGACTAAAGCTCTGAATTGTTACTTTACATTTAAATTGACTGATTTTGGGCAAACGATCGTTACTTGGTTTCAGGAATTGTCCGTCTCTTAGATGAATGCATTCTTGATGGGAGTTACAATATCTGTATAAGAATTATATATTCACTATAGTACGAGAGCTAGCGACGTCGAAAAAACAAGCATTTCAGGTGGGCCAGTTTTAGGATATGCTATCTCTCTCACTCTCCCGGACATCATAAGGGCTATCTGGCTGGCGGTAGTGGTTGCGTTCATCAATGCGCATCCTACTAATACAAGTAAAAAATTGATTTTTCAAATCATTTTAGGACGTTTTATTTTTTTATTATTATTTTTAGTGAACTTTTTGCAACATAAATCTATTATTGCCAGACATTTTTATTGTTGTTTAAGCTGTGCCAGACGCTAATTTTGATTTTAAAAGCTCAAGTGTTGCCCAAATTATCAGCTCATTACAAGTATTGCCACATGGTATTGCGCAATGAATGACCATGACGTAATTACAATGATCGGTGAATTCACACCTGAGCTGGTAATTTGGGCAACACTTGAGCTTTCAAAATCAAAATTAGCGTCTGGCACAGCTTAAACAACAATAAAAATGTCTGGCTATAATTGATTTATGTTGCAAAAAGTTCGCTAAAAATAACAATAAAAAAATAAAACGCCCTAAAATGATTTGAAAAATCAATTTTTTACTTGTATTAGTAGGATGCGCACTGATGAACGCAACCACTACCTCCAGCCAGATAGCCCGTATTATGTCCGGGAGAGTGAGAGAGATAGCATATCTTGAAACTGGCCCACCTGAAATTCTCTCTCAAAAACGTTGCTAGCTCTTAGACTAATATTGATAGTCTGTATTTAAACATCTTAGCATTTATATTCAGATAAAAAAAAGTAAAATAAAGACAAAATAAAAAGGAAAATATATTGTCTTTTTTTTAGTATTTTTTTTTTAATTTTTAAACTAGTCACTTTATCTAGCAAAATTTTTCAAGGACAACATTTTACAAGTGATTTTTATATCTGTTGTAAAAATATGCTTTATTAATTCCTAAATTTAAATAACTGTTTTTGGATTAAATATAACACTTCACATTCTTTCCTGCTTAAACAAAAAAGCTCAAAGTACATTAGATTACTTCCATGCGATTTGGAAAAATTTTAATGCGTAATATTAGTTTAAAAGTCAAATTCATTTAACACTAATTTTGTATAAATTGTGTGGTTATTGGACACAGACTGGTAGGGATTTAACAATCTCGTCTAAGCCACTTATTGATCATTGAACCCTGACACACTACAGTTCAGAGATATAACTGTTATTTATGTATGGTGTATGTACTAATTTGGTATCGTCACTTGGCTGTAGTTCCAAAATAAGACGCCCGTCGACAATAGCTCTCGTGTAGCTCTAGTGCGACGATAGTTCAAACTAAACTAATTTGGTATAGACTTTTTAATAATTGTAATCATTACTTGTCACGACAGCAGTTCAATTTTCTTTAGTATTTTGTAAATGAAAATAATCATGTAGCAAAGTTCAATATAGAATTCTCACGGGTTGATCAAAATTGACTAGCGTTGCAATGTATGAGTTTTTTCTTTTCTCATAAACCAATCCGAAATATGTGGAATGGTTTTTGGCGACATGTAGTACGTCATGGCCCACACAACATTTCCATTTTGTATTTAGTATTTTGGGAGTAACTGCATTTTTAAAGTAATACATCTGCACTTGCGTGTTTTACGTGCGAGAGCTATGGTCTTGTGTTACACGAGGGCTATTGAGACAGAAATTACGGCCAAATTCGATTCCTTACGGATAACAACATGGCAGATTCAAGCTTAAAGATTAAAATTTCCGCCACCAAAAATACAACTTCTTTTTTACATTTAGATTATTCAACTATTTAATTTCATATGCGTGGCTCTAAATATAAACTATTTACAGTAAACTTTTAATGCAGGTTATGATTAATATAGTGAAGATCATTTCCTTACACATATATTGTAACTCCCTAAATAATGAATTCAGTTTAAAAAGATTGAAAATCTCAGAAACCACGTAATGTTCATTTGCATAGTTGAAAATGATTAGTATGTGATCGTTATCATGCCCGCTGTCGATGTTTCCGCGCTACTGCGGTTAAGTCGATGGAAAAGGCAGCATGAATGAAAGTTGAAAATGACGATTATTATATAATCGTTGTCATGCCCGCTGTCGATGTTTCCGTTCTACTGCGGTAAAGTCGATGGAAAGGGCAGTACGAGCTCGAGTATGGCGAAAAACTACGCCTTGGAATTGTTACATTAAAGTTTACTGATATTGGACAAATGATCGTTACTTGGTTTCTGGAATTGTCAGTCTCTTAAACTGAATGCATTCTTGATGGGAGTTACAATTACTGTAAAAGTATAATTTATTCCCTGCATTGTTAATCTGTATTTTAAAATTTTAGCATTTTTTCAAGTAAAAAAAGTAGTAAGACAATTAAAAATAAAATATATTTTTTTAAGTATTAATTTTTTAAATTTTAAAACTAGTCATTTTATCAATGGATGACAGCACTATTTTAAAAATTTGAAAAGATAATAAATAACCGGATTTTCTTTTTCATCTAAAATTTGTTTTATTATTAATTTCATATCTGGTGAAAAAAGTAATAAAATATTTTGAAGAATTAATACTTTGACCCAAATTTAATTATTTAGTGGTAGATATTTTTTAGAAAGACAAACCTTATTTACAGCTTTAATGTAAAATGGTATCTCCCCCTCTTAGAAACATTTACGTAGAAAAACTAAGCCAGATTGTGGACAATCAGTTCATAGTTTTCTAAGTACATTTGTAAACTTCAGATTGAATTTACAGTATTTTTCGCGTTAGAAGTCTTTCATACAAGTTGGTGTATGGCAGTTACTTTCGTAAATACAACTATCTAAAGCACTTTCGACATCGTAATCATAATAGCCCGAAAAATAACATGAATTATGAAGTTAAAACCTTCTACGAGGATACTTAATATACAAAAAAATGTAAAATCAGTTTTGAAGAAATTGTTTGAAGAATCAAAGTTTTGAAGAAAATGTTTTGGAGAACAATATTTAATTATCGAAATGTAATAAAAATATTTTTTAAAAATATCAAGACACTTTATATCAGTTGTAAAAATAAAGCTTTATTAATTCCTCAGTTTAAATAGCTAGTTTTGGATTAAATGTGAAATTTCACGTATTTTTTTTCCTACTTAAGGGGACGCGATACCCAAAAATTGGTCAAAATATCGATTTTTCAGCTTTTACTTTTTAGTATTCGCAATATCTTCCTGAACACTCAGTTTCATAATAGTATCTTCTGTAGAAAAAAAGTTATGAAATATTTTCTGGAGTCATTCCTATAAGTTTGAATACGTATTTTGTCTGCTTTTAACCTTTTCTCTCTGTTTCGCGTTTTTGTCTGTTTAATAAATCCCTAAGGCTTTTTTGCTAATTAAGTTATAATTCTGAATTTTTTCCCCTGTGTTCTTATATATATGGTGCACAACATTGTGCATGAAATAAGGTCTATGTATAGTTTTTTTAATGTTGAATTCAATAATTTTTAACTTTTCATTGTCAGTATATAATATGCATGTTACTTTTTAACTGTTGCGCACATTTAAAAATACATGCACAGTTCTTGAACAAATATTACTAAAAACCAATTATAAAAGTCTGGTCAGGTTATTCTCAAAATTGAAAGAGAACCTTTTTTTAAAAAATTCACAATTTTGACTTTTTTAAATGAAACTACTTGTAAATATTTGTTTTTATTGCTAATGTTTATTTAGAGTAAACATTATATATAACCAAAGGGATTTTACAATCGCGTCTAAGCCGCTTATCGATCATTTAATCCTGAGACACTACAGTTCATAGATAATTATGTAAGGTGCATGTACTAATTTGGTATAGACTGTTTTATAATTGTAATCATAGCGTGTCATGACACCAATTACATTTTCTTTAGTATTTTGTAAATAAAAATAATCAAGTAGAAACACTTTTATTTATTTGAATTCACGTGAGTTGATCAAAATTGACTAGCTTTGCAATGTATAAGTTTTTTCACATTTCTCATAAACCAATCCGAAATATGTGAAATTGTTTGAATAATGGTCGAAATATTGCGTGTGGTTTTTGACGACATAATACCTCATGTACCAAGCAACATTTTCATTTATATTTTTATATCGTATTTAGTATTTTGAGTAACTGCACTTTTAAAGTAATACATCAGCATTTGCTTGTTTTATGTGCGAGAGCTATGGTCTTGTGTTACACGAGGGCTATTGAGCCAGAAATTATGGCCAAATTGATTCCGTACGGCTAAGAACATGGCAGATTCAAACTTGCAGATTAAAATTTCCGTCACCAAAAATACTACCTCTTTTTGACATTTAGATATTCATTTGTTTTAATCATATGTCTGATAACAATTCTCTTTATAAAAGATAATTTTGGGAGTGCCTATAAGCAGATATCCTGAATGAAATCTTTATCAATGTTTTTTTTTACATCGAATTTGTATATAAGTAAATAACAAATCATATTCTTCAAAATCAGAAAATGTATTTCTTAATTCAATTTGATATTGAGGTTTCGGAATTGTGTGGTTGCGGCTACATTAAATTAGAGTAAATATTTCAAATTTTTCAGTAACATAAATGTTGAAAAATCTAATTTATGTTTAATATGTTTAAATTTTTAATGGGAATAACACTACCCATTGTGACTCGGAGATTCTTGATTCATTCTAGGGTGAAATATTTTGATTAATACTGTTTTACAACTTAAAAACATCAACTTGTATTTGTCTACCGTATAAACAGCTGTTAGCAAAAATTCCTAGAAGAGAAATTCTTAGAGATAACTAACACTAACACTAACTACTAATGTTGTTCCTTCGAAGTTTAGCATGACTTGGAATTTGTATTTATGCCTAAATTACAATATAAATAATCGAATTGATTAGGTTAAGAGAGATTCTGAGTCGCATTCACGTAATGCAATTTTTGAAAAACTAACTTGTCAATATATAAATTTGTTTTAAAAATTAAGCACTTTTCATCAGGTACAAAATTTGTAATAACGAAACAAATTTTATGGGAAGTTATTTATAATTTTTTTAAAAAAATTAACTACACTCTTAAAACAAACACTCCCATTTACCTCAGTCTGAGTGGATTTCACTCCTCCAGACTGGAAAATGCACTTCTCCTTTTGGAGTGGATCCTTTGTGTGTTAAACCTCCGACAGGATCACTCCAAACGAGTGATTTTAACTCAGTCTGAGAAAATATGCATGCCTTTAGGGTGTCGAAAATGCACTTCTCCAACTGGAGTGGATTTCACTCTTTTGTTTTAAGAGTGTAGTGTTGCGATTTGTCGATGAACTATTACATAGTTTCGAAATTTAAAAACAAATCATTAAATAGCTAGACGATATTCTTCCTGCAAATATGTTAAACTCCCTTCCTAACAGTCGAAAAATTGCTAAAAATTTAAAATAATAATAATCCATCACGAGACAAATAAATAGTGCATTAAGTTAAAAAGTGTTGAATTTGCGATCACCATGTGATTTTTACCATGCCCACTTTCAATGTTTCCGTGCTACTGCGGTAAAAGTTGATGGATTAGGGCCATGGAGGAAAGAAGTGGTTAGGACAGTCCTCACTTAACTTAATGCATTATTTATGGGTCTCGCAATGTCTGTATTATTATTGTTTTAAAATTTTAGCATTTCTTCGACAGGTAAGAAGACGATAATAAAAAAACAAATTTGAGCCGAAAATATCTTATAGCTGTTTAATTATTAATTTTTGAATTTCTAAAATAGTCGGTTGATTGACAGATCGCAACACTAGTTGAAATTTCTTTCAATAATGAATATTTACCCTTTAAATTTGTTTTGATATTACTATCTTCTTATCTATCGAAAAATGCTAAAATTTTAATGCAATAATACTCGACATTGCGAGAACCATTAATAATGCATGAAGTTAACAAGTGCTGAATTGGCGATCACTATGCGATTGTTACTATGCCCACTTTCGATGTTTCCGTGCTACTGCGGTAAAAGTCGATGGATTAGGGCCATGGAGGAAAAGTTGGTTAGGACAGTAATCTCTTAATTTAATTCATTATTTATGGGACTCGCAATGTCTGCTATTATTGCTTTAAAATTTTAGCATATCTTCGACATTAAGAAGACAGTTTCTGCTTAAATTTTGCTTTTTTTCTTTATTACTATCTTCCAACTATTTATTAATTTTTTAATTTCTAAAATAGTTCGTTTATTGACAGATGGCTGCACTAGTTGAATCTTTAATAATAAAAGAGTCTGTCTGTGTGTCTGTCTGTGTGTATGTCTGTGGATCACAAAAGACCTACTTAGACTGCTCTAAAAAATTCGAAACTTTTAATATAGCTTCCTTTTAATACCTACGTGTGCACCTGAGGCTTAGTTTTTTCATATTTGATTGGGATTTTTAATTAATATAATTAGTTTTAAAATTAAAAAAAACGTCATCCACGTGGGATTGCGGGACCATAACAGGGCTTGAAAATACATGGACCGGGCCGAAACAGGGGCTTGCCTCCATCCTCTATTGATTGAGTTTGGTTGAGATATGCGCTCGCCCTAAGGCTGCTTCATCCTCTATTAGTGTTTGCTTTTTTAAGTTCGCATGCGCCAACACGAATTTAATTTTGTTTTGATTTTGAGTTTATTTTCACAAGTAAGCGTGCCTCTAAAAGGAAGCAATGCGAAGTTAACGGGTTCCCAGTAAGGCGGGACCATACTGCTAGTTTTTATTAAAAGAATAAGTATTTACCCTTTATATTTGTTTCGGTATTACTAACTTCTTACCTAACGAAAAAATACTAAAATTTTAAAGCATTAATAATAGACATTGCGAGACCCATAAATGATGCATTAAGTTAACAAGTGCTGAATTGGCTATCACTGATTGTTACCATGCCCGCTTTCGATGTTTCCGTGCTACTGCGGTAAAGTCGAAGGATTAGGGCCATGGAGAAAAAGGTGGTTAGAGCTGCCCTCTCTTAACTTAATATATTATTCATGGGTCTCACAAAATCTGTATAATTCTTGATTTAGCATTTTTTCGTCAGGTAAGAAGATAGTTGAGACAAAACAAATTTGAAGGGAAAATATCTTTTGGATTTTTAATTGTTTTAAATTTCTAAACTAGTTGGTTTATTGACAGATCACAACACTATTTAACTCTTTTAAATGATAAACAAATTTTAAAGGAATTTATTTTACTATTGGTCATTTCGTACCTAGTGAAAAGTGCTTAATTTTTTTAAGGAATTAATATTCAAAAATATTTTTAAAAAGGTATTAGGTCAATGCAAGTTGGAATCTCTTATCAAATTGGTCACTTATTGTGTAATTTATACATGAATTAAAATTCCTAGTTGTGTAGCTCTCCACCCTAAAACATTTTACATAGGAGAACGCACGAAAAATATGTAGATTGTCCTTAATCAGTGGCTTAATGACCTTAATAGATTTGTAAACTTGTGGTCAAATTTACAGAATTTTCCGAGCTAAAAATCGTTTAAACAAGTAGATTTGTAACATTTACTTTCTTAGATGCATATAATCCAAAGCATTTTGATAGCCCAATATTAATAGCCTTAAATAAAGCATTAGTTATAAATCCTAACTTTCTCTCTACAATAATACATCATTATTCCAAGTAATAATGAGATACTAAAAGAACTAATAATCTGTTTTTGCGGTTAATATTCCTAAAGCCTTTATTTTTTATTGAAAAAAAGGTTTGTCAGGATATCCACTTGTACGTACTAATAATATTGTCTTTTGCCAAGAGAGAATTGTTATCAACTAACCTGATGACTAAAACAGATGAATATTTCTAAACGTAACAAGAAGTTCTAAAAGAACTAAAATGGTCTACTTTCCTGTTACGTAAATGCTTACTAAAATTCTTACCTTGAAGAAACTAGGTTTGTAACAGTTAGTGACATTAACAACCGTTTCTACATTAAATTTATATACATTACAATAAATTTTCACTAATTACAGTATCCAGCTCTAATTCCAACTTCTTAAAGCATAATCAGTTGTTTTCATTAATTTTCTATCGCCAATAAAATAAATATCACTTATCGTCCGAATGATTAATTTGCAGTTATAAGTAAATATTTAATTATTCGTAGAACAAAAACCATAAAACTACTTCAAAATGAACTTAAAATAGGAAATGTAAATCAACAAGTAGGTTCGTAACAGAATCAGTCACTTAACCCGCTTCCACACACCAGTTGCGTTAAACAGGTAAAAGGCCCCAAACACAGCATTAATTCTATATTAAACATTTACCCGCTAAATTCGGCTAGTTTCATTTATTTTATCTCGAAAATTAAATAATTATTACTTAAACCGTTTGCTAAAATTTATATTTCAAAGAATAAATAGTTAATATTTCTCGCTTTTAAATAGAATAAAAACTTTCCATACCAACATAAAAAGAATCTCGTATTTGACGTCATTTTAAACTGGTCGATGTCGCAAAAAAAAAAAATCTCGAGCGATTGTTGCGATGGGCAATGGTGATTTAATTCTACTAAAAATGGCTTTTTATGCTTTTTAAATGAGCACGTAATATTGCAGTTTTTCTTTTAAATAATTAAAGTACAGTAAATTCCCGTTACAACGAAATTCAAGGGACCGAAATAGTTTTTCGTTATAGTGGAATGTTCGTTAAAACGGAATTTCACGAAAAAAATCTTAAATTCAAAATGCTTCAAGAGTCAATAAAAATATGCAAAAATTTCATTAATATGCAAGTTACGATATTTATATTTTAAATAATTAAGTTTCAAATAATAGATAACTAATTATTAATAGTTTATAAAAGTTGAAGAACAATAAAACAATTAAAAGAACAAACCTCGGGGGGCAAACATTTATTCCAGCTTTCATGTAAGCATGAAATCGGAATGAGACAGAGTAAAAGACAACCTGCTCACACTAGAGAGAAAAAAAAGTGAAGAAAAATACAGAACGGACATGTCTATCCCAGCGACCCTAGTCTATCCTTTCCCCTTTGGTTAAGGTTAAGTGTGTAGCAAACCCTTGACATCAAGGAATAATTTTCTGTGACAACAAAGGCAACGGTCGTTCTCTTTCTTAAAAGATTGCCTTAGTGACAAAAATAAAGTAACGCCCATGTACACAAAGTTTCAAGATCAATTCCAGAAACAACAAAATCTCAAAGTGTCATAATGACAGGCTATCATTAGAGAATTCTAAAGGGCATTGTACTGGTCACTCACTACAGATGTTTGAGTATGAACCATTGAATAGAAATTTCTTAAGGGGGTTAGGGAAGAAGGCAGATAAGAAGAAGAATAGAAGTATGGTTATCCCATACGAAGAAGAATAGAAGTATGGTCCCCCTCCCCCTTTTCCTCCGAAATGACAATGAAGTGCTAGATACACCCTTTTTAAAACTTGTTTGGGGTCTTTACAAAACAGCAAAAAGAGAAAAGTACGGAGTTACCCGCAGAAAAAACCTTCGTTATAATGAAACTAGGAGTTTTGAAAATTTCGTTAAATCGGTAATTTTAAAGCATTATTCTTATGGGATTTCAAAAGGGACCGATGATTAATTTCGTTATACCGGATATTTCGTTATAATGATATTCGTTATAAAGAGATTTTACTGTACTTAGAATTCGAATTCTTTTCCGAAATTTTCAATGAATTCTCATTTCGAAACGCTGAATTTTTTTAAGTATTTCACTTGTCCGTAGCATTTGTGGTTTGCAACAGCGATTTAATAGTAGATTTCTTCAAATTGTAGATTTATGTCCGTCCAATCCTACAGACAGACGGACAAAAAATATGAAAGTTGGGTGTCTGAGGTTTTACCTTTCTAATAAAAAAAGAATTTTTACAATCGGATGTATGAACCGATTTTGGAAGGGGGGTACGGAAGGACAGACGGACGGACATCAACAACATGTCAATACCTACTTTTTTTTTTTTTAATTCTTCGAATTAAAAAAAAAGTAAGCTAAAAAGGTCAGGTGCATTAGTGAATTTCTTGCTGCACATATTCCTCTCAATATTTTATTGAAATATATACGGAAATTTTCCCCCTTGTGATCTGCACTCCTTTTAATATCCTCCTTGCTTTTAAATTTTACAATTTAATGAAATTATAAATTAATAATTACTTTTAAAAGTGCGTGTTGCTGGAAAACCTGATTGTTAGGTGATGGGTTTATGCCACTTCAGATGGCTAGATAATGCCCGATGTTCGTTTCTACAGCGGTTATGCATCTGGACACCGTTTTTCTGGGTTGTAAAAATCCTATCTTGGTCCTCCACTACTTAATTAATATTACTTGGCTAATCAGCCCATTATCCTCATAACAGTAGCTATAGCTATCTTTTGTAGCCCAAATTTATTATTCTCAAAGATAATTTTGGCTTCGTACGTAAGATGTAGCGTAGGCAGACATCCTGACTGAATTACTTTTTGTTGGTATTCCCCAAAAGTATTTTGCATAAATTATAGTTCCTTTGTGCCACAATCTGCTGAAATAAATGCAGCTAAATGCAAGGCATAAATGTTTACTGCATGTTTACTGTTTTTAAAAGGCTTTTAGGGAGTATATAAAAGTGTATTAAAAAAATCAGCTCTAGAGTAGCTTATGAACAACAAAAAAATAATACTCAGAAAAAAAATTAATTTAAAAGCTTACGGAGTTTTTAATTACAAATTACATCCACTTATTGTTGATTGTACGATTTTTAATAAAGTGATGTCTTTGGTGTTTTTAAGAAAAATATTAATATTTTAAGAACTTGAAGTACAAAATTAACTGCCCTAAATTATTAATTTATGTAAAGAAATAGGATGATTGTATTTATTTGCGTTGAAATGAATTTTTAATGGAATGTAAATCTTAGCAACAACGAAATTAAATGAATAAAATTATTTTTAATTTCATAAAATTCTCTATTGATCGGACAGCATTTTTATATATGCAAAGGATAGTATTGAACTACCATTCTAAACTTAAGTTACTTGTAATAAGAAATATAATTTAAGAAAATGATGCAAGTAGGTTTATAAAAAAAACTGTCATTTAGAAAGGCTTTCACACAATTCCCCTATGAGTCTGCAAAAAAGAGCCAAAAATGGCATTTAGTTCCATATTAAGCTTTTAAAACTTCAAAATCAAACAACTATTTTTCACCGCAGGTTCTTATCTTATCGTTATCTTATTATTACTTCATTTGCCGACGTTCGAAATTAATAAAATAGCTTATTTTCTGACTGACATAAAAATTCTTATCGCGAGTAAAACAAGTAGGTTTGAAACAGGTAACTGTCACCGAGGACCGCTTCTACACTAGATACTTCTTACAAAAAAAAGTTACCAAATACAGCCTCCAGTTGCAATTTAAACTTTTAAAAGTTCAAATTGAATGGGGTTTTTTTTGTCTAAAATTAAATTCTTTTTTGTTTGCTAAATCCATTTACAGTGCCCAGAAAAATTATGCAAAATTGCATGGGCCAAATCGTAGCATCCGTTTCGCCGACATTTGTCGTATTTGGAGAATGTCTCCAGCAACGCCTAAAATGACGAGCGCTTCTTATTCTTGAATGAGTATCAGCATAAAATCTGTTCAAAAAATGATATTTAATTACACAACCATAAAACTACTCCAAACTTTCCTTACAAATGAATTTCTGTAAATTAAATTTAAACATATTTTTATTTTCTGCCTACTTGCTTTCTTTGTGATTCTTTGGTTGTTCATTCCTGATCACTTTGTTACAAATTTCGACGCCATTCTTAACTATTTATGTGACAAAAATTCTATTTTAGATATAAATTTTATATAAAATTTATCACGCAATGGGCTCCTTTCAACACTTTGTCAAAGAAAACAAAACAACCAGTGAAATCGCAGTATGGAGAGCGTGACATCAGAAATATCCCCATTGTTGATGCGGTAATATAAATTTTCCTGACTTATGTAAATTTCAATTCTAGTTCAATAGGGAATTCGCCAACGGACAGTCGACAGATGTCCGTCCAGACGTATAGACAGACTGTCAAAAGGTATGAAAGATAGGTCTCCTAGGTTGTACCTTTTTTAACCCTTTCAGTCCCAGTGACGCCATTTGACATCTTCATTTTTCTGATCATATTTTTTTTAAAAAAATATGGCTGACCCCCACTATTGAGATCAATAAAAATTATTTTCTAATAAGAGAAAGTTTGAAGTATCAAATGATTTGCTTTTTGATATCATAAGTGGCTGTAGACAATCAGAAAAAAAAATCTAAAATAGTGATGCGAAATTTCTCATTTAGACTGAAAGAGTTAAAATTCCCATGGTCCACGGATATAACCAATTTTAGAAGTTCGACAAAGCTCGCCAAAACATACGCCAAATGTGCAAAATGGCTTTATGTATCAGATAATCGAGATTTTGACTCGAAGTAAATTATTTTACAATTTTAGTTTAACAAGGATTTATGAATTAAATTACGATGACACTAAGATCCTATTAATACTACTTTAGTTTTAGGGGAGTGTGTCTTATATAATTTATTTTAGATTTTGGAATTATAAGTTAGTATAAGTAACGGGGATATATAATATTTTAAATTGGGACGAGACGTACAACAGACATATTACTCTAGCAGATTAAATTTGACTTATACTGGGGTTGATTCGATATTATTAGACAGCGCAAAGAAATTGTATTTATTTGCTATCGATAAAATAAATGTGGAACTATATTTAATTATTTCACTGGAACTTTAAATTGGTATATAAGAGACAGGCGTTGCAACCAAATGTTGTGACATATGCTCAACTTTGACACCTCAAAACGAACTCGTTTTTTACTCATGAAAATCGAAACTTTGACCCAGTACAACCTTTCGCCCCCTTTCAACATAACAAATCTCCATTCTCCACCATGACAATTCCGTTACAGACACAGGACATTAATAGGGTGACATTTCTCGCATTTCAATGGGTCCGTCCCAAAGAATACCCTCCCTTTTTTGTCGGCACCTTCTAGGGGACATTCACGTAAGAGATTAAAAGATACAATAAAAGATCCGTAATGACAGGGTACGATTCCAATGCACAAAAGTCTGTCTGGTTTTTCCCAGCTGGCTGGAAAGTAATTGCTGGGATCTCTGAAATGTATCTTGTACCATTCCTGGTTTGGATAGAAGAGGAGACCGGGGCTAGATTTTCCATCTTTTTTTAATCTTTTTGATGGTATATTTATTTTAGGTAAAACAAAACATCAATATAATGCTTATACTTTTGTCTATTAACTAGCATTTTTTCTAATAAATACATTTGGACAGCAACTGATTAAATATGAGCAGTTGAGTTGGAAATTATGACCCATTCCCAGTGCCTGTTCTTCCGCAAGACCCGCTAGGCTCGGGCCTAGCGCCCCCAAATTTTATTGGCCCCTAAATTTCAGTTTCTATTCTAAATGATGTAAATCCCCAAAATATCAGTAAACTAAAAAAAACTGATTCCTTTATTTTTGCTCGATTTTAGGTGAAAACGCGTGATTGTTTTGATCGATGCTTATAAGGGAAAGCCATTAAAATTGCAGCAAAAATTTATACATAGGCCATATAGCACCATCATTGCTGGAAATCATACACAACATATGTCTTAAAGGGGCCCCCAAAATAGGTAGTGCCTATAGTCCGAGTTTTCCTAGAACAGGCCCTGCCCATAAGCAAGTTTTCCAAATTATTTAAAATATATACTCGGAAATCTTGTCTAGTTCAGTTGGCTTTTCTGACAACATTGCCGCACTAGTTACTAATGAGTTTTCATCTATTGCAGGAATTTACGAATAACTGCCTTTATTTATATGAATGATAAATATTTCAAGCAAGCCAAGTTTAGAAAGATTATGTAGTTAGTATTTTCTCTAACACTCAGTAAGCTAAGCCGTATATACTATCGAAAACCTTCATTTTTAGCCCATCGCTGGCAAACATCTATTCTTATTACCATGCTGATGGTTTACATACTCTTTCAATCGTTGTATGCTTTTGTTGAATCACTTCTAACTTGGTATTTAGTTATTCTAAATAATCGTTCGTCGATGATATTAAAGCAAAGAACACAGCGTAAGAAAATTTAACATGCAATAATTTTTTTGAAATGGAACGAATAGGGTAGACTGACCAGTGAGTGAACAGGCCCAGTGAATGAACATTAGGTAAATATAATTAAAAATAAGGATTGAAAATCATTCCACTATATGGATAAGCAACACTGACTTCCTCCCATGTAGTAGGAAGCTATCTGACATATGGTTGGTTGTCCTGGTCATTATATCCTGTTGTTCATTCACTGGAGAAAGCAGCGTCTTAAACGTTCATTCACTGGTTAGCCTACCCAACATTTTTTTCCCCTTTTTAGTTTAAATCCCGATAACTCCGGGAATTCTAGCAAGCCCAAAATAAAATAAACTAATACCATGCAAAAAATAAAAAATAAATCGACGCTTGCCCCCCACCTCTAAGTATCCTCTAAAAGGAGTAAGAATACGCAACTCCTCACTCCTCAAAAAAGAACCTTAGAAGAATGGAATAGAAGGGGGAGATGTAAACCTCTATGTTGTAAGCGAGGGATATCTTTTGAAGCGGGCTTTGATCGAACTTGACACTGCTAATCAGCGGCCCATTGTCGGTCCGCTGTATCGAGTTACGTCTCTGTCTGCCGAGCCAGAGGTGGCCCGTCACTCATACTGGAGCGCCCCTTCTTCAATGGGCCCCCATGCTGTTGCTTAGATGGACGTGAGAAAACCGGGTTTTTTCATTGTCTAACTTTTGCTATTGAAATTTCTGGGCGTGGATCGGAGTTGGTGGAAATTTTGGATTTGAACTGAAAACTTAATTTCAATAATACTATACCCCCATTAAAATTTATTTCAATTGTTCAAGCAAAAGATGACTATATGGTCTCTAGGCCCATGACCTGGCGATTCTGATCATCAAAGCTTTTGACCCTATATAGTAATAGCTTTACATGGACACGAATCAAATGAAAGATGGCGTTATAGTTGAAAGACTATGCTTCCATGAAGTATGGGGCTATTCATGTGATGAAAAACATACATTTTGCTTTCAGAAAGCATTGTTTTACTTGCCTAAAAGTACTAGAAAAGCTACCCAAAAGTAACTATCCAATCCCTAATAGCTGCCCTAATTTTAGATTGCCCTTTCTGCTGCTAAATAATTTTTGTTAAACGTTAAAAAAAGCAAATCCCCCCCCCCCCCTCCAAACAATATTTCATAATAGATACTTTATTCTCTGTCGCATTGTCTATTTTGGAATCAAGTAGATTACAGTAAATCCACCCTTTATTAGCAACCTTTAAAACTTTCACTTCATGAAGCACGTACTCTTAATTTATCATAAATCATAATATTTTTATTTAGATAATATGTAAGGTGCTTAGAAGAAGTATGAAAGTTACTTCACTAAGAGTCTCATCTGTATAATTGCAAAAAAAGCGCAGCTTTTTCTATATTAATTGCATTAAGTATAGATATTAGTTCAATGCATCAAAGATAACCGGATTTTTTTAATTTCAAAAACAATTTAAAGAAATTGTATAAAAGAAACTATTTGTACTTTTCTTTAAATGACTTAATGTTTCAATGGTTTTGATTTTTATATTTATATTCCAACAATCAGGCACAGATATAGGTACGAAGTATTTTTGCATACGATATAAAGGCATACCACATTTATGGAATTCTCACTACAACTTATAAAACTTTTGTACTCCCCTTTCTTCAAATCGCATCTAGCAAACCCGAACCCATAAATAATCTCTAAAACGCCTCCGAAAGCATGACCACAAAAAAAAATTACATTCGTCATGGGACATTAAATATAATGTATGTTACATCATTCCAGAGAATATCTTAGAATACAGCTATATTCCACCTCTTCCCCCCAGTGGTATACGAGGGGCCCTCCGATCCCCTCCATGGGGGTCATATCACACTCGTGACACCTCAACCCTGCCACAAAAGAGCAAAGTAGAAGTGGATTCGCTAATGACTGTGACTTAAGATCCAACAATAACACTCTCTGACAGCCCCTTGGCCCTGTAAAAGGATACCTTTCAGGTATCCTTTTCACTTCAAGATCTAGGTCTCTACTATAGCATGGAGCAAACACCAGATTCGGTTACCGAAAAGGTGTGTGACCGAATTCGAATTTTTTATTTTCACATCTCTCTCGGATCCCTACTTCTCTAACTCCGAACTATTAAGCTCCACAATCGAACAAAAAGGGTTAATCGGGAAGAATGGATGCCGAATTTAATGGAAAAGACGAGAGGTTTTTTTATGCGTATGGATTTCTGATGTTTCTTTTTTTGCTCTTAGATGTCGTTTTCTGAGTTATTGAAAGTGGTGGGGTCAGACCATTGCGGTGCCTTGTATACTTGTTGTTCATCTATTCTTAGTTACTTATATATGTGTATGAAGCATTTGATGTTACTAGAATTTCCCAACCTTAATGTATCTTAAGTGTCTGACCAGCCATTGTGGTTACTAAATGGATTTGGTTTTTTTTTATATATATTCTTATAGTAGGACATTTTAATGTTCTGGGATTGTATTATCGTTGTCGTGATCACTGTCCGTCCCTCTTCCGCGGTTAACTTTGAGTGCAAAGGCCATTTGTGTGTGTGTCTGAAGCATTATTACACCGTTGAAAAGTGTGTCGTGCTTTATTGTGCTTACAATAGATTGGGTCAACTTTTTCACATGTAATAGAATATATCACTAATTTTATACGTCCTTTTTCTTATACAGCGCGTCTGACTGTGGTTCTAAAATACGACGCCCGTCGCCAATAGCCCTCGTGTAGCTCTAGTGCGACGCTAATTCAAAACCATTCTTATACAGCGCGTCAACGATAAGAGTGAGACAACTTTCATCACTTGTATTTACAACCAAATTTTATTTCTTACAGATGAAACTTGCAAGACAATGTGAAACATTTTTGTTATTTTTTTACATTTTAAATTAATGAATAAACGGTCTTTTCAATATTTCTTTTTCAGCCTTTTTACATAAATTTCTAAGAATGTTCTCATGACCTTTTAAAAGGGTTTCCTCTGATACTTACGAAGGACACCATAATTATTGAAACCTCGAATTTATCCAAGTTTTATGCCGTTTTTGCTCATTAGATTATCTTTTCCTAATAGGGTAACTGACCAGTGAGTGAACAGGCCCCAGTGAATGAACATTTGGTAAATATAATTAAAAAAATAATGATTGAAAATCATTCAACTACATGGATTGGCAATTGAAGAGTGTCACAAAGTTTTCAGCAGGGATAAATATCTTATAGTGATGTTGTAGGATAAATGATAGTGGTACTCTTTTCAAGTATTGTGTTACGAAAATTTTGCTATTCGCATTTCGCTCAAGAACACCGGTTAAGCACAGAATATATCCATGACTCTAAACGCCATCCTTAGTTTGGCAAATTTCTTTTCGTTAGATTTAAGTTCCATGTTTAAATACAATTATCACATATTTAAATGCAAATGATTTTTTTTTTCGTTTCAGGACTATACGTAGTCGATTCTAAGTTAGAAACAATTGCTGTAATTTTCTAATGACTATATTTACTACCAAATGTTTGCCAATTTGACCATGCATGTTTTGCCAAAACCAATATATTTTATTGAAACCCGATTTGCGAATACCCTCAATAACTTCCTTTCTGAATAAAAACGCGGATTTAAAGGTTTTTTTTAATTCGTTTTTCCTGTAGCTTAATTTGTTCTGAATAAATTGATCAGGACTATTTGTCTTAGTATTTGATTTCATTTGTTCGGATAAAGTTAAGCAGAAAGCTTGTTTTCGTGAGGCAAATTTCCTTGCATCCTTCGTTAATGAGTTATGATGTGCTTGACTTTATGGCCGTTACTTGTTTTCTTGGTCTCATGATCTTTAATTCAACATAAAAATCAACCAAACACATCCATATCCTCCTATATTACTTCAAATCCTGATTGTCAAAATAAACTGTAGAACAAATACCTATTTTGAAGATATAAAAATATAGCTTACAGACTCGCATCTTGGCTGGGAAACCCAGTCGGTTAGGCATTCGCCTAGCGCGTGGAAAGTCCCAGGATCGGGTCCAATCATCGCTAAAATTACTGACGACCTATAAACGGCCCGTGCAGCCCAAAATGTCTGAAGAATAATACCGTGTGGCGAGAGTGCACGTTAAATATATGCTTCAAAGTCCTAACGCTGCGTACGATGTCGCCCTTAACGGTTGCGTTGGGTGCCCACTCAGGTGTCGGCTCGTCACTTGACTGCCCACTCAGGTGTCGGCTCGTCACTTGACTGTGGTTCTAAAATACGACGCCCGTCGCCAATAGCCCTCGTGTAGCTCTAGTGCGACGATAATTCAAACCAAACCAGACTCGCATTGGCTTGTCACATCTCTTTAGGGCAAACTTTTCAATTATACCGAAAACGTTTAATGAACTTAAATCAGTATAATCTGCCATCGAACTAAAAATATAACAATATTTTAATGTATTGTATTGCTTTCACATTTTGCACAAATTTCTTTTGGGTCACGAAAAGACAAAAATACTTTAAATCCAACTACAAATTGTCTAATAAATGCTTCATTTTACTACATACTAACGCCTGTAAGTACTAAGGTAGGGCAATTTTTCTATTACCACTGAGCTGTGTAATTACCATGGTTTAAATACCCTATTTGCCGTGTCTGACCTTATGGTTCAAAGGCTCCGTTCTGAAACAATTGTTATGAAATTCTTCAGGGTGGGGTGGCTTTGTTCAATATTCCAAAGGCATCAAACGATTTTGGTGTTGCATAAGCCCTCTCAGATCGAACCAAATGTTTTCTGTCAGTCACGAGTTGGGATTAAGTATAGGCTTTGGGTGACTGTTCCTTACGAATGTAAAATCTGTCGATGCTTTGTAATACAAAAATCTTTTAAAAAGGTAACGTATTTTTCGATAGTGCAAAACATTCAAATTTTTGAAAGTTATTCTGATTTCAAGATTTAGTCCTCTGAGGGATGCAGACTATAAGCACTTCTGTCAGGTTTTCCTGCATCACACAATTTTTTTAATATATGAATTTAAAATTTCATTAAATTTTGAAAATCAAAACGTGGCGTAGCCATTTATAACCATCTATTACAGAAATATAATTTTTTTTAATGAAAGAAATCAAATTTTCAGTTAAATTTTTTAATTTAAATCTCGTACAATGACAAGTTTACACTTCAAGTAATTTGCATATCTCTCAGGAGTAAAAGAAATGTTAGTTAAATATTTATTTTTCCAATATTATCCTTACAAGTCAAACGTTTCAAACTTAAATTTAAAAATGTAAAATTTTAAAGATATCCTTTAATGTTTCCTTCCTTACGTCGATTTTAACTTTATTACATGGTGATATACATTAAAATATTTCTTTAAAAATCTTCTCAAATTTGTTTTAAAAAATTCATGTTTGATTTTAATTCTTTTCTTGAATATTTTATATAGAGTGAGTATAAACTAGTATGTTTCCTTAAAACATATTACACAAATAAAATAAAATGCATGTTCCGTACATATCATACACTCGTTATCCATTAAAAAAACTTCAAATCAGAAAATAGAAAACCCACGTTTTCGTGATCACTCCACATCCAAATGAGACATGATTTCATTCATTAAACTCTCATAAGAAAACATTCATCAAAACAGAAAAAGAAAACCCTATTCTCCGGGCAGCGTAATATCCGTGCTATTAATTTCCGTCCAACCTTTCGCGAATGACGTTTAATGAAAGACTAAACAGAGGGCTTCATGTATCTTGACCCTTCGCAAAGATCAAATATCTTGAACTCTCCCTGTTAAAATCCAAGCTTGTCTCGTTTAAAAACTATTTTGCTTTCGGCAAATGCGGACCCTGTTTTGTTATTCAGTCGGCGTAGGACCTATTGTCTACTGACACATAGTTTAGCTACTGGGAAAGGTGATACGCATTTAGCATTGTTAAAAGTGAATGGTGTTTTTGAAATGGTAGATCTAGCCATCTAGCCATTTTTGGTCAGCTTGCATTTAAAATCAAATGAGGTACATTGCTACATATATCACTGGTTTATAGGAAAATGTCATGTAATAGCTTGAATTGCTCCATTTAACCCTTTCAGTCAAAGTGATGCCATTTGGCATCATCATGTTTCTGATCATAATTTAAAAAAATAATAGGGTTGGGATATCTATTGGGAATCATAAAAAATATTTTCTAAAAGAAGAAAGTTAAAAGAATCAAATGATGTGCCTTTTGATATCATAAATGGCTATAGACAACCAGAAAAGAAATTCTAAAATGATGTCAAATTGTCATTGGGACTGAAAGGGTTAACCAGAGTAGCAATAAATCTTGTTTCATTTTAAGCTTGCAATAAAAATGTTCTTTTTTATAAAAATTACATCGTACTTAACAAATATTTAAATTAAAGAAATGCAATGCAAAACTATTTCTTCTCCATTATATGTTTAATTATATCAATGTCATATTCAATCATTGTTATTCTTTTCCAGCTTATGAAAATAAAACAATTCAACTGTATTTTACTCGATTTGTTACCAAAAATGGATATCGGTCCGAATCCGTATTACAAATTCAGTATTGTAAGACGATGTACAAGTTTAATGCAACGAGTCATACCTTCCAATTTCAATCAATTAATCAATCTCGATATAATTGGAAGTTAATGCCTCACGATTTCACTTGTACGATTGTTTTAACAGATAATGTTTTACAAAAGATCAAGAACTCGTTCACGATGTCACTGGCTTTGAATAGTGAAAAGGTCTTCAACAATGCAAAGAGTAGGCCGTCATTTTAAGTCGTTAATTCTGATTGATTTTCATTCTCATATATGCCTATAACGTTCACCAAAGTTTTGTATAGGTTTTTTAGATTGGCTGTCTGAAATTTGAAGGCCCCTGAAGGATTTGTAAATAATATTTTTATTGTCACAACAGATTTTACTTTAGTGGCGCATTTGAGTCATAAGATGCACGTACATTGTGTTAAATCGATTGCATAAAAGCAGCCTGTAGGACGAATTTTTGGGCTTAAGTGTAGATTAATGTGCTGTTTACATTTTGTTTTTCGGTATGTTCGAACCTGAGACGCTCTACTGTCGTAAACAGCCTGTTTAGAAAATGCTTCAATTAGACTTTTTTTTTTTTTTGAAGTAGGAAAAAGTTTTTTTTATAATATTATTTACTTAAATTGCTTACTGTGTATTATAAGCCGTGATTCAAAAATCAGTTTCTTAACCAATTTTTAAGTGATTTCATAGTGGCATTCTGTTCTCCCAATTTTTACATGTGCTACCACCTATTTTATAACCTATGTGAATAAAACTGACTCTTATCAAATTAAACCCATCAAACAAAACAAACCATTACACGCTTTTGATTTTACGACTTCTATAGCTTGTTTTTAGTGCTTCTCCCTTTATTTACAAAAATCCACTTTCTCTTTCAAACAATGATTCATTGACTTTCAACCCCACGTGACCAAGGTCTAAGACCTTATTTCCGATTCATTTTTCAAACATAAATGTCGGTTATTGTTTTCAGGTCTAGATACTCACGTAGAGCAACGCCAAAACGTGCCAGAAAGGCGTGGCCGTGGATAAAGTCCACCCCTTCTTGATATAAGGATTACCCCTTGATTACACCTCCGCTGATACATCTAACCCTAAACTTGGCGCCAAGTCGTTGTATTATTTCCCTTGCTATTAAATAGAGTCGTAAGAGCAACAGAGACCTAAGTGCAAGTCAAACTTCATTAATTCGGAGCCCAAAACGTCTAAAGAGTAGGGGAAAGGTGTTGTTCCTTTGACCACTTTACACATTTTAATTTTTTTAAACTTGAATATAAACGCTAACTTCAATTTTCCTATTTTATTCCTATCTGTATCGTATTTTTTTTTTCATATATAATTTTTTCAGGATTTTAGTTTGACCTGGTCAAAGGAACAACTGATGATGGTCAGAGGTACAAAACCACGACAATACAAATTAAAAAGCATGCTACAGTTAAAATGTTAGAATTATGATATTCAACTGCTCCACAATATTTTCGGAAGTGTTCAGCTACTATGTCAAATGATTTCTATGAACAATAACATAACAAAATATTTTATTAGGCTAAACCTTATGAACAAAATAGTTAATTTTTTTTTGGATGGAAATGGATTTTTGTTTCACACTAATCCTCTTTTCCTTGAATAATCTACATAATTATACAAAAGCCCTCCAGTGGAATAACTAGTATATACTAAATAGACTAATTTTTATAAAATATTGCTACAGGGTCCCACAGCCTAGGTGGTGGTCAAAGAAACAATATGGTCAGAGGTACAACTTGACTTGTCGCATCAGCAAACAGTGTTTAAGGATAAGAAATGAACGCAGAATTAAACTATTAATTCGTACCATCAGCACTCGGATTAATGTGATTTAACAGCATATTGTCTTACTCCAACTGTTGTATTCTAACACTCCTCTTCCTCTTTGAAAGTTTTATGCTCAGGAGTTTCAAAAACGGATATAGACTTGGGTCGCTGTTGCTCTGGCTATCCCAAACGGTTGAGAACTTTTTGTATTTCATGTATGGTAAAAAAAATGTGTGAAAAACCTATTGCGCTTGGTTGATAATTATGTCTACTGATTAATAAATGCTTTGTGATTATCCTCTTATGCTTTCACCTGTTATGAGAAACTATGCTCAAGTTTTCATTTGTCTCTATAGTTACATCACGCGCCATTAATTTGTATTTCTTTTTTTACTTAAAGAATTTAGCATCACTGGAGGGGAGGAATATATTGACATTTTCAGAGAACTTTTTGAAGAATCAACTTTAATTTGAAAAATAAAATTTTAGCTTAAGGTAATTTACAACTAGTTTACACTATAATTTATTTAAAAAAGCAACTAATTTATATTAATTAATCGGTTATATGCTCCTTGCAACTGTAATGAAGTGACTTTGTCATAATTACTTTTAGTAATAAACATAAAGATCTTAATAAAAGTATTAGAGTGGAGATCACGTGACCTATCTATGCTAACGACGGGACGAGCCTGGGGGCCGCCATCTTGAGTCCGAGACCAACTTTTTTTAGTCGAAATTGCTTAGAAAAAAATAAATTTAATTCTAAAATATTAAAAAAATACCATAAAAATACTAGCTGCATTTTGGAATATTTTTAGTGACTTTAAAAGAACTTTTAATGCTTTTCTAGTATTTTTATAATATTTATTTTGTAATTTTAGAATTAAATTTTACTTTTTGCCTAGCATTCTTTTTCTTTATGTGATGGCGACACTGGCAACCTGCAGCCATCGCCGTCACATTAAGAAGAAGAATACGTGAAAAATAAAATTTGATTCTAAAATTACAAAATAAATATTATAAAAATACTAGAAAAGCGTTAAAAGTTCTTTTAAAATCACTAAAAATATTCCAAAATGCAGCTAGTATTTTTATGGTATTTTTTTAATATTTTAGAATTAAATTTATTTTTTTCTAAGCAATTTCGACTAAAAAAAGTTGGTCTCGGACTCAAGATGGCGGCCCCCAGGCTCGTCCCGTCGTTAGCATAGATAGGTCACGTGATCTCCACTCTAATACTTTTATTAAGTTCTCTATGGTAATAAATTACTTTTTTTTTAACTGAAGTGAACTGAAGAATGTGTATAAAATTCGCGGTCGTCTTGGTGACGGATTTGTCAGAACTTGCTGAGAATGTGACTGTTTAACATCGTTTGTGCTCTTACAAAATTCTATCGTTTTAACTTGTACGTTTGTGTTGACCTTCATAAAGATGTCTCGTCCTAAAAGCAGTTATTCAAAGCAAAATAGTTTACAACAAATCACCATACTGTTTAAATGTACTTGTAAGAACTGTAATTTAAGCACACTGACACACAAAATTGAATCTTACTGTCGAAATTTTCCGACATGAATACTATTTCTGTCCAGAAAATTCGGAAAGGTGGAGGGGGGGAATCAATATAAATATTATTTACGCGTGCACCAACTTTTCGAAAAAGCATGAAAGTCCAACATTAAAAATCCGAATCTAGGTTAATGGATAAAAACGAAAATGAGAGTTTTCACCCAAAAAAATTACTGTCACACCGCCCAATAATTTAGAGCCCAATTACACAGATCGACGGATGCCACGGGCGTAATCCTTAAATTATTATTCCTAATTTGTGGCTGTTGACGATGGTTTTGCCTGCATTTACGAACTGTTTATCGTTCACGCTTAGGCTTTAGTATAAAAGTGGAAAGTATTACAGAATTTAATGATTTCTGCAGGATGATTCAATCCGCATTGCCCCAAGAAAAAGCTTAGATTTTAGATGATTTGTTCTGGTTTATTTGGGTACTTGAGCTTAAATCGTAAATATTCTACATTTTTATTGTCACTGATTGGGCCTGAAACGTCCTAAAATATGCCACTTTGTATCAAAATTATCCTGGATGAAAAATTGCATGGATTAATGTATTATTTTTATGGATGAAAAAAAACCCACACTTTTACTTTCATATAGTTGTCTTTAATTTAGGGAATCTTAAAGCAGTTCCGACAAATTGGTTTCTTGAAAGTAATGCAAGCATCTTAATGCTTATGCAAGCATCTTAATGCTTCTCTTCACTTGCTCGCGATTCAAAATTTACTTATTTTATTACTAATAGCTAAATGTAGATATGGTGCAAAATCAATGCAATCAATATAATTTTCTTTTTTTGAGATGTAGAGTTCAATTTGTCAATTTTTTTATATTTAGCTTGAATTTACAAAACAATTTGAAATCGTTCATATGACTATATCTCATTTTAAAGAAATTTCGTATATAATATTTCGTAATTAAATGTAACCCTTTCAGCCCCAAAAATTTACTACACTACAGAAACATCTGATATTGACAAAATAAGCTTATTTTAGGTCAAAAATAAGATTTTCACAAGAAAAAAAAATTCATTTAAATTTTTTATATGGTTTTTGAAATATTGCTAAAATTTTTTAACTGTGAAAAACAACAAAATAAAACAATATATATTACCTAAAAACACTTAGAGTAATATATTTAAAGGTATCCGACCATATTATTAAAAAAAATTTTAGTAATTATTTTAACCGAAATAGTTTAAATTGTATTTTAAATATGTGGAACTGAAGTGAACTCTTCAAAAATCAGGTGAAACTCTTGTCAGCTATTTTCTAAATTAAAAAAACAGTAGTTTGGACTTCTATTAAGATTAGTGTAAAATATTGTGCAATAGAACAAAGTGTGAAGAATCGAATGATGTGTGTTTGGATATCATAACGGGACATAAACATTTGGAAAAAAAATATTGAAAGTGATGATGCCAAATGGCATCACTGGGACTGAAAGGGTTAACGAACTAAATAAAATTCTACTAGCCAAACGTACATTAGGTGCATAAATATTCATTGCTCAACTCATTGAAGCCATTGGAGTCTTGGTTAATGCAATTTTTTATTTTAATATAATTTTTAAATTCACCACTATACACAAATTTCCAGAATATATTCAAATTCAGGACAGTTGAAAATTTAGTAAAAAGATCACACGAATGAATATGTCAAGTACATAAAGGAAAGTTTTAAGATGGGTGCATTTATCGAATTGAATTCATATTTGTCTTCAATGGTAATGGGTAAATGAATCTTTTTGCAAAAATTTTAGATTTTAGGGCAGAAGTATATTAGTGAAATCGATTTTTTTAACATTTGAAAATAATTTTTCAATGTTTTAATCTCTTTACAAGCTAGCTCACCAGAATTTAAATCCTCCTTTATTTTACTTTGGTGTAGATCAAATAATTTTTTGGGAAACAAAAGTTTATAATATTGACCATTTACTAACCAAACTTGTATTAAATTTAACAACAAAAAACAAAAAAAAAACCATAAAGAGCGCACAGGACAACAATTCAGTTTCATTAAAGATTCGGAAAAAATTTCAAGTTTAGTGGGTCCTGTTTACTTAATGATTTTTTTTTCAGAAATGCAATAAACTGACAATTAAATTTAGTAAGATAATTGCAAAAAGGGAAAGTTTGGCAAATATAAAACTTAAATAATGAAATACGGAAGTACTATTAAAGCTACAAAATTCATAATTTTAGTTGTATGTACAATTCTTGAACTAGTTGGAAGGAAAACAATCAAAATAGAGTTGAACAATAATTTTATTTTTATACACATTTTTACAATAACAATTCTTTCAATGTACAATAAAGGACAACTTTTCACTGGTATAATAGAAAATAGTTATTAATTTTTTGTTCATCTTTAAAGCAAAGGCACTTAATGTTTTTGGAATGTCATAATACAATATTTAAAATAGATGTGATGAATATATGCATATTTTATCGTCTATTATAGTATTTTTTTGTGTCCATTGAGAACTTATTATGTACATGACTCTAAAAAAAACCCGGATCTTTACATTAAACATATCTGAATTTTAAGAAAAATAAATACCGATAAAAGAAAGTCATCGACACTTGTATATTTAAATAAAGCTTAACCTAGTTTTTAACCTAGTAAAACGTTAATTAGCTAAATTATTAAATATTTTAAAGTCTCGACATTTTCTAATGTATTCAGGTAAAATAACAAAATATAGAAAGTTTAAGAGCTCTGAAAATACTCTTTGCAATTTTAATGTTACGAATTTTCATGTATTATATAAGAATAAGAGTATATTAGCTTTAACTTTACAAAAATACAAACTTAACGTACCAATAATTCCTGCATAATCACATTCACCTTAATTAAAATATTTCTACACAAGTTTTATAATAATACAATATGGTGGCATTGTGTTGTTACTAACGTATATCTGAGGTAAAATGTTATAAAAATTTTAATATAAATTTGTACTTCACATTTTACAAACACCAGAACCAACAATTCAAATCATTGCTAATCTAGACAAGTTTTTTTTAAAAAAAAGTTGGCCAATAAACTGAACTTTCTCTAAGACGACAGTTTAAAAAAAAGCCTTTTTCTTACTAGAAACCTCTATAATGTAAAGTTTCAAAATTATAATAGAGGACAATGTATTTACAATATTTCTTTTAGATTACAAGGTAAAATTTCTGAAGAAATATTTTACAATACGACTAAGAGTTTGCACTGAAGTTTTGGCATTGAATGCAATGGTTTAAAGTTTATAAAATTCGTATATACACATAAAATGACATTTACAGTTTCGTATAAAATTAATACAATAAATTACGAATAGAAAAGCACCAGTATACATTACATAATATATATTCACTTGCACAACAATTAGTGAACACATTAAATTACCCATAAAAGAAAACCTCCATAATTTAAATACTCATTTTAAGTACACATTCAAAACGACATTTTGTTTCTACCCAATACGTCACTATCTATCACAGTAATTGCTTGGAAAACAACCATTTATAAAAATAATTACGAATTCTGGCACAAACTATATGGCAAAATACAAGAAATAATACTGTATAGAAGTCATCACAATAACAACTGAAGTCAATGCAGCTTCACTGTCATATCAGTTTTTAACAGTAGTATATTTCAAAAATCCACGTATTCTTCAGAGGTAGACGAAGTGTGCAAGAGGTAAAACGCTAACAATGAATATTGCCTAAACTATGAAAATGTTAAAAAGTTGAGTTTCCAACTTATTTTTATCCAAGATATTTGTTATCTTGTCTTAAAAAAGTCACAATTATGACAATAGTACTAAGTTTTGGCAAAAAAAATTAACAAATAGAGAAATCGGAAACTTGCACAACTTTTATAAGTAGTGTAAAATTAAAATGTTACAATCAACCTAGTTTTTCAAATGTATTCATTTTAAATAGGTTTTTTTAAGTAAATGTAAATTGAGCATTCAAGTTTTTATAAAACAAGCTCCAAATTTACTTCTATAGTTTTAAACAATGAATGTTACATGTAAAACATATGTAAAAAACACATTTATTTAGAGAGAACATTGTTTTAGTGCAATAAATATCACATTTCCATAGGCACAAGTCTACTCCACATCTTTTAAATTTAATATGCAGTAAGATTAAAAATAGATTGTTCAAATTTTAAAAGTAGCACTACATATTAGTTCCTTCTTGTATACTTTCATTAGGTGTAATATGCGATTTTAACTTTTGGTTCAGACTTCAGGGAACGGCGGAAATACTTGGCAAATACTTGTCCATAGTTTCCCCTGGTAGGTATCTCATTAATTTCTTGGAAATCTGCAATATAAAAATGTAATTATCAGAAAAGAACTTTGAAAAAATAATGCTAACAATTTAAATGGCCAAATGTGCAGCGTAAAAATGGGATTGTTTCACGGAGGATCTGGCAATAGCTCCGCGGTCGTGTTTCCCTTTCTCTCGAATTATTTTTGTTTTGGTTACGGGGTTGTTGGTAGACTTATATTTATGTTAGTGTGTTTGGTCAGCACACCAACACGATTATCACTACCAACCAACACAAAAGTAATTCGAAGGAAAGGAAAACAAGCCCGCGAAGCTATTGCCAGATCCTCCGTGAAACAACCCCATAACACCATATTTTAGTTGACTTTTAATCGGGATTTTTTTTCTGAATCTCTAGTATCCATACGCAACATTCATTTGCAATTAAAATGTAAAGAATGTATTTATGATTTTGTTTCAATCACTTGTGTGTTCAAATGCCGACATGGAAGCCTTTTTTTGTAGCGTACTTGAAATGCATTTTCTTTGGAAACTGTTTAGTTTTGTTTTTACTAGTGGTTATTTGTTCAATTGTTTAACTGCGCACTTTGGTTTTTATTACTACGAAAACGCCTCATTTACACTAGATATTTAACCCGCACTATTGGTTTTTTTAGCAATCAACGTAAAAAAAGTTCAGATGTCAAACCTTTTACTTGATTATTATTGAAGAGATTAGTAAACATTTATGAATAGGAGTGCATACATCAAATTAGCACTGCAATGTACTATTCAAAAACCTTTTTGCGTTTATAAACTCCATTTACCCTCCCCCCCCCCCCAAACCCACGCACAACGCAATTGCATATGAAAGTAACAATTACACTTTGTTTTTATGCTAATACATGGGCGAAACTTTAAGAAAATATCCATGGTATCGTTTGCATATTATCATATTATTTGATAATCAAAGACCTTTCAGAAGCACTATATTTTATATTTTCTGAGATTTTAAAAACCATGTACAACAAATGAAGATTTATTAACGAATGGGCAACGTTTTCATTGGTTGATTTAATCGAAATCGAAATTTTCATTGGAGAAAAAAACAAAACGAGCCGACGCGACGGAGTTAATCGTAACCGTTTGTAATCATAACTTTTGTTTTTTGGAATATTGCCATGTGCTGTTTTCAATCCGATCGCTACGATGATTTCCTTTAGAAATGTGATCAGGAATCAGATCTTTATATTTTCAGCGATCGGTTATTAATTAACAACTCTATATAATCATATTAGTGATCTCGATCTATAATTAAGAGTTATAACTTAAAAAGAAATTAAATTTTCGTTTCTTTGTGGATATGATCTCGAAATCGGATGTAGATGGTCGTCGAAAATGGTGAGAAATTAATTTTATTTATGTTTTACGTTTGTATTTTATTAATATTAATTGGTTATGTGTGTTTATCAGTCACGATCAGTTTAAATTCACTCGCGATCTGTTATTGTTGCGATTGCTGTGAAATGTGTAGAAGTTCAAAATCAAGTTTGTTTTGTATAAAAATACGATCGGTTGTTGTTATTACATTAAATTTCCATTTTCTGTTTCATGCTCTATTTTGTAACCTTTTTTTTTTGTAATTAACGAACTAATTGTTACAAGTTTTGATCATGACAAAATGAAACTAAGGTGAAAATCAAAGGTTTAAATCAAACACCTATACTTTTGTAAATATAGTCACGGCAATTAAAATCCCCTTTATGTGCTTAAAACTACATTTTTATTTGGATTGATTAATTTAACTGTTTTCTGAATCTGTTATTTTAAGCAATCTCAGCACTATTATATCAATTTCACTTAAGCATTATGAAATAATTATTAAAATATTTTGAAATGACAAAGTATGTTTTTTGTGTGTTAGGATAATTTGATTAAATTTTTTTTTCGGAATTTGATTATAAGTTAAATTTTCCTGAAAAGCTAAAAAAAAAAAAAAAACTGTACGGTCACCCTAGTCGATATTTTTACGGATATGGCGATAAATAATTTTTTCTAGCAACCTGTCTGACTTCGTCTGATGATAATTTACTCTAATATTTAATCACATACATCAGAATATTATTATGAATTTACTTTTTATTGGAATATAAAATCTTGAAAATTGATCTTTACGACTGTATTTTGCTGCTTTCATTAATATTAAAGTAGTCTTCGAAATGTTCCTTTGAACCCTTCATTTTTTAGAGAAAATTTATAAATACTATTTTATTTACTCCTATAGTCCTATTAATTATATAGAGATAGGCAATTGAAATTGACTGTTTTATCGTATTACATTGCAATGATAACAAAATCTGTGACCAAAACTGATAATGATGGTGCTGCCATCTAGTGTTTAATGAAATCGTTAGGTACTTTGGCTTTCTTTCGTTTTCTTATTTTATTGCTTTCTATGGCTATTACATTCCTTTTTTAAAATACCTTCAGAACAAAATTTTATTTTAGCATTTCAAAATATAATCTGGTTTTAAATCGACCTCCATAGGTTACATTGTCAATGTCCATTCAGATATTGATCCAATTTTTTTTTATCACTCCCTTTACTAAGAATTTAATTTTTTAATTCCGCTGCATAAAAAATATATATCCAGCCTCTCTATTTATATCGAAAGGATCAGCGGTTACCTCTGAGTATTAATAATCCCTCTTAATGCAAACCACAGTTTCTTTATGATTTAAATTCCGCATTAAACTCTTTATAGACTGAGTGGGTCTAGTAATGGTCCATTGTGGGGAAGATATCTCTTCTGAATAATAATAAAAAGGGTTTCCCCTTCCCCCTAGCAACAATAGATGCGGGTTAGAAACGGTATGAGAATAATATACAGAGACCCTGTTATGTCGATCCCACTTTGCTTCACTAAAAGGCTCTTAGGCTATCAAATAGTTATACATACTAGCCACCTGAAAAAACAACCGTGAGGCTAAATTATAAATTAGCGTCCGTTAATTCTCTTTCTATTAATGTTCAATTGTTTTTTTGTTAATCCTTGGTTTTTCCTACCTACTAACTGTATTGAATAAGTTTTTGTTGTCCTTTATTAATCAATTTTTAAATGTTTAGAAAATAGTTTGTTTTATAAAATAGTTGTAATTCATTTTTGCGAATTTAAAAATTTAATAAAATACCTATACAACATATTAAAATATAATTATATTAACTAAACTAGAATTAAAAGTATTAAATAACTTCAGAGAAATTACATACAAGAATATTTGCCGAGTACAACGTTACGGGACCCTTTTCCAAAATAGATGCATACATAAGTTATTGTACCGTTATTAGAATCCAATAAAACCAAACCCGGCAAATCTAAAAGCAATTTTTTTAGCACTCTTTAAAAAAATCTTTTTAAAAAAAATATCTTAAAAATTTGGCCCCTTTGATGCGTTTTGGTGTGGCAGCTCAGTAGTTTGCCTCGTGGCTTGACCGCGTCTTAAAATTACGAGGCCCGTCCTTAACATAAAAAAAATTCAACTAAACGAAACCTATGATGGGATTCACCCTTTCCCCCCGGGGACTTATGAATTCATAAGATCGTCTCGGTATATCTATTCACCCTTTTCTTCAACGGAAGCTAACCGAATCATTAGTCCCTCTTTTTTATTATTATTTTGTTGATGCCTGGCCCCGCATTTCCCCATTGTCCAATGGGAGATGGGTCTATATTGTCATCCAGGTAATCTTCATTTTTCAAGAAACGGAAACTGTTTTCCCATGTCAGATTTGCTTTTTTGGTGGAAGTTCTCGGTGCCGATGTGGCTTGGTGGGTTAAGGAGCCGTTTTAAACATTCTGTTGGCGGATTATGTAGAAAGAAAGAAACATAATAATTAATGCCGAATTCGATGGGGCAATTGCGGCACAAGTCATGTAGAAGGTTTATACTTTTACCAAAGTTGCTCCAGTCTACAAATTGGTGTTGCGTATTGAACATACATTTCAAAGTATATTTAATTTAGGTATTTAAAGGCATGAAAATTTTTCTTTAAAATAATGGATAAATTTTATTTTTTAGCTTTAACCTATATATATGTCAATGAGGCGAATCAAAACATTTTACTCTTTTAAAAAAATGTATGTGATAAATGATTTTTTTATTAATTATAGCATAACAAATACTTTTGTAATTAAACTGAGTTTTAAAGAAAATTCTTCGACCCAGGGTACGCAAACACATTTCAGTAAATTCTATACAGGAAACTACTTTTACATCTTAAGTAACTTTTTTTTTAATTTGAAATATTCATAATATTAATGTATACTAAGATATACCAAAATACTCAAAATACCGTCGAGTCGTTTGGAAAACTAATACAATTTTCATATTTTTTTATTTCTCCATTGTACTTGAATAAACATTTCAGTTGTCTACTTTTGTTTTTAATTTCATCGAAGTTTGTACGCAGCGCCATCTAGTAGGAAGAGGAAAAACTAGATTTTGTGTAAACTTTATTTTCACTAGTAGAATCCATGTCTTCATGCAGCTAGATCAAATTGCTTACATACTGCAAATTCTAAACAATAAAAAATATTCGACAAAAAAAGCTGCTGTTTTAGTCTCTCTAATAAACAGTTTCTCTAATAATTATACCTTACAGTACTTTGTCATTATAATAAATCTGATGCACATTTTACTGCAAGTTAATTGTTATATAAGTTCACTAGTAGTAAAATATTCACTGTTTTAATTTATAAGTAAAAGTTCCTTAAAAAAAACCTTTTTGAAAGAGATACATATTTGAAAAAGTAATTTATTGAACTTTTTAAGAATTATAAAAGCAATTCTATGAATTATTCACTAAAACGATATTTATGGAATTGAATGGTTTTTATAAAAATCTGGAATTTTCTTGGAAGATAAATTGTCATTCATATTGTAATAATACCTAGTATTATGCTATGGAATGAGAGTTTTGATTAAGTTATTAATATGAATACGTTTATTTCGTGCTGTAGTTTATCAAAGATAAATATAATTCTTAAAAGCGCATTAATTTTAATTTAAAGCTAACGTAACATAAGAAACATAAATGGTAAAAAAAATATCAGAAATTTAAAAATAGCTTACTCTTAATAATTAAATTAGCTTTTTGAATGTCTACCTAAAAAATTTTCAGTAATAAAAAATTTTGATTTTTTATTTAGAGTTTGAAATAATGTAACATAAGTATAATAAAAAAATATTTTTGAAAAAATAATTACTAAATATTCAACATTAATTTGTAATGGCATAGAAAATGTTTTAAAAAAGATTTTGGTGGTTATTGCATTAGTTTTTAAAGCATTTTTTGTACTCTACAGTATTTCTCCATACTAAATAATAAAACTTTACAAATTAAATATTTTTAGGAAGTTTAATGACATTTTTTAATTAAAACAATTGTTATTGCAGTCATAACTCAAGAGAATTACAGTATTACATTGCATATAATGTAGTTAATTAAAAACATAACCTTACTTTATATGACTTATTATTTTCTGAATTTGTTATTTTTACGATATTACTTAATTTTACCAAACAAGTTAAATGGTTTTAAGTATTTTTAATGTTATTTAGAAATAAAGCATAGCTTTTATATATCTTTAATAACTTATTTGAAACAGAGATTAAAAATTTTATTTTAATTTTATTAAATTTATTTTTTATTAAATTTATTTTATTTATTTAATTTATTTTTTATTTTGGAGATTAAAAAACTACATAAATATGGTTTATTTTAGAGAAAACCTTTTGCACGCACTATAAGTAAAGGCGAGTTTTGTCTTTTTTCAACTTAACTTTAAATTATGTTTAAAAATAATTACCTTTCAAGATATGCCCTACGAAAACCAAAGCCCAATGTCCATCAGCTGGTCTTCCTGGTGCTGGTTCACGTTTTCATACGGCACCATAGAACACTCCGACGGATGACTCGATGCCGGACTTAGGTTCCCGGACCCGCCCGGCTGTCCCGACGTCTCTGACGACGAACAGTCCTCGAACAACTGGCTGTCCGGCATGCCCAGCATACCCTGCAGTTGCCGGATATACTCAATGGCGGCTCTCAGAGTCTCGACTTTGCTGAGTTTCTTGTTTTTGGACGGCACTCGTTCCCGGAGGGTTGAGAAACCTAGGTTGACCAGCCGGACTCGTTTTCTTTCCCGGGCGTTTCTCCTGGACACTGGGTTGCTCGGGACGATTCCGGTCTGGTGGTAGGTCAGTCTCTTAGGGTGGTTTTGGGGGTCTGTCAGTCTCTTGGGGTTGGTCTGGAGGTTGCCGGATAGGTCCGGGAGAGTCTGTCGGTGGGGTGGGGATGGTATCTCCCGGATTGGTTGAGAGAGGGTGTGTGGGCGGTTGAGGCTGGATAGGTAGAGAAGTCGCCTGGTGTCCTCGTTGCTGGAAAGCATGCGGTGCATGTGGTTTTGTTCCATTGACATCATGGTTAAAGTCTTTTAAGGCTAGTTGGAAATGGCTTAACTACACAGAAACAAACTTCTCGAAAATTAAAAAAAAATATTCAAAATATATTCTCTGAATATACTACAAACAAGAGCACAATAACTCTATTCGATACATAGCAACCAAATTCACGCGAAGACTAAACAGTTCAATAAAAAATAATTCGCGCGCGTAAAGATAAATAAAACACGCACGCCGCCTTTCACCCGCGTAAATGACAACAACACAGCTAGCTAACGGTAGTGCGCGGAATAAAATTTCTCCACGGTTAGCAGCTAAGCGGTGAACATCTGCTCATAACAAAACGTCTTGACGGTAGCACGCGCGAGTGTATACTGATTTGATATTCCGATACTAACTACTCCTTGAATGGCTTTACTTGAGAATAAAAAAAATCTGTTTAGAGACAGGTAGAGCGCTCTGGCGGCGTTGGGGGGAACCTTTTACCTGAAAAGGTGCAGGGGGATATCTTCAAGGGGCTTGAGGTATAAAAAAAAGTATTAATCTTCCCCCCGAAATTTCTCTGAGTTGGATAAAGTTAATGCAGTTACATAGTTACGAAATAAACCTCACTGAAAAACTTAGGTAGATTGTCACAATTACTTTTTTTTTGTCGCATTATTTAATTGCTTTAGTTTGTAACGTATTAACAAAATTCTTATAAAGTTGAAAAATATTCATTTAGTCTTTGTTTTTTCTTCCTTTAACTAACTAAAGGAGTGTGGTTCTTGCATAAATTTCCTTTAATAAATGTTTTTTGTGTTGCATTTGATCCATAAGTAAGCTTTCAATTTGAAAAAAAAAAATGCTTACACATAACAGATTACGTGTTTTTAATTTTTCCGTTTACCTTTCAAGCTGCTCCATGCAACTAAAACAATATTTTGGACATTCATTGGTAATCATCAACAGTCATTGGGTTTTGGACTATCACTGACACTCCTTGCCAACCTAAGTTGGGTAATTAGAAATATGCTATGGAGAAAATTCTTCCGCTGATGTAAAGAGTTCCATAAATTATTTGTGAATCCATCCAGAATACATGTTTAAAGATTCATTTCGTTTAATGTCTAACAGATATGAATGTTATTTGAGAAAAATTGGCAATTTTATCAGAGCGAAAAGTGCGTTCTTGTTAAATTGTATTCAGATAATTTTGTATGTAAATATTACCTTACAACAGTTTCCAGCTAACGGACCCATCGATCTTCCCCCCCCCCCCCCCCCCGCCTTTTTACTATTTTTTTTACCCAAGTTAGGTTGGCACGGAGTGTATATATGTATTCACACATCGAATGTTCACCCATCAAGTAGTTTACTTGTATAACATAGCACGTAATTTATGTAACTCAAAACAGGATGTAGCAAGGCGAAAAAAATTGAATTTAAAATTCCTCAACATACATTTTTTTCTTCCAAAAGTATTTATGTTTACCCTTTATTGCCATTATTTTTCTTACACAAAAGAAAATAAAATTGCATGAGACCACCCAAGTCATTATGTGCACTAAACCTACGCTACTGAAAGGTAGCAATTATCTTTATGGTGTTTCTTTTGGCTTTTATGTGTTAATGCACATAAAAGTAATTATAATTACAGTAATAAAATAACTGTATACCCTTTGATACCATAATTTTCTTATTGTTAGTATTTTTTGTAGTTGTCGTGTTTTTGTTGGTGTTTTCTTAAGTTACTACATAAGTTCATTGCATAAATAATAGTTAATTTTTACACGTTTTCGCACTTAATTCTTTGTTACCATAATTTTCTCTTAAGAATTACCGGCGCCTTTGATGAAAATACTTTTTTTTATCCAGTATTGTGAGTTTGGATTGAATAAGCATTTTTTAAAATTTTTATTGCTAGCAACAATATTTTTTTACAACATGAAAAAATATATATTACCTAATCTTTTGTATCTCGGAAATATTATTAAAAAACATAATATTATAAGATATGTTCAGGTATTAGGTTTTTTGATAGTACTTAAGATTTCAGTTATTGGTTGCTCATAAAAATGCAAAATTAAGATGCATAAAAATATTAGCCAGGTAAATGACTTGAAGGCATATGAAAAATCGTGAAATCTTTAGTCAATATAATAATTTCTTCTTTTTTTTTAAGTTATTGCCACGGTTTGGATGAAATGAATTAAGATATTTTTAGTAAAAATATCAATTTCATTGTTTTATTTTTAATTTTCTAATATGGAATATAAGGTATTTTAGATGTCACCTATAAACCAAAATGGATATTTTTGTTTTCTTCACGTTTGAAGAGTGAAGCGGCATTCTCCTGCCAGGCCTTGAATCCTAAATTAGGATTTACAGTTATAATAACTTAAAAATCAAATAAATTTCCAATTTGTTATAGTCTACTAATAAGTCTTGTAAGAGAATTTGCATGCAAATGGATCTTTAATAATTTAAAATAATTAAGGTTTTTTAATCTTTTTGCTTTACTTAATTTTAAAACAAGGTAGGTTTGTAACAGCATCTGTCACTAAGCCCGCTTCCACACAAGTTCAACGGGGAAAAAGTCGCCAAACACAATATTAATTCTTTTATAAACATTTACACTCTAAAGTTGGCTAGTTTCCTTTATTCAATTTCAAAAGTTCGAAAACTATTTCTTCAATAACTATCATTTACAAATATTAATTCATATTTAGAAGAAGAATATTATTCCTCGATTTTAAATAGAACCAAAACATTTCATATCAACATACAAAGAATCTCTTCGTGAAATATATTTGACGTCATTTCAAACTGATTAATATCGCAAGAATAAACTTTTAATTTATTATTTCAAAGAAGTTTCTCGAGTGATTGTTGCGAATGACAATGAATGGTGATTTTATTCTAATAAAAATGGTCCCTTATGCTTTTCAAATGAGCTTTAGATTTCGCAGGCTTTTTAAAAATAATTGAAGCACTTCAATTCGAATTCGAATTTTTTTTTTTCAATGTCTTCTAATTTCGATGCGCTTAATTTTTTGAAGTATCGCACTTGCCTGTAGCATGTATAGTTTGGGCTTTGAAAGTGGGTGAAGGACAGACAGACAGACGGACTGAATGATTATAATATCTTCCACTTTTTACGTTATAAACGCAGTGTGAAAGTATGTCTTACGTTTTGCTCATGCTGCCTTTAGTAGAAAAGTTTCTTTTTTTTGTGTGTCAAAAAATTAATTTCGTACTAATTTCATTATTTGCATCGATCAATTTTTTACTTATTTTGATATGTTGATTAACCCTAATACTTCTCTCCTTGTTTCAAAATCTTCGTTAACATAAACAGTAGGTACAGGTGCAATGAAAGAAAAAATATGGTTTTTAAAATAATAAACACCAGTTGCCGAATTGTAAAAGGCTGGACTATTTCAAGGGACAGGCGTTTGCAGGTGTCTCGTTTTTTTCGCACCTGCTAACCGACAAATTATTTGTATTGTAATCATATTAGCATGATTGTGGTTATTCAAGGGGAAAATATCGCATTTTTAAAAATGCATTTAAATTTTTTAGTTTCAATGTAGTATTGGGTAACTTTTCAAATATCTAATACATTTTTCGACTGTATACAGTCTCTAAAGAATATAGTTTTGTCTTCTTCAATGTTTTTGCGTTTCGACTAATTTCGCTGTTATGTAAAAGCTGGTGGTATTTTGATTTTTTGTTTTCAATCTACAATATTTTACCTTTTTCTAATGTCACAGATTCATTAAATGTTTTGTTTTCACTATTTTCCTTTATAAAGTGACAACTATTCTATTCAAAGTGTCATCCAATTTTGATTTTAACTTCGGATGCAAAGCTCGCACTGTCTTTGAAATTCTTTAGAAAATACGTTTTTTTCGAATTTAAACTTTAAAACAAATCATTCAAAGTATTTAAGGTGAAATTCAGTATTGCACAAATGCACATGCATCAAAAATTTTATATCTATCAAAA
The DNA here is from genome assembly GCA_023701765.1 of Hylyphantes graminicola. Classification (NCBI taxonomy): domain Eukaryota; kingdom Metazoa; phylum Arthropoda; class Arachnida; order Araneae; family Linyphiidae; genus Hylyphantes; species Hylyphantes graminicola. The sequence goes on along the minus strand of CM043118.1, from coordinate 48,394,947 downwards.
CTATTTTGTCTCTGGAAAAACTTAGTTCTTCTCACTATAATTTATAAAAAAATATGATTTATAGATGACCATATTCAAAGTTTTGTTTACATTGTAAGTATTTCAAAAAAAAAAAAAAAAAAAACCTCCATGTAGCACTTTTATATCTGTGTAGTATTGGTATTTTCCCTTACATTTAAAAATGCAGTACTTTTTTATGATTTTTTAAAATAAATACTGCAATATTTTTCCTTACACAATTTATATGAACTATGTACTTAAACTTTCCATATCTGCATAAGAGATAATTTGTCCATTTCTTAAAATTCTGTTACTAATTCTAAATACTAACTTTTTTTAGCTAAATAATTTATGGGAAGAAATGTTTTATAGATAAGCGTATCCACTAATCAATATTTTTTGCAGCAAACGGCCAGTTCTGTCCTCGTCTTGACCATCCTATAAACCAATCGTGGTATACACAAAGTGTTTTTGGCACTGGAAGTGGTGCATGATAAATCTGCAGCGGTCTGAAATCCTGATGACGCACACGATGTCAAGGTAACTCAAGTGTGACGTTATTCAACCAGTCTAGTTTAGGGGCCTGTCGCTGTCAGTCCAAATAAAGTTCTAGTAGAATGTAAATCAATTTCCTCAAAATCAAAGAGGACCATCTTTTTCCAAGTAGGCTGTATGTACTATTTTCAATTTATATCTAAAGACTGGAGGATATTTTGCAATAAAATGGTTTCTGAAATATGTAGTTTCTGTTTTTTTGTTATTTCTAGTTATTCCAAAGTTATTGAATAAATATTCTCTCATTTTATTCCCATTCCTTAATGTTTTATTTTTTATTGACCATATGTGTTCGCTTCATTTTTACAAACCTATTTTTTAAAAAAATGAGAATTTTTTTTAAAATTTGTCTCCATTATTTTATGTCCTATAATATTTCTAATAATTATACGAGTATTAATCATGCTTAAATACATAAAAATCCTTGAATTGGAAGTGTGCCAAAAAGTTTCGAGTGTAAGGCTAAAATTTGTATAAATGTAGTGAGCAGATTGAGCATGGAATATTGCTTCTTCAATCTAAAATATTTAAATAAAACAAATCATATGTTCGTTTATTATTACTATTATTTAAAGCAATTAACCTTTACCACGTTACTTGTTTCAGCAATTGGAAGAGATTGGAACTAAAAATGCTAATTTTGAGGGAAAGGTATTATAAGGTCACGTATTTTCACCCTTCTCAAATAGTTTTATAGTATCCCGATAGATGGCAGCAGTAAGTATCTAGGAGGACCACATTTTGCTTTATTGTAAAAGTTGTCATCATCAAGGCTCTTCAAGCATTAATGATTTTTTTTATATTTTATAATTTTTTTTATTAAAGATACGAAGTATAACTGTTTCTGTGCGTAAAATGTGTTAGAATGTTATTAAAATCATAATTTTCGTCTGTTTGCCCAAAATTAATGACATTCCGATTAATATTTTACAGTTTTAGAAACTTTTATTTTGTATCGATTGATTATTAATGTTCTATTTACAGTTATAAAAAATACCCTTTTTAGGTAATACCAATTTTGTTCAGATACACATTTATCTATACATTTTGTTTCTGATTTTTTTTTTAAATGGCCTAAACTCAAGGTATTTTTTAGTCCTATAATATATGTAATAAACATCGTCTAAAAATAACTTACAAAAGCAACCCTTCTAATTAATATTCGGATTTATGCAATAGAATGTCTTCCATATTCGATGAAACAAAGTATGAAATGGTTATGTTATCGCAGGCCATCTCAATTTCATACATTTTCTACAAAACAGCGCTGTTTTTGTAAACAAAATTCAAAACCAACGCCCTTATGCCATTTAGTAGAACGCGATTAATATATACAATACATTGTTGTTATTACAGATGCGCTTACCTTCAAACACAGGGATCTCCAAACTGAACTGTCGTGGCTAAAAGGGTGCTTCCAAAAATTGCGTGAGGTGTTTAAGAGGGAGGGTTGAATTGAATATCATGTTGGAGGGTAGGGGGTCGTACTGTTTCACCTAACTTTTCCTCTCAAAGAAATTTAAATTCGGAGAAAATTGATTTAAGTTGAAGTAAAATATATTTCTGACTTTAAATTGGGCGAAATCTTGACATACTATTTACATAGCACAATGAAAGAAAAAATTTACTTGCCCACTCACTTTTTGTTAACGTTTCCGTAACTTATTTCAGTACGTTTTAAACGTAGCTTCTCAGTTTAACTTTAACCCTTTCAGTCCCAAAAAAATACTACACTACAGAAACATCTGATATTCACAAAATAAGCTTATTTTAGGTCAAATATACGAATTCCGCAAGAAAAAAAATTCATTTAAATTTTTTATATGGTTTTTGAATCAATGCCAAAATTTTTTAATTGTTTAAAACAACAAAATAAAAAAATATTTGTTCCCTAAAAACACTTCGAGTTATATATTTTAAGGTATCTGACCATATTATTAAAAAAAATTTAGTAATTATTTTAACCGAAATAGTTTAAATTGTGTTTTAAATATGTGGAACTGAAGTGAACTGATCAAAATTCAAGAGAAACGCTTGTTGACTATTTTCAAAATAAAAAAAATAGTAGTTCTGACTTATATTGAGATTAAAGTAAAATATTGTCTGATAGAGCAAAGTGTGTAGAATCGAATGATGTGTGTTTGGATGTCGTAACGGGACATAAAAAAATTGAAAAAAATATTGAAAGTGATGATGCCAAACGGCATCACTGGGACTGAAAGGGTTAAAAACCAAACAAGTTTCAAGATCGCTTTTAAGCTTCCCTAGTAAAATGAAGCGTCTTTTACACTTGTAGAAGTATTTTCGGAACTGTTAAAAGCTTCAAAATTAACCGTTACATAAATTTAAACGACAAAATCAGCAAACACCACGTTGGTCCCTTTTTATTTTTGAAATTTACTATCCCCCTCCCCTCTCATGTTCTCTCTAGCCAATAAGTTTGGTGATCCTTTGCACTAAGTGATGTCATTTTCGCCGAAAGTTCAAAAAAGGTCAACATTCCGTCCGGATTTCATTTTGTATCAATAAATGCAGATGCGGTTCAACAGATATTACAATAAACAATTCTAAAAAGTAGACATAATAAAGACTGATATTACAGATTTATAGGAATTGTCTCTTTATCAGAAGACCTTTTTCGTTTGCTTAGAAAAAAAATATTCTAATTAGGATGCATGGTTTCGAAATATGAGTATAATTTAATATTTTATTATTAGTTAATATAAATTTAACTATTTGGTTGAACATTATTGTTATTAAAATATGAATCTGGTCTATACTGATTGCCAACCTAAGTTGGGTAAATAGAAATATGCTATGAAGAAGATCCTTCCGCGGATGTAAAGTGTTCCATAAATTATTTGTGAATCCATCCAGAAAACATGTTTAAAACATTAATTTCATTTAAGGTCTAACACATTTGAGTATTATTTGAGAAAACTTGGCAATTTTTTTATCAGAATAAGAAGTGTATTTTGGTTAAACTGTATTCAGATCATTTTGTATGTAAATATTAATTTACAAGAGTTTCCAACTACCGGACCAATCGCGCTTTTCCCTCATCCTTTTTACTCTTTGTTTTTACCCAAGTTAGGTTGGCACGGAGTGTATCTATTTTACTAAATCAACGGGAGTTGAAATTATTGAAACAGATTTAGCTTATATACATTAATAAGAAAATTCTGCTGCAGCGATGAACCTCAATTTGGAGATTTAGAGTGTTCGTTGCAAGACTTTTTATTCCTTTTACTTTACCTGGTTTTTTTTTTATGGAGTCTAAAATTTTCGTTTTGTATACTTAACAATCCGGATTTAATAATTTCAAAGAAGAAATGCAGCTAAGAAACATCGTATTTATGCAAGTCCTTTTTTTTTATACAATTGATGTATAAAACAAATTTTATGCATTAACTATCTACTACCAATAAATTTTGATTATAATTACATCCGGCCTACCGGTGCCAATTTAATTCGGTAGCCTCAATAAGTCGTTGATGGCACATCAAAGTAAATTCGAGATAATTTCGGAGCTGAGAAGGCAAAGTGCTATTGTGTTATCACCCACTATAACTCCATGTTCGCCCTTAACTTCTCAATAGCCATTAACACCCGATAAAACAGAAATGGATCGCCTTTGGACTGTGACATTCTTTCATTGAGGTTCAGTTAGATGGGGATGATGTCAAGAGAAAAGCAATGAGAGAATAGGTGTTCTAAGTGAAGCTGTGTTCGCTTTATTTATACACCCCAACAAACCCCTTGGCGAAAGATTGGGCTCTACACTCCGTGCCACCCTAACTTGGGTATAGGCAGAGGGAAAAGAGTGATTGGTCCGTTGGTTGGAAACTCTTGTAAGGTAATATTTACAAGCGAAATACTTTGAATACAATTTAACCAAAATACACTTTTCATTCTGATAAAATTGCCAAATTTTCTCAAATAATATTCAAATATGTTTGACCTTATATGAAACTAATGTGTTAAGCATGCTTGCTAGATGGATTCACAAATAATTTATGGAACTCTTTACTTCCGCGGAAGAATCTTCTCCATAGCATATTTCTATTTACTCTGTACTACAGTTTTTGCAATTTACGATAATAACGAGATGGAGTGTGGTTTGTGGGAAAGAAGTCAATTTTTGACGTAACTGTGGTGCCACTGTGGACATCACCGTTGTTGTTTTGACGAATTAGCAGCCTCCTAGTGTTTTTTGTTTGTGGGGTTTAACTCGTATCACGGCTGTTAGCAAGAAAATTTGCCTTAACGTACATTTGCTTAGACTAGCGTAAGTGAACTTTCTGCATTAGTTTATCTAAGAAATCAAAATATAAGACAAATGAAAAAACCTTTTTCCTGAACAATTTAAATAAGATAAATTAGTTTGCTAGAAAAACTATTAAAAAAAAAACTTAGTTAACGTTTTTATTCTAAAGTGTCAATGGTGTTTACAAGGTTGGTTGACGTAAAGGTAATGTCATTGTAGGCGTGACCATTCCAGTTGGCCATTGTGCAAAATAGTCATTATTTCGAGTGTAAATAGATTTCTTCTTTAATAGATGATTCTAAAAGATTTTAAATATATATCCACTCCTTGCCAACCTAAGTTGGGTAAATAGAAATATTCTATGGAGAAGATCCCGCGGATGTAAAGAGTTCCATAAATTATTTGTGAATCCATCCAGAAAACATGTTTAAAACATTAATTTCGTTTAAAGTCTAACATGATTGAATATTATTTGAGAAAATTTGGCAATTTTATCGGAATGAAAAGTGTATTTTGTTTAAATTGTATTCAGATCATTTTGTATGTAAATATTACCTAATAAGAGTTTCCAACTAATGAACCAATACCGCTTTTCCCTCTTCCTTTTTACTCTTTGTTTTTACCCAAGTTACACTCTTAAAACAATCGCTCCTAATTTAACTCAGTCTGAGTGGATTTCACTCCTCCAGACTGGAAAATGCACTTCTCCTTTTGGAGTGGATCCTTTGTGTGTTAAACCTCCGACAGGATCACTCCAAACGAGTGATTTTAACTCAGTCTGAGAAAATATGCATGCCTTTAGGGTGTCGAAAATGCACTTCTCCAACTGGAGTGGATTTCACTCTTTTGTTTTAAGAGTGTAGGTTGGCACGGAGTGTAGTTTGCATCACTTTTAAGATATTTTTGTTTAGGTGCCTAAAATGGTGCTTGGCGACTTTCAAACGGCCTCACTTTTTTATTTGCCAAGCATCGCCATCTTACTCAACTTCTCAAAGCATTCTTCCTTTATTACAGTTGTGCTGGCTCTGGAATTGCATATAAGGCTGCCGCGGTCAGTATGTAAAGCGCGTACAACCATTCCCGACGGGACCTTGGAATGGAATCGCATAATTTTGGGGACCATAAACTATTGGTGACCGTGCTAATGATAGTAACGAGATGATCAAAGTTCGGATGGTGTAGAATTAGAAGAGGGGGAAATATTGGGACGCTTGAGTGCAATTGTGTTTTAATGGTGCCCTTGAGTGGTTGAGTGCGTTAATTGAATTAGTTTGTAATAAGAGTACTTTGTAATGCATTATATTTATTTGGGGCTATTAATTGAGATCTTATCAAGAAGTTCAGGAGATTTTGAATTGATTTGGCCGGAATCGTAGTTATCAAGAGATTTGGGGGTCAATTTGCCCTCAAATGACTTTTTAAAGTTGCTGATAATTATTTTGAACTTAGATGGGATTAATTTATTTCTTTATCATAAAGATAGCGATAATATAGGTTACACATTATAAAAAGTTCCGCTCCTTTAATTCTAACATTCAAAATTCGTTATTCTTTGAGATAGAATACCATTCGGGCAACTCTGTCATTGATGTCCTTAGCGTTTGGAATCTACTTGAAGCGGTAGGCCTCGGTTTAATTAGCCTTTGTGCAGCAAAAATCGCGACCTATGATCTTGCAAACAAAACTCCTTACCCTCAGAATGTTATTGTAAATTATGAAAACCGTCGATAATAGCCCTCGCTAGGCTCTTGTGCAACGGTTACTCAACTTAACCCTCAGAAGATGCTATTGTTTCTCCAAGTTCACTTATCGAAGACATGTTTTTTTGTAGCATATTGCTAAAAAAAGTTGACTTAAAAATTAGTTATATTATAATCTTTGTTAGGTTTTAAACCAGTGCAACGTTCAGTTATTATTTTCTTGTTAATTTAACATTTTTATCTACTTCTTGAACATTTTAACCTTAAATTAATGCAGGTTAACTCGTACCATAATTTAAAAAAAAAAACATGTCAATAATTCATAATTTCATCGCATCCTGGTACTTAACCATATTTGTCTTCCGAAAACAACAATGAAAGTTGGTGTCAAAATGGTTCATCACCTCCATCAAATACATCGAGATCAGGTGTTCGATAAAGTTAGCTCCATGCATTATCGGGATCTTATCTTACTGATAGAAAACGCTTGGGCGAGGCCTATACCCGCCTACTCAGGCTACCCTAAGCACGGTAGCAGACACAACAAGCCATTGTTGAACATCATAAAAAGTTTCGTGTAACCGGATAGTCAGATTTTAGAGATTAAAGTTGATGTTTGGATAAGAACATTTGTTATTGGGGGAAAGCTTCCAAATTGCCTTTGCTGGTATTGTATCGAATTATAAAAATAAGTCTGTAGTTGGTGTCAAAATTTTTCATCACCTCCATCAAATACATCGAGTCAGATAAATAGTCAGATTGCAAGATTTGAATTCAAATTGAAGCTTGCATAAAATTGTTATAGTGTAACTGACTGTTCATAAAAGCTGGATCCTGTGTCATGTTACTTGTTTACACAAACGTTTTTGGATAATCATCTACGCTGGTCATGAAAAGTTTTATCTAACTTTTGTTTTGGCAAAGTTCAGATCGCATGTCTTTAAATCAACAATATATTTTTTGATAAATTATTTATCGTTTTCAATTTGAATTTTTTTTTTTTTATTTCTAACACAATGTAAGTTTTCAAGCAATAATATAAAATTGGTTTAAAAAAATTATGTATAACTCGAAACCTTCATGGGCTTTTTTCTCAACTGTGTTTTTTTCTATTCCATATTAAATTTCATTAATTACCGATCCCTAATAGAAAAGTCCTTAAACGTAACAAAAACTGCGAAGGAGCCATAAAAATTAATCTAACAATACACATTGCGGCGCGGCACTCTAATCAATTATCTTTATCGCTTAAAAGTAATCAGACATCGTTTTTTAAGCAATTGCTTTTAGGCTACTTGTTCCTCAAGGTATAAGTAAATAAAACTATCCTTAATGTACTTTAATATTGTTAACCATTGTTTTTTTTTATTAATTGCAGAAGAACAATTATCGTTAAAAGTTTCGTGACTACAGGGTAGTTAACCCTTTAAGACCTGCGGTCTGATGGCGCTGATTTAAAACTATGAGACTAAATTTGGAGTTCGAAAAATTTAATTGCACAACTTAGGGTTCGGTTCAGAAGGACAATGTATGTATATATTTTTTTAATTTGGTACTCGTACCCTAAGTACAGTAACTAATTGTTAGGGAGACACTCACCATTCAAAATAAATTTAAGCATTACATTTCTACACAATTTCAAAGATGCAAAGACAGACTGAGCAGGAACTCTGGCATTGCCTATAATCATCGGAAATTAAATTCTTGCATTGCAAATAAGGATGCATTACTAAACGTTGTTGTATATTTATGGTTTCTTTATGCATTTTTTTACAGATTAAGAATCGTCCATCTGCTCCACCCTTTCAAAAGATTTGCATAGGCAAATCACAAAAACCGCATCTCAATACCGCCAATGAGAGATTTTCAATTGGCGATGCCCAAATCTACAGATGATTTTAAGAAAAACGCAAGCAGCATCGACAAGTAGGTGGGTTATTTCCCACTCTGTTATTACCTGCACCATTAGGTGTTACAATTGACACCTCAGAGGTGTGAAAAGTGTGAGGCCCGATGCACGGGAGGCGACGAGAGCTAAATGGGCTCTAAATACCAGCCATACCTTATTCATCTTGTCATCGGGTTTGTATTTGTATCATTTTCTCGATGCCTTTTCGATGAATGATTCTGTATCTTGCCATAGGTGTAAATGAGAAATAAATTGCCGTCTTTTTCTGAGTAAAGATTCAGTGATCGGTTGATGAATCTTGTTGTAGAGGCATTGGTATTCTGATGGCGGCTATGGGTCTGATTATTTTTCTTTTCTGTGAATTTATGGTGGTTCTGTAAGTGTTAATGTCTTTATGTTGCCGCATTGTCGATTCACCTGTAAAGTGGATTTCACTTTTGTTGTAAAAAATATATTTGCTGTATACACAATTAAAGCAAAATTAATTAAATGCGACATGTAGAAATAGGGGGTGGATGAGAGAAGTCCATGTTACCTATATAGTAAAGGGGTGTGGTAAAGTAAGTGGGTTTAGGAGGCAGTGATTTCTACATTAATTTTAGACATTTTACGTTATTGGCGTTAAATAGTTCGTCTGTAGGATATTCGTCATTCCAAACATAACCTCAGTCAAAAACAAACTGTATCTTTGATGCAACATTTTGAAATGTTTCAAGTTTTTAATTCGTTTAGTTTTTACACTTGCAAACATTAAGCCGTCGCATTTTTACATGTTGCTTTCAATTTGCGCGAATTGACCATTAGAGAAAACTGTATATTTGTTGTATGCAGACCTGTCAACTTTCCGAATTTAACCGAGCAATTCCGGATATTTAAATACTTTCTGAATTTCCATGGTGTACCAATTGTCGAATTTTCGAAGGGGGAAACAATAAAATTCATTTTTATGTCTGGAATCCGGGAAAGGTTCATTATTTAATAATAAACATTATTTTCATTCGGGGACATTACAAGATAGCCACTGGAACAAAAAGTATGCTTCCTTTGTGCTTGCATTAGTCTGCGCCGGGCCCTGAAGCCGTCCATCTTCCTAAAGCAGGCAGATGGCGGCATCAGCAGCATCAATACGCCACCGATTCTCAATTCTCACGACGCTGAGGATAATTTGGGAAGGACAATGAGGTCAATTTGTGGGAACATCCGTCCCGCTGCAAACGGCTAAGGGTCATCGGCTATTAATTTCAGTAATGGCCTCCCCCCACCCCCTTGTTGTGGTTTACGCCACAACAAAACCCCTCCAAGTGGGTGGAGAGTGGGTCCAATAAACGATGTGATTAACTGAAGATGCTGCTGAATCTGTTCGTTTACCTGCCGTTATTTTTGTTGGTTGTTTATAAGATATTTGGTGAGTTTTGCATACTGAGCGTGAGGTGTAGGACTATACCTGCATAGACTCAGTAGACTGCAGCCTAGATGGGCAAATTGATGGTTCTGAAGGTTTATCCCAAAGTTAAAATTTAATTTACCGATAATAATAAAAATGAAGTTTTGTATGTGTGTGTCTTATAGATGTGTATGTCTTATATCGGAGTATGTTTTTCATTTACAAAAATTTTAGTAAGCCTCTTCTAAATTTGGCAACAGACTACAAAAGCCCTTCAGGGCATTAGCATTCCTTGGTTTGCCAATATTAAATTGTTTACTACTAAATATATCTCACATTCACTAATCGAATGTACTAAATATCACTGACCAAAAGTACCAGAATTTAAAGATACTCCAAACTGAATTCTTTTAACATATGAATGGAATTATAGACATATGAACTCGATACCAAGCGCCTACGCCCCACACTTAATGGCCTTTTTTTTTTCAAATCAAAGACAAAAAATATTCTACAAAATTATAGTAGCAAGTGTGAATAACTTTTAATCTGGCCACACTCCGAGTTACTGATCATTTAACTATATTCGAACGATAAACACTAATGGACTGAACTTTTGTTTTCAAACTCGCCACTCTGTTGCATACCATTCATTACCTTGTTGTTGCAAAGCTGTATCGATTAGGTAAAAGAATGTTCTTGTAAACGATTGCTCTCGCGTGTCAACTATCATTGAAACAAGTGTTAAAGCGCAATTCATTGGCACGAGTGACGTGCGTTTAAAGAGCGTTTAGATGCGCTTGCTTGGTCATTTGACAAAAGTCGATGTTTGTCCGGTATGTCATTAGAAAGCTTAAGTGTGCAATAAAAAAAATATAGGTCATGGAACCAAAGGTATGATAATAGTTCAGGAGATAGCAATTCAAAACACACTCTCAGAAATGAATGCTCAAAAACGACGAAATTTTCCTTAATTTTGACGATGCCGTTTACTGGCAAATGCTCCGAGTTTTAATTTCCTCAAAGTGAGGAAAATTGATTCGTCATTTTTATGAGGATTCGAATTTCGTCTAATCTAAAGAAATATTTCATCATTTTTTTGAGCATTTGAATACAGTAATGAGATTCAGTTTCCTCAAAGTCAAACAGAATCGTCAAATCAAGGTCGTTAAAGTGAGGATCCGCGTTTACTCAAAAGTCACGTGATAGTTTGACGAAATAATCCTCAAAATTAACGGAATGAGGCTTGAGTATTATTGAATCAAAATGTGAACAAATGTATCAAAAATGAAAGTGTTATTTCTGAGGGTGCAGCCAACACATTTTTGAAAATTGGTTCAGAAGCCTGCAGACTTGTATGTAGGAAAACATTTAATAAATTTATTCCTGCATGTAAGTCTTCGGGCTTCTGGGCATAATTTTTATGCTTTTTATAAAACGACAAATCTAAACCTCATTATTGTGCAAATACTTATTAATTACTATTAATACTTCGAACATTGATAAAGTGAACAAGTGCAAATCGAATTTCATAGGTCCGAAGTTTCTTTTTATATTATGATAGTTATACATTAAATCAATAAAGGTAACATAAAAGGTTTTATATCAACCGAAATATTACTGATTTATGATATGAAACGTTTCATAAACAACGCCGCGTGCCGAAAAAGGGCGCAGCTGTTGAAGATCGTCTCTTTATTGGTGACATATCTAAGTAGTTCAGATATTTATTGCTTCTTACGCTGATCTGTTATGGGGAAAATAGTCTTTATTGTTTATCAGTGTTTTTGTTTGACATTTCGATGCTGATTAGTAATTGGTTCACTTGCGATAATTGACATTTCATCAGAAACAACTCGCAACCCGCCCGCTTTAAGCAGCTTTCTAATCGGTTTGCAAGGCGAAAAGATCAGTTGGCCCCAACTTTTTCAAGTTTTTTAAATTAAAATGAGCTATCTATATTTCTTTGTTTTCCTTTCGCCCCAGTATCTAGTATATACTATTTCTACGACTTTCTGTTCAAATTTCCTGCATTCAGTCTTTTAATGGTAAATCAGTATTTAAATTTGTTGTCTAGGCCACTTTGAGTCCTGGATAACATGTCGAAAGGGGGATATTTTCAATATGTATTTAAAAAAAAAGTATGATAATTGAAGCTCTTACATAACATGTATACTATATTATGTTTTGAAAATGAAAATAAGAATTTACTAATAAGTAAAATTTATTATAAAAAATCTGAATATGTAACATTTCAATTGAGCACCAAATATCTATTGTTAAAAGGCAATGCAAATCACTAAACCATATTCAGTCTAGCATCCAACATGGTAATAAAATTCCAACCACTTGGAATTGCACCTTCCGCACACACTGCATCACGGAACCACTGGTAATCAAGTTGACCCCTCCCCCCACCAGAGGTCAAATCATACCCGGGCTCACCGGGGCAATATGGGCACGCACGGGCCCGTAATGGGTGCTAATTCCCTTCTCGTGCCCGGACCGAGGCGAGAAGTGGTCACTTTGAAGTCATGGGTGGCTCATGGACCATCTCGAGATCTCAGGAGATGATAGGGAGATTTCAACAAGTAATCATCCAGCTTTCGTCGGGTCGTGAGAGCTTTATGGATGTATCTTTCATTGATTTGTTGTAGGCCATAACGGTATCCTTGTAATAGATTTGAATGTGGTTGATTTCGGGCACGATCGGCCCCCCAGGGGTGCTTTGGTAGGAATGTGTGTCAATGAATGCATTTCGGTAGATATTAAAGGAATGTTAGATTGATTTTTTATTGATGGAGTAATGATTTTCTGCATTGCTTGGGAAATTTTCAAGATTCCGAGAAAAGAATAGGCAGAATGAAATAAGATTTTTGAAGAATTAATTTTGGACTCTATTACCATTGTCATAGTAGGATAACCCAAGTTGCAGGAGTTTTATGAAACATTCATATTCCATATAACAGTTCATTATACATATGGCACTTTCAGCAAAAGAGACTAAGGTTTACAAGTACTTGAGGATGCAAATCTTAGATGAATTCAAAATATCCATTTCGCTTCGGTGCAAGTACTGAATTCGCCACTGAATCCCCCTTTTATAGGGTAGACTGACCAGTGAATGAACAGGCCCCAGTGAATGAACAGTAGTTGATAAATACATTTAAAAGTAAGGATTAAAAATCATTTCACTGGACGGATTGGTAACACTGACTTCCTCTCATCTAGTAGGAAGCTATCTGAAATCTGATTGGTTGCCCTGGTCATTAATTAAAATCCAACATGTTTATTGACTGGACATTTTTGTGTTCATTCACTGTCAAAAGTATTGTTCATTCACTTGGCTTTTGTACCACTTTTTATTTGGACCCCCAAAAGACCCAAAGCAATGCAATATAAAGTCACCTCTTTTTTTTAGTAGAATTAACATATAATGACACAAGTGTTCACATTGTCATAAACCTACAAGCTATATTTTCTTAAAATGTATGAATTTTCTTAAAACAAGTTGTACGTAGGCGTTCATTCACTGGTTAGTCTACCCTAATCCTACCTTGCCATTGCACTTATTACAAGTAAACTTTTTTAGGGTAGAGTCACAGAAAAAATAATTCTGAAAAAATCTTTCTGGTGCATTTCTTTTTGCATTCCAACGCGTGCCGATTACGAAAGGAAGTTCACACCTATCCCGTTTTTTTCTTTCCACGTGCATACATGGTTACGGATCGTCCTTGCAAATCTATTTTACAGGAATCGGCTCCATGAAAAGAAATGAATTTATCATATTTTCCGGGAACGGAGTGGATTTAAATGAGCACCAGAAAACCTCACAATGGCGCCGAAATCGTGCCAGGTGTGAATCTCCTCCACTTCATTACAATCCAAGACCTACATTCGAACATCGAATCGTCTGCCCAACTATTTTCATTTCATCCATTTTTTTCTTCCTTTGTGCGTGGCAACATCAACTTTTTCCAAAGTCGCGTGCCTTGCGACATCCTTCTCATTCAAACAAATGGAACTTTTTTTTTTTGTCCATTTCGTTCTTTTTGTTCGATTCCTCCTCGTTCGATTTTTCGGTTGTACTTCCGATCTTATTCAGCCACGTGTCACGACGCGAGCCCACTTTCTCTTTCTGTAGCATAAGGACGCATCTATTTTTTTTATTCCCCCTTAAGAAATATCGTTTCTTTCTATCCTGAATTTCCATTGAATCCCTACAGGACACAGAGCTATATTTTTTTTATTTCGTTTTTTAATGCATAATGTACAACTTTGATTCTTTTCCCCCTTTGTACTGTGGGGTGAAGTACTTCGTATACTGCTCCCATTTTTACGCAATTCGACTTCGGGCGCACCTTATTTTGAGAACCTTGCATTCTGCCTTTCCCTTCTTTCATATCTAGATTCCCCCCAAAACACAAAAAATAATTTTTTTGAAGCAAGTCTGTGGAGAAATCGTCTTGTTAGTTTCAATGGTTGAAGAAAAGACGTTTTCAAGAGAATTTTCATGTGTATATTTATTTTAGGGTAAATATTTCTGTTACACTTGAAAAATCGTCAATTTTGAAATCATTAAAATTTGCAGAATTTAAGCGATTTATTAAACTGCGTAGTGTTAAAACTGCAATTCCTATTATATTACCTCAAATCGCACAGCGAAGTTTAAGGATTCTAGAAATAGTGTACTTGAATTTTCTACTTTTTTTGTATTCGAAATTCGAAGGCTCAATATTATCCTCTTAAGACCCAAGCAAAATCCTACATTCATCTAAACATACCTTTACATAATCTACACATACTTTTAACAGGCATTTTTTCACCAGGTCAATTTCGGAACTAATTAACGTGTTAATTGTTTGTGGGGAGGTTTTAAAAAGTGTCCCCAAATGGGGACGTCAGGTAGCAAAAGGTTATAGTAAAAAGACCCTTTGCAATTTTCTAATTGTTTTGGATTTATTTGTCATTCAAAATGTATTTGCACAGAATTACAAAAAGTTTGAGTCTTTAGAAGTACACTATTTTTTTATTAAATAAATTTAAACTGTTGTTCAGTAAATGATGTTTTAATTACTGTAAACTGTTCATTTGAAAACTTTTTACAAGAAGTTGTGATTTAAATTTCCAGCTTTTATCTGTCTATAAAAATATATTATTAAATAGTATGAAAACAGAGATAAAAGTTCACGGTAGATAATCAATAATATGCTCTACATTTAAAAAAAATATTGCTTTTACCGTATTGAAAATGGGCTTATGATGGATTAATATAATATTAAATTCATTTTAAAAAGATATTAAGAGTATCCTCCTGGCAAAATTGTTTACTTACTCCCTCATTTTAGTTCCTGGCTCGCCCTATCGAAGTAAAAAAAAAACTAATCCTTCGGGTTTCCTCTTTTATGAAACGCCTCCCTTTTCCTTCTGTTGCCATTTCATTTCAGCAAAAAATAATTATAAAAATGTTCCGAGTGCCCTGCTATGGTCGGATCCTTTCTTATTGATGATCTCTTCCCTGAAAATTGAATCGGAGAAGGGGACTTTTTACTATTGTTGCCACAATCCGAATAGGAATAACGATTCAATTGATGCGGCCCTTGTTACGATTTCTATTATTGTTCGGGGGATTGTGACGTCACTGGACGAAATTCGGGCGCGACATCTGTAAGGCAAATATTGTAAAAGTAGTTTCTATTTTTTCGGGGAGCGGTGTCTATAGGAGGGTATTGTTGGTGTTTATATTTATGTTTTCTTAAGGCACAGTTTCTCTTATTTGGAAAAAGTAGGTGCTTTTCTCTTTTGGCGGCCAAAGTTCAGCTGCATGATGATTTTATTTTCAGTTCCCCGTCTACTTTTACTTATTTTTTTTTGGATTTTGCTTACTTTTTTGCATTTTTAATGTCAGGAAATCTGCATTTCGAATGATTGTCTCCTAAATTTCTTATCAATTCAACCGCTTCTCAATTCAATTAATAAAAAGGAAAAGAAAGTATCACCAACTCCAATTTTGCTTGACATTAAAATAATAATTTTGAATAAAATGGACGGTTTCCGATATACAGATAATATTAGGATTATGTACACTCTTAAAACGAACGAGTGATTTTAACTCAGTCTGAGTTATTTTCACTCCTCCAGTCTAGAAAATGCACTTCTCCTGGAGGAGTGGATCCTTTGTGTGTTAAACCTCCGACAGGATCACTAAAAACGAGTCATTTTAACTCAGTCTGAGTTAATATTCACTCCTTTCCAGTGTCGAAAATGCACTTCGCCTACTGGGGTGGATTTCACTCTTTTGTTTTAAGAGTGTATAGAATGCTAGTAAGTCACTGATATTGATGATATTCTTCACTCCATGAGGTAATTTAAAACTTGTGCAATCCGTTTTTTTTTATCTGCATATAAATCCGCCAGAACTTTCACAGCTCTTCAATTTCTTATTGCAATCAAAAACTTGTCTTTTTATCAAATGACCCGTGCTTCGAATTCGATACAGTATTCGAATCATTCCAATTGTCGTACATCACCATATGATTCCTTACTACTTTGCTTGCTAATTTGCGACTTTTACGTCAACACGTTAATACTGTCTATGCCACATTTGCTGCTTTTAGCACTGGTATTTAATTATTGCATACGCATAAACTACCCTTATTTCGCCAAATTTCATATTCTTCAAATTCTTGGCCCCATTGAAACTCTTAAATGGTACGTCAAACCACATTGGTAAGGAGATTTCTAACACCATCTGCTACATAGTTGAATATACCACAGCCGACTTGTGCAATGTATTATTCAATTACCAGTATATATTCGTGAATTACCCTCTATTTCAATTGATATTTCCTAATTTAATCACAAACTCGCCTTATACCAATTCACCTGTACTTCGGAATCTATATTCCATGGAAAGTCATGCCTGAGGGCATCGAAATCTGTAGAGCACGATGTCTGTGGTCTGAGGGGAATATCCGAAAACGGGGGGTTTGCTATAATTTAATAGACGTAAAAAATTTCTTCAAGCTTAACATGAAAACCGGGGCATAAGCGTGACTAAATGTTACAGCGAGTACATTTCGTTTCGCAATTATAAGTTACAAAACTGCATTCTTTGTTTATTATTGTTGATTATTTTTCGGTTGTTGTGTTGATAATCAATATATATTTTTCGTGGAAGAGGCACTGTGGGTATTAAATACTGGTGGTAATAAATTTATATTGATCACTTACAATTTCTTGTTTCTCATCAGGACTGAATGATACTGGGTATTTATTAAATGCTTCTTGTTAAAGCCATTAATTGAGACTACCTGAGAAAATTTATCTGTTTTGCCATTTTTTGTGCGTAAAAATATTACTTAGAGACAATAAAGTTACTAATTCACAACAGATATCATAAATAGTTTAAGTCCCTGATATTGAGGTTTGGCTAATTTATTCGAAATTTCAAACTCCATTAAGTAACTTAACCCAAGTACAATAATATTTTAGTACTTGCACTACCTTTTACTGGAATATTAGCTTATATTGAATAAAAAGCAAGTAATTACACCCAAATTATACTGAAAATTTCTTTGTACTTTTTATTGCATTTTTTATCGTAAATTATAACTACAGGTCATTTCACAAATTATAATTCCACGTTTATGGAGCAAAATTTAATCTGACCAAAACATACTTTGTAGCAAAAAAAAATGTACCACGCTTCAAACAATAGAATCATTGTCTTATTCTTATATAGCGTTACAAAATAAATGGTTAAAAGGCGGTAGAGTGACGTTTATAAGTGACTTGATGTTCATCAAACCCGCCCAATCACGAATCTGCCCCATTCTTCCAGTTAGTAAAGTGTAATTCAAAGTGGCGTTATTTCCACCCACCTATAGTTTAGATCCCTCTGATTATGAGGGGGGCGTTTAATGTTAGTCCAGGAGACCTTTAATTTCAATTCAAAGACAATACATTCGGGACATTCTAATAGACATTCTAATATTGAAATTCGTGATTTTGTGCAAATAAATGTTATATAATGTCCATCAACTAAGAATCTCGGAAAAAAAAACTATTTTAAAATAACTACTGTAGTCAGAATTTCAATGAATCCCATCGGCCCCTGTACATTTTGATCCAATAACATGACTGAATCCGTTTATCGTAAAGTTAGAGAAGTAAATAAAAATGTTTCTAGGCATTTGCAAAACAATGTATTGTATTGAATTTTACTCATTTTGTATTTCTGGTTATGAAGTCCAGTCTTTACTGTGAACATTAAACGTTGTTATTCAGTGGGTTAATTTAAGTTAATGATATTTAACTTAATTTAATGATTTATTTTCATTTATTCACAAACTACCAGTATGGTCCCGCCTTACTGTGAACCCGTTAACTTCGCATTGCTTCCTTTTAGAGGCATGTTTGGGGCTGTGGAGCCCAGTCGGTTAAGCACTCGCCTGGCATGCGAAAGATCCCAGGTTCAGGTCCGGGCATCGTCAAAATAACTGCCGACCTATAAACGGCCCTTGCAGCTAAAAATGTCACACGAATAATACCCCGTGTAAGGGAGTGCACGTTAAATATCCTTCAAAGTCCTAACGCTGCGTACGATGTCGCCCTTAACGGTTGCGTTGGGGGCCTATTCGGGTGTTGGCTCGTCACTTGACTGTGGTTCTAAAATACGACGCCCGTCACCAATAGCCCTCGTGAAGCTCTAGTGCGACGATAATTCAAACCTAACGTAACCTAACGTCACCTAATGGTCTCGGAAAAACCTATTTTAAAATAACTACCGTAGTCGACAGTTCAATGAATCCCATCGGCCCCTGTACATTTTGATCCAATAATATGACTGAATCCGTTTATCGAAAAGTTAGAGAAGTGAATAAAAATGTTTGTAGGCATTGGCGAAACAATGTATTGAATTTTACTCATTTTGTATTTCTGGTATTTAAGTCCAATCTTTACTGGGCCCATTAAAAGCAATAGTTATTCAGTGGATAATTTAAGTAAATGACATTTAACTTATTTAAAGTTTTTTTTCATTTATTCACAAAGTATTAAAAATACATGTACTTAAATTATGTTTAAAAGTAAATTATAGGTGAAATCCTTTTACTGTACATCGCAAATGTAAATTGTTATAATTGGCATTAAATTGTTTCATTATGAAGTTTTTGTTTAACACTATAAAAAATTTATCTTCTCATTTCAAATTTTAATAGGAAAATCTAACGTTTTGAGAAAATCGCTCGTATATCCTTTTCTTATATACGGTATACCATAAACCATGAGCTACTTTTACGAAAACAACCCACGTTTGTAAGTACTATAATATTTATAAGTACTAAAATAGTAAAGTACTATAATATACACTCTTAAAACAAAAGAGTGAAATCCACTCCAGTAGGCGAAGCGCATTTTCTACACTGGAAAGGATAAGCTTTATTGCAGCTTCTGGATTTTTAAAAGTTTCAACATACTAAGTGACAAATTTCTCCAAGATGTCTCACAAAGACTACAGTTTTCTCCCGACTTTTGCAAAACAAATAGACATACAAATTGATTGTACGATTGCTTGATGCAAATGTTAGGTGCAACTGCTGCTGTACGAGCTAGTGAGTTAGAAAGTTTAAAAAAAAAAAAAAATCACAAAAGGGCCGCGCTACTTGGTTCTGCACAGATCTTCTCATCAAATAAGGGCGAACTAAAGCGAAATCTTCTATAGTTCCCGCCACCCTTCTTTGAAACACTTTAGGGATGGAAAACCGAAACCGGTTTTTTTCCCCTCGGTTTTGACCAAAAAAGCGGTTTTTCATAACTTCGGTCTTAAGGTTCAGTGAAACCGAAGAAACGGTTTTTGAAACACCGTTTTTTTTCTGAAAAACCTCCATCCATACCCTTTCTTATTTGGTTGGCGGCGAGTATAAGTGATGAAAGTACACAGAAGCCATCAATCGTACCCAAACACTCTTAAACAACAGCATCAATCCTCCATTCGGCAATTATTGCCCATGGCTCTCCTCTTAAACCCTTTTCATTCTACCCATCCATTACGCCACCGTCACGTTTTTTCACCACCGAACAACACACAAATTGATGACATCCGAAAAACGTTCTAATGTTCGAAATGGCCCATTACTCCCGTCAACAAACGATAAAAGCGAAAACAATGGCCTCGCCCCTTAAACCCTTTGACCCCTTCGATAGATATTTACGGGCTATTAAAGTGAATAGTGCAAAATAAAGTATCCAAATCGATATGTTTTCCACGTTCTCGGAAGCCTTTATCTTCATTTCAGTGTGAAAGGGTTGATGGTATTTTAAACCCATGTAAAGAGTTGTTAAGTGAGTTAATTGTGTGCGTCCAAAAGATTTGTTGTTTTGGAAGGGTTATAAAACTAAGCTTTTTTTTTTTAAATCTTAGACTATTGTGAGCGTATTTTGTTTTATATAAAATGTTAAATGATTTATATTTATTTTGTTATTAATCGAAAGCCGTAGTTGTAATTGCAATAATATATTAAACGTTGGGTTGTTTCAAAACACCACAAAACTTTAAGATGTTATTTAACATAATTAAAATAAAATAACTAGACTATCTTAAATTAAAAATGTTAATTAAATAATCTAGTTTCGAAAATACTGAAGTATGTTTACAGACAAAATCATTAGCCGCAAAGAAAACTCAGATGAAACTCTTAAGTTAGTTTAAATATGATTTTTAGTTTTAGCATTCAGTAAGCAATTAAGTAAAACAATTTTTGAGATGAAAATATTGCTGCATCCGATACTTTTTTAACAAAGAAAAAAATAAGCAAGTGGGTATACAATATACATGCGCCATCTGTTGATGAATTGGCACACTATTTCTACAATTTTTAAAAATCAATCGTAGCAATTATCTCATTAAAAAGATTATTTAAGCCACATTAAAAATAACTTTAAAGTAAAACACTTCTATTTCCTCAAAACCTTATTTTAAAATTAGCCAAAATATTTATTAAATTACTAATTTTTATTGTTTTGTGGGGAAAATCTTAACTTTTTATAACTGTCGTTTATTAGGATTTTTAATATTTTAAACCTATAAACTAAGTTGGACCAAACTCTTACCACCAATGAATAATTTGTAATGACTGTTATTTAAACTCTATCCGACAACTATAATGACAAAACTAAAAATATCCAAACTATATGACAAATGGCACATATATCTCCAGAAACTGTCTTTACGCTTCTCAGGACATTGACAAATATATTTCAAAATTACTCTTTTAAATGACGATAAATCACACCTTAAATGCGAAAAAATACTTTTGACTAATCACTTATGTGCTCATAGGTGACTGAGAAATGTATTTAATGTAAAGGGTGTGGTTTTACCTTGAAACGTATTCACACTTCATTTTTTTCTTGAAGACTAATGTAAAAAAGGAACGTCTATAGGGGAATATTTCGGCTGTTTCAGTTTGTGCAGGTTTAAATTTCACGAGCCTTATTAAGCTACTTAAATCATTTAAAATTGCTTTGGTTAGGTTTGAATTATCGTCGCACTAGAGCTACACGAGGGCAATTGGCGACGGGCTTTGTATTTTAGAACCACAGTCAGGTGACGAGCCAACACCTGAATAGGCAACCGTTAAGGGCGACATCGTACGCAGCGTTAGGACTTTGAAGGATATTTTACGTGCACTCCCTTCAGACATTTTTGGCTGCACGGGCCGTTTATAGGTCGGCAGCTATTTTGACGATGCCCGGACCCGAACCTGGCTGGGGCGCAACTAGAAAAAAATCCTGGGGGGGGGGGTTTCATTTTTTAAAAATTATTTTTCAATTGATTATTTTTAATTAAAATTAATTGTAATTAAAATTAATTGTACTTAAAATTAATTGTAATTAAAATTTATTATAATTTAACTTAATTGTAACTAAAATTAATTATAATTAATGATAATTAAAATTGTTATTTTAGTTAGTTTTAATTAAAATTACTCTCAATAAAAATTACTTATATTTTTAATCAAAACTATTTGAATTAAAATTGATTTTTAATTTAATTTACTTTTGTTTTAATGCAGTTTTGTAGTATTAATTTAGTATTACTAGTTACTATTTATGTACATCAATTAGTTTTTATTGTACGAAACTCATATTTGTATTTAATAGTTAATTAATGTTTTATTTTTTTTAAATAAAAATTAAGTGTACTAAATAAAAAATCAATTATCGTATGTTTTTATTCATAATTTAACTAATTAGATAATTTAAATCACCGGATTTGTTGTACAGAAATTCAACGATAAGCTTGTAATGTTAAATTTTATTATAAAAGGAGGTAAGAGTAAAGATATATTGAAAATTTATTTAAATTTGAAAATTTAAATGTTAAAAACTATAATTACAAAATTAATTGGACAATTTTTTTTTGAAGAAATTTATGTAAATGTTACGGTCACAGCCCGAATTCGGCCACTTCGCGAATTGGCCAGCCAAATCCCGAAGTATCTAAGGACGCAGTGAATTGGCTGGCCAATTTCTAGTCTTTCCTTGATTTCGGGAATTGGCTGGCCAGATCGCGAAGTGGCAAAAGAGATCCGTTAACTTTTTAATAAAACAAAACAATCGGGCATTCTTAAAATAAGCACGTCACGTTTTGGCCGGTAACTAACAAATAAATTTGGTATTAAAGGTCAAGCTGATAAAAAAAACCAATTAAATGATTTAATATTTCGAACTTCAACAAAGCAAAGAAGTGTAGTTTCGACGTCATACAGGGCAGGCGAATCACCGATGTAAAATAATTTAAATATTGATGTATTTATGCCGTAAAAATAGCAATTATTAAAAAACGTGCTTTAAATATAAAACATCCATTAAAATGTAATGAAAACAGAAGCGACTGAGCAGCCATTTCTAGATTTATGTTAAAAACATTCAGATAAAAACAATAGAAAGGTTTAAAAAAACGCGCCCCAAGTTAATAACAAACATACTCATCGTCAGATACTTTAGAGAAGAAATTAAACTTACCAATATTTTGCTCACATGACATCCATCCAATCTTAAGAATAGAATACGAGAAAAAAGGCGCGCAAAAACTCCAACGTGTGATACACCGATTTTACTTGTATGTACTATAATAAGCAAACTAAAAAAAGCGAATTTCAAATAAATCAGTCAATATTTTATTTTTATGGTTTTTTTCTTATACTCCTTTCGACTGTATGTTCATCGGTGATTTCGCCACTCTTTATTCAAAAAAAAAAAATGACTCGGAAAGAAAGGAAATGAGAGAAATTTATTACGCCAATAGCTAATGCTTAGACTTTTTTAGAACGATTAGAATTGTTTATGGGTAATGGAATTCATAATATCAGTCTCGTTGGCACCACGTTGGTCAACAGTAGATTGCTTTTTGAATGTCATGTTTTCCCATGGCGTTCGTTTACATTTATTTTTTTGTTTTTGTGATAATAAAAGTTATTATTATAAATTTAGCTCAAATTTGAATCATCGCCGCACTAGAGCTATACGATAGCAATTGGCGACGGGCGTCGTAATTTAAAATCATAGTCAGGTGACGAGCCGTCAACACAATGATGACAGTCAACGCAATCGTTAAGGGCGACATCGTACGCAGCATCAGGACTTTGGAGCATATTTAACGTGCACTTCCTCTACAAGGGGTTGCTTTATTAAGTATACTATAACTAAGATTTCGGTTAACAGTTTTTATGCCTTTTTGGTCAAAACATATATTATTTTCGGGCACTTTTTAATTTTAATTGTTGACAAATTTTTTAATTGACTACATTAGTTTGTGTCTGAAGCGTAACTTTTTAACACGACATATTTAAAAGTTTAAGTTGAACAAAAAAACATATAACTGATTAATGTTCCAAACTTCAACGATGTTATTTGTATCTATAACTACACTTAAGACGCCGTACAGACGAATCGCCGATGTGGAATAATTTTAAAATTGTATGCTTTTATGTCGTTATATAACAATATCAACTAATTGATATAAAACACGTTTTAAATGTAAACCGCAATTAAAATGCAATGAAAACGAAACTTAACAGCAATCCTTAGATTTATATTAAGCATTCAGACAAAACTGTAAAAAGAGAGAAAAAAGCGGCTTTCCCTACAAACATACTCATATCTTCAGGAACTTTACAGTAGAAATTGCATAGGAAAAGGCATGAAATGAAAACTTTTTTTGAATGTACAATATTAGAGCAACTCTCACAAAAAACGACAAAAAATGAATAAAATCGACAAGACATGTCATTTTATCGACCCCCCCCCCCTTCACAATACAAAAGTTTCGTTAGAATAGAACTGTATTTTGTTTTACAGAGATTTATACTTCCCACCACCCTTATTTGAAACACTTGAGGGATGGAAAACCGAAACCGGTTTTTCCCCCCTCGGTTTTTACCAAAAAACCGGTTTTTCATAAGGCCGGTCTTAAGATTCAGTAAAACCGAAAAACCGGTTTTTGTAACACCTGTTTTTTTTCTGAAAAACCACCATCCCTACCGTTTCTTATTTGGTTGGCGGCGAGTATAGTAAATGCGAAAAGCGAAATAGTGTTTCTCTTGGAATTTTTTTTTTCACTTTCGAATTTTTTTGATGTTAACAAAATAAAATTTGACTATAATATGGGTTCTGGGGGGGGTTCTGACCCTAAAACCCCCCCCCCGTGGTTGCGCGCCTGGAACCTGGGACCTTCCGCATGCTAAGCGAGTGCTTAACCGACTGGGCTCCCCAGCCCTAAAATTGTTTTGGAAACCCCTTTAAAAAAATTGCGTTAACTCTTGTGAAAAAATGCCCATAATGCTTTTTATTTTCTTAATGAAAATAAAAGTATTTTCGGTTGTTTCAAATTAATTTATTTTAGTTTAGAATTTCAATTTACTTGTTTATAATAGTAAATATTCTATTTATAGATATTGTGTAAGCCTTGCGCCACCTTTCAGTACAAATATCAGTAATTTATTGTAATAACTAGTCCATTAAACACTCATTATTCCAATAGATTTTAAATTAACTCCTTAATTTAAAATTAATATTAAAATTTTGGTATTTTATTAGGTAGTATTTACATTTATACCAAATTATTCCTAAATTCGTTTTCCTAAATTGTCTTGGTTGAATTAATCACAAATATGCAGTTAACTTGCGTTTACACGCTTAAAACATACGAGCGATTTTAACTCAGTCTGAGTTAATTTTCACTCCTCCAGTGTCGAAAATATGCACTCTCCTACATGAGTGGATTTCACTCTTTTGTTTTAAGAGTGTAGTTTCGTTATAACCACATTAAACTATT
The DNA here is from genome assembly GCA_023701765.1 of Hylyphantes graminicola. NCBI lineage: Eukaryota > Metazoa > Arthropoda > Arachnida > Araneae > Linyphiidae > Hylyphantes > Hylyphantes graminicola. Next base: position 48,369,792 of record CM043118.1, on the reverse strand, counting down.
CCAATTTATTAACATTCTAATTAATGACAAATAATTATTCAAACGGAAAATACATTTTATCAAATAAAAAATAAATATTCCACATTTAAATTGCTGCAAATCCGGTCAAGTTCGTTAATTTTACGAGACATAATAAACGACTAATTCTACCTCCTGTGACATCATATAATTAGTCCAATCTTTGTGACATTCACCCAGAAATTATAAATCCCTTCCCCATTAATACCAATCATATATTGCCAAAAAAACCTTTAATAAAAATCCATAAATATGATATTTTCTTTTCAAAATTGTGGGTCATGCATTAGCTTCGTTTAATTCACCCATCTCCCCGTCATTGCGACCCATTCAGCGGACTTGTCACTTGCTTCAGCGAAATTCCGCAACTAAATGAATGCCAGTCATGCGTTAATTCCTTAATTAACCTAGCTATGATCTATCCGAAGAAATTAACGTATGTTATGGCCCCCTAAAGACAGAAAAGTAGAGTATAAGGAAGTGACATGTTATATTGGTACCTGTTTTTTTTTCTTAATTGTGTAGAAATAAACAGTTCTTATTATTTCTTCTTCTCTTCTTTTTTTAGCTCTACAGCTCGGTGTGGGCCTTGGTTTGTTGCACAATTTTATCTCAGGCATCTATGTGTGGCCTTTGTTTTCCAGTTACGGATCTTCATACTGTCAATGTCTTTCAGCACATCATCCTTCCACCTTTTCTTTGGGCGTCCTCTTGGTTTTGTTCCCAAAGGTGTCCCGTTTAAGATCTTCTTGATTCATCTACTATCCTCCATTCTTTCTATGTGGCCAAGAAGCCATAATAGGCACTGGGATTTGATAAATCTGTCGATATTTTCTCCTGATTAATTTTTCTAGTTCAATTTTTTCCTAATTCGCCACTGGCCATTTACTTAAAATGTTCCCATTATTTTTCTCAAAAGTTCTTAATATTTGTTATGCATAATTTACTAGCGTTCTTAAGTAAAAATTGTGTATTTTGTTTACTATGAAAAAAATTTCACCTGTTCGATTATTCTAAAATATTTTTTTTTATACAGGACGCATTTGTGTGTCTGTCCTTTGTCTGAACTTTTCAATTATGATCATATATATTTTTTAAAAATAATTCATTTTAAATAAACTTATTTTCAAGCATTATACTTGTGTGGGAAATAACTTAGCCATTAATAGCCATTGGTACTAAAGAGTTCGATTGCGAATCTCATTCCTGTCCTGTGACAGATACATATGTCTATTGTTTTCAGATAGATGTTCTTCCAGTTGAATTCATTTAGATAGTCATGCACTAATTATTTAACTCTTAAAGTATATGAATTAAAAATTGCTATGTATTCTACAAATTAAAGATGCGTATGGGTTGTAATGAACCGATTAAATCTTTAAGGAAGTTATCAAGACCAGAACAAGACTTTCTAAAAATTAAAACAAATAACCTTATCAACTCGAAACAAGTGTTCTATAAACAGAACAAAAACGTCTTGCATCGTATCATCCAGAGTCAGTGTCAACTAGTGCCGGGGAAAATCCTCAATCTATGGAAAAAATCAATGTCACAAACGAAACTTGTCCTGTCTTTCCTCTGGGTGTAATTTGCAGGGGACTTTTTGTGTCACACACCGACGTGATGTTTTTCTTTCTTAATTCAAACAGAAATTTGTCCCCTCACACGACCAATGCACGCGACTTTACAAGCCCCCTAATGACACCTCGCTAATGGGCCCCGGTTAATTAGCGGGCCCCCTATGCTAGGGCCCCGAAACAACTTTGACTCTTCGTTGGCTTGTAGGCCACGGATCAATCATCCAAAGAATCTTGCATTTAGTACGATGTATCTTGTGTTCCTTGCGGGTACTAAATATCGTGATATTCGCCCGATATCAGTTAACCCTCCAAGCGCCCAACCCGAGTTAACTCGCGAATATTTTTGTGCGCCTAGCGCCTGACCCGAGTTAACTCGCGAATATTTTTGTGCGCCTAGCGCCCGGCCCGAGTATACTCGGGTTGACCAATAGTGCTTACCCCCACAGACCTCCGGTGGCGATAATTAGAGGGATGGGCTAAGTGTCAACCAGGATCCCTCAACTCAGTGGGGGGTTAATTTGCTCTTGTAGTAATTTATGGTTGCTGGAATTTTATTTTGTGCCAAATATAGATTGGCAACAAATAAAGTAAAATTTTTGCCATTTATTTTATGGTTTTAATTACAATGACAACAGTCGAGAAAAATGAATGTTTGTCACGCTTTAAACTGTAGTTTCTAATTAAATATCGAAATCATCTTTGTTCATGTCTTTGAAATGTTGGTACACTTTTTAATAAATTATAGTGAATTTGAATTTCGATTCTTTTCTTAGTTTTAATTTTTCTTACGAAATTTTAAGTATTCTTTTAATGATGATCTTAAGATACCTTATTTTCTGTTTTTCTGGGGTTTTGCTAACTAAATACTGGCCAGCAAACAATTATCTTGATAATAACATAATGCCTGTTAATGAGATTATGCTAAGTGAAAAAATACCGCTTTTTCTTACACCACTTTAAATTTAACTTTTTTTTTTGGCTTTTGTATTTTTTCCCTTAACGAATTATTTTTGGTGCATAAAAAAGTTTTTTTTTACAAAAGATAAATAACTGTTTTAATTTACCAAATTTATATTAAATTAAGTAAAATTAACATGAAAGTTATGATAGAGCTCAATTTACCACAATTATCAATGGATAATTGTGATAAAAACAGATTGACAGATTTAAAGTATATCCTTTACTGACGAATCCACAAAGTTTGCTTTGATGATAATCCTCTCCCTTAAAAAGACACTAACTGTGTTCAAGATTGCACACTTTTTGTTTATTTTAATCTTTATATAGATAATAAAAAACAATTCTTTTGTGAAAGACTTGCTAGTTAAAAAAAAAAAAGGACGCTTATTTCTTATTCTGTCTGAAGTTATCTCTCTGCATAGAAAAAACGTAAAAAAAAAGTTTAAATATTTATCTATGATTCATTTTTTAATTACTTGAATTTTAGCAATTTATTTATGTCTGTGAATTTTTGAAAAGGATTCTTTGCCTTTTATATAAGGAATAAAATATATTACTTATTATTCAATGAACAAAATTCACAAAGAAAATTTCCTTTTTTTGTATCAATGTACGTTTTCATAAAATTACCTCTTCTTATTTTAAGGGAAATACTTTTAAAAAAAACCTGGTAATATGTACAGCTGTGGAAATAAAAAAGTACCCACTTGAGGTTATTTCATCCGTAAGTCACCCTATAGAATCGGACCTTTTTGAGATTGTGTACAATTAACATTCTGAGTTAATTGCACGATACAAAATTTGCATAAGGGGCCGTCTTCATATTGAAAATATTACGATCTTTGAAATTTCCATAGGCAACACCCCATTTTAATAACTTAGAAATGTTAAGCACTCTTGAAAACCCTTAAATCTAAGTTTTTGTTACATTTGGATGAATATTTGACGAGTTATTCAATCGAATCACTTGTGGACCTTTTGGGGACCATCTCTAAAATGACAAGCAAGCATGCATGCAAAGCCGACTTTATTTATCAATTACACACGTAATCTTATACACAGTCCCCTAAAGGGTAATTAAAAGGTATTTTGTGATTTACTCAGCAAATTATGAATAAAAAATTTTTTAAATTGGGATTTCGCTTAATCTTCTTGTCTTAAATTTATTTCTTTACAAATATTAAGGGGTTTCTATTCATATTTTTCAAAAAAATTAATATAATAATTATTTAAAAATATAAAAATTGTTTTAAATACCCCAATATTAAATGCATTTTGTTTGGGTTATTATAATTTCTTTTCAGTAAAAAATTCGTTTCATTATCTTAATTATTTATAGATCGGGATAGTTTTTTATGTGCAACTCATTTAACATTATGGGACCTTAACTTTGCACGTCTCTAACTCCTCTAATAATGCTTAAAAACTAACAAAATTTGGCATTTCGTATTAACATAGGTCAGAGATTTGAAATATGGATTCAAAAAGGGGTGTTGCCATTGGAAATTTCAAAGATCGCAATATTTTTAATATGAAGACGGCCCCTTATGCAAATTTTGTAACGTGCAATTAACTCAGAATGTTAATTGTACACAATATCAAAAAGGTCCGATTGTATAGGGTGACTAACGGATGAAATAACCTCAAGTGGGTACTTTTTTATTTCCACAGCTGTACCACTGTAATTGTGTGCTTCACCTTGTTTGAGAAACCAAGTGATCTGCTTTGAAAGTGCGTCTTTCAACACAACACGCCGAGCCGGCTATTTATACCATGTGTTTGTCAGGTGGGGAAAAGTGGGAAAAGGGGGTCAAGCTCCCCCCCCCCCCCCACTCCGCAGCCTTCGTTCTGTACGGAGAGCAGCAAGGCCCCAAGCATGAGTCCTTAGGCTACAATGATAAGAGCCTGGACGCCACACGAAAAAAGAGATACATGCTTTCGAAGTTTCCAGCCATATTAGGGTCGCTCGATGGACAACTCAGCAACCCTAGCCATATGAGCCGTACGAGGCATCCTCTGATGAAATTCCCGAACCAAAAAGTGATTTGTAATGTAATAACGTATGCGTTGTCAGTTTGCATTCCTATTACTTAGATCTTGAATAACGCAATATGCATTCAGATAGTTAGCTAACAGTCAGATTATTTCTGTTTTTCTGTAAATATTTTTATATAACAAGTAAATTATAGGAAAATTAAATGATCATTTCTAATGTTTTGGATATTTAAATTAATCAAAAATCGAAATTATGAAATTCAGAATTCGAAATTATGAAGTACAGCTATTATAAAATAATACAATTATCAAAATTATATATATTCATTTTAGAAAAGCAATACACAGATAAACTAGATTTTCTAAACCGGGAAAGTGTATTAATTATTCAAATTTTTCCACACTTAACAAATTTTGTAAAATAGAATTTCATACTCTCAAATATTTTATTATATTTTAGTTAACTATAATTTTTGTGTTACTGCTTCGAAATATCTTTCAATTTTTCTCGCAACTCTTTCTAAATACAATAAAATATGTACAATAAAATATGCCAAAAGGTTTTTGGTTTCTGTAGGCAGAAAAATGTATTTTTATGTAAGAAAAGTACTTGTACTAAGAAGGTTGGCTTTCCAATTGACAAATATGTGTCGCCTTTGGGATTCGCATGCCATGGCGTAAAATTATTATTCGCAAGATCCTATGTGGAACCAATATGAAAAGTAAACAATGTTTATTGTGCTTCGGTTACTAATGGGAACGTTCCTGACATAGGTCAATGGACTACAACCAGGACCAATTACAATAGCATCAGAGTTTACTGAAATACAAGTACTTCGTACATAATGGGGAAAAGCAGGGCCGTAACTTATAGGGGGGGAAGGGGGGGAGCCTCCCCCCCCAATAATTTTACAAAGGGCGCCATTTTGGGCGCCGTCAGGCGCCCAAAAAGGCGCCCCCTTTAACTTTTTTAACAATTAACTTTTTAACAGTTATTTTAACAATAATATGTAATTGTTAATTTATTTCCCCTCAATAGCTTTTCAGGGGGCTATTTTCGCCCAAAATGGCACCATGTGAAGTGAATGGCGCCCTGCCTAAGATTTTATAATAAACAACAGAAGCTTGAACTGGTATAAAGAACATACTGATATTTTTATTTAAAAAATAACGGAAATCTTTCAACCCCCTCCTGAAAAAAGCTTTGTACTCTCTCAACAGACGACTTTTTCGCTCGGTCACTCTCTGCGGGGGTCCAATTATGTCCCCTTATTGTAACCCCCTCAAGGAGGCATTCTGAGCATGGGATTTCGTAAGACTTTCTTTGAACGGTGACGATTTCTCTTGAAGTATCCTTTTTTGGTGGTGACCACTGATTACGGACAATGGGCTAATCTTGTTGGGCTATCTTTGTCTGTCTGCACGCAAGTATGTGCTTGTTTTCACATTCCTAGTAAAAGATATCATTTAGGGGGAAGAGGGGGGGGGGGGACTGTATCTTCGAACCCAAATTCCACCCAAATAGAAGCCATAAACTCACGGGGGTCCAATTTTTAATTACTCTTCTTGCCCTCTAGTGGGGAAAAAACTCAGCCTATGTCCGATATGGTCAGTTGTAAAATAAAATTGTCGTTGGCTGATGTTCTTATACGTAGCTATTGATTTTTGTTTGTTTTTGTTTCCTTTGCACATGGATTTGGGGTTGGCTTTTTAACGTATTTACGTGTTTATGAGAGAAAGCTAATTTTATCCACTTTTTCTGTTGCTTTTCCAATGCTTATAATTTTCAAAACCTTCGGTATTTCGTAATAAGTGTTTTATTTTCGTTGGGAATAAAAATTAGGTAAGAAATTACTATTTATTCATTTTATTATCATTATATAAGTTACTTATTAAATGTATCATTTTAGGGAGTTAAATTGTATCAATTTTCTTTTAAAATATAAAAATAATCCAAATGAGAGAATAAAGAAAACTCATTTTATAATTATAAATAGGAAATGACAAATGTAACTTTTACAATTAAATTGCGTGCAAAGCTACTTTTCGATAATTTCATGAAGCAATAAAGTTTTTTTTTGCACGATTGCACAGATATATATTGTACAGATTAATATGCATTGTTACTATAAAAATTGTATAAAGGATCAATTAATTTGGAATCTAACTCGATTCTATCGAATACTCTATTGCAAGGTACTTTTATAAGGCCAATAATTTGTATGTTTAAATTTATCATAACTAATTCAGTGTTGTTATTTTAAATTAGGTTAATTCATTTTTACCTAATTTACAAATTAATTGTTAAACAATTAAATTAGTCATAAATAATTCTTTAATTTGTAATTAAAACATTATTTCGTTAGTAATTAATAATGCTGTAATTAGTAATTAATAATGATGTAAGTATTTAATAATTATTTAATTGGTAATTAAAAATGATTCAATTAGTAATTAATAACAATTAATTACTTTCATTAGAAAGTTAAATTAATGCATAAGTACTCATTAATGTAATTAGCCGTTAATAATGATTAATAACTGACTCCAAAAAAATTTTAAGAGGGCGCCAAAACGTGTTCCTCCCCCCCCCAATAAAATGTCCAAGTTACGTCCCTGGGGAAAAGTGAGGGTATGGCTTTTGGGTGTGGTTTGTTGCTAGAAGGTTCAAAAGTTGTGATGATTGGCACCCAGATGCTTACTGTTTGTGCACTTATTTAGCTAGCAGTTTTCGCGAAAATGAAGATATCGATGAATCAGCAATCTGAAACATCCACTTTTTCACTTTGGAGCTGAATTTTATAAGAACTAAGCGAAAAGTTGAAACAATGATAATGTCGATGAAAAAGTTGCTTATTCTAACGTTATTAAATTTCTTCAAGGTAAAAGAACCTTTGGACCAGCGAATATCACGACTAAAACCATTTGAAACTTCTGAGCTTATATATTTGAAACCAATAAGCTGCATTCTATTAGTTTTAAAATTGTTTTAAAGCTGAGAAATATATATAATATTCAAGAAGTAGTTGTAACTTGTAACAGAGAACAGTTATTATAGAAAAGGAGGACCGTTGTTACAGAATCCGAAGGGAATTTCGGATTTTTAAAATCATTTAAATAAGGAGGGGAAAATATTTCAAGAGGCGAAAAGAAGTTTATTTTCCGTAATTTATAAAATCAGACTTTCAGTTTACAAAGGTAGGAATCAGTCAGGAGATGTAGAATATGTTGTGTGCTATTCCTTGTTTCGACATTTTCGTAAAGATTTTAAGGAAGGTTGTTGAAAGTGCATTTGTTTCACAGCATAAGAAAAAGAAGTAATAAGTGAAGGTGTTGTTGGATTTCAAGACTTCAATCAATCTTATGTTAACTATTTGATTACTTAACTTGCCAAATTCACTTTGAGTTACAGTGCGAATAACGTGTAAACTTCCAAATGAAAACAATATGAGAACATCTACAGTCTCTCACGCATGCATTTATGGTATACTACTAGTATGGTCCCGCCTTACTGGGAACCCGTTAACTTCGCATTGTTTCTTTTTAGAGGCATGCTTTGCTTACTTGTGAAAATACACACAATATCTAAACTAAATTCAATTCGTGTTGGCGCGTGCGCAGGAAAAAAGCAAATAATAGCAGAGAATGGCGTCAAGCTCCTGTTCGTTGTGTTTTGAAGTCCCTGCTATGGTCTGCCAACTCATAAAAATACACTCAAAATCAAAACAAATCAAATACGTGTTGGCTCAGGCGCACTTAAAAAGCAAATACTATTAGAGGATGGCGTCAAGCCCCCGTTTCGGCACGGTCGGGTATTTTCAAGCCCTGTTATGGTCCCGCACTCTCACGTGGATGACGGTTTTTTTTAAACTAATTATATTAATTAAAAATCACAATCAAATATGAAAAAACTAAGCCTCAGGTGCACACGTAGGAATTAAAAGGAATCTATATTAAAAATTTCGAATTTTTTAGAGCAGTCTAAGTAAGTCTTTTGCGATCCTCAGACAAACACACAGACTCTTTCTTTTATTATTATAGATTTGTTCATGCCATACTTACTCAGTTTGGTTTCTGTTATAGAAATGTCAGAAAAACAAATCGCGCTATTGCCATTCATGTAAGTAAGAGATATAGTGAACAACTAGTCAACCACAATATAATACAATAAGTAAATGATGCGTTTACCCATAAATTTATTATCATTTTAGGGTGTTTCCGCAGTCCCTTCACTCTTTCAAAAATCGAAAAACGTAATAAACTTTACAGTTTCTGTTTTAAATTATTAAGTAACTATTTTTTTTACTTTTAATTTACGTTGTACCTATTTCTATCCTTATATATATAAGAACTGTTATCAAACTGTACTTCCACATTTGCATTCTCTCTCTTCTAATAAATTTCTAGATATTTACAATGTTTTGCTGAGCAGTCATTCACAGTGGGTAAATTGGTCAATATAGCTGGACCAAAGTTGATTTATAACTTTCAAAGTTTTTGGACCATACGGGCCAAGTATACAATCATTGTCACACTGTTCTTTATTTATTTACCCTGTCACATTTGCACTCGCAAGAATAGTGTATAAACTAATGTAGTTTTTTTCCGACAATCTAATTCCGAAGCTCTTTATATTTTACCATAACAATAATTATATTTTGCTTGAATTTTTATATAATCTGTTTCATTATGCCGCAAACTTAGGCCATGGTTTTAATGCTAATAAGAAGTTTAGAATTTGCTTTTACGAATGCTGCAAATTTAATTTTGCAGTTTTGCGAGATAATCAGATTAATTTTTTATTGATATACTCTAAAAAGCGTACCATTTTTTTTATTTTTTTGTGATACATGTTTATTTTTCGCTTTGAAATAGTAAATCATATAAGCTATAATTCAAATAAAAAAACTTAAGGGGGGGGGGACATTTCTAATAAAAAGAGAACTTTTTATCAAAATTACCCATTAAACTCTGAAGACCCTTACTATTCATTAGCGTATACATGAAAACTGATAACTTTTAACTTAAAATCAAAAATTAGGACGTCTTTGGGTAGTTGTTAGAACTCTTTACAGTCTCTTCGTGTTTCATAGGACGCTAATTTCAAGTCTGTCACCAATCCCCCCATTTCCGGTGATTAGGGACGGTGTGAATAAAAGCAGAAAAGGGGGGGGGGGCGCGTTCCTACCGGCACCACATTCTTTGACGTACCTTTTCACTGCTAATTCAATGGGTAATTCGCTGACAGATAGTAGACAAATATCCGTCCGGGCATACAGACAAATGAATAAAGTTATGAAAGATGGGTATCGGAGGTCATACCTTTCCAAAAAAAGAAAGAATTCTTAAGATCCGACGGATTCAACCGATTTTGGAAGAGCGATATAAGCGAACAGACAGACGGGACATCGCCAGCATGTAAATACCTATCCTTTTTTACCGTCTAAAAATGGAACCTACCTGACTCGTAATGTCGAGGGCATATGACTCAGGCGAGCTGACCATTACCCATCCGCCACGGATGTAGTTTGTATATTTAAATCGTCTAAGTAATTTTTATACACAGCTCAAAACAATTAGGGGAACACTTTGCCTACTTTTGTAAACATTTTCAGCTCCAACTTCTTTTTTTTTTGTTCTAAAAATCTAAAATGAGTGTAATGGATTCATTATGCACCCCGAATAAAATAGTAAAAAACAGGGTAAAAATATCTTAATTTTTTAACTAACATTTAAGGGGAAAATATTGGAGTCTTAACTTTTGAAAACATTATAGCAATACTTCTTTTCAAAAGTTGATTTGTTAAAAAAATATAGTTAAAACCTATTTTAAACATTTAAGAATGCAAGCGTGAAGAATTTGGGGTAAATTTACTTCGTAAAATTTTTTTAGGAGTGAATTTTATTTTACTATGCTTTTGATGTTTTCATTTAATTAAAACAAGTATTCTTTTAATTCTTCAAAAGACACGATTCTTCTATCTAAGTAAGTGCGAGCTCAACTTAGTGAGAAAAAAATCGCAAGCTAATGATTCCAAATGGAACCATTGGGTCGACAAGGTTTAAACCATGCATTACCCTAATTGTTTTGAGCAGTGTACTTTTGATACCAAGTGTTTCGTAATCAAAACAGCAAAAATTCTGTTTTTAAGATAAAATCTGCATAAAATTTACAAATTGTATCTGTTTATGGAGAAAATGTGTTTTTTGACAAAATGGAATTATCTATTTCAAAACTTAGACGAATTTTTTAAAATATATATATATCTTCTGCAGAAAGATAACAGAAAAATGTTGGAATGGAATGGAATGTAAATGCGCCCTCTAGAAGGGAGAGTGTAGGCTTTATAGCCCATTACTCAGCTCGCCAGAAGGGACAGTCACAGGAGACACACAAAGAAAGGACGACACAAACACATAGACAAATAACAACATTTATTGACAAATACAAATATCCATGCCTGACCGGGATTCGAACCCGACCTCAGCAGCTCCAAAGGCCAGCACGCTAACCGTTCAGCCACCGAGGCGGCAACAGAAAAATGTTAGTTTCAAAAATTATTTTTTGCTTTACGAAAATCGAATATGTACACACATACACAAAACATCCAATTCAGTAACCAACCACCAGCTAGCCACATTTTAGAAAGATAAATGAAAAAATCTACTTTGAGTCGAAAATGAAACTCTCAAGGTAACCCAGCCCCACTGGAACTTAACCGCTAATGATCTGCCTGGGGTAGGGGGAGTTTCGGCAAGACCCTGGACAAAGACCACCCAAACTTAGCAATTCGTCCCTGTCATCACCGCCACAGGTAAAATGGGGGAAGCTAAAGTAGCTCGGAAAATCGAAGCCGCTATCTGGTCAACTCGCATGTTTCAGGTGGGCGCTGGGCGGTAATATTCGAAAAAATAGAACGGCGCTTGCAGGGTTAAACATTGCGATATCGATGGGACATCAACCCATTAAAGACATATTGGTGAAAACCATTAACATCCTTGGAAACATTCACTTTAAGTTTTTAAAATGCATTTTTCGTGTCAGTTAGTTTGCCCTTCATATATTGGACTTTGCTTCATTTTCTCCACAAAATAAACAGGTACAGAGTGTTAAGCCAGTTGGTAGTTCCGCCCTACTGGCTTGGGATCTTTGTGTTTTTAATGTTAACAGTTACGCCATTTGGAACAATGGCAAATTTTCTTGTTGGTATTTATTTTAGATTAAATTTAACCAAACAAACTCAATATATTATGCTAACTTATTTTCACTATCAACATTAAAAAAGAGCTATTTAAATATTTTATTCCATTGGGAAGTTTCGCATTATCCATCACATAGAAGCATCAGACACATATCTGAATTATTCCCTTCAAATATTTTCTTGCATACGAAACCTCGTTACGCTTTCTCTATTACGTACTAAAGCCAAGCGATACAAAAATTCTCGGTAGGGCTATAAAAGTCCTAAAAAAAATCTTTAGTACCCCATACCTTGCCCAAGTAACATCACTCCAACGATATCCACCCAATATTGATGTCTCTCTACTACGCAGAAAGATTGACGACTATTTCGGTCGATGGTTATCTTCAAAGGAAAAAAGCGTTGTTTTTAAAAGGGGGACAACAAAGAGGGGATGGCAGAAAACAAAAGTGGTCTAGGATTGTTTGGCGAAGCGAAGGGGCTATTTGTTGAACAGCAAGCTTCCAATTAGTCTCATGGCCTTGCGCTTAGACCTGTCGTTCGTTTGGGTTTGATGTCTTGTTTAAAACTTGATTTGTTTATAGTCTTTTAAAATGAGAATTCTTTGACTTCCGACGATGGTTTGTTTTGGTCTGATATCATTGAGGTCTTCGTGGTGTGTTTTGGACCTTGGTAAAAATATTTTTGTGGGGATGGGGGGAAAATCAGTTAATTTAAAAACAATCAACGAATATAAATGTGAAATGTTCAAATTGTTTTTGTATTAGCAGTTCAGGGTGGGAGAAATTTTTTAAAAAAAACTTCATGTCAGTTAATACATTATTTGCTGAAAAAGGATTAATTTTGAATAGTGTTAAAAAAAAGGGCGGCTTTTTCTAGGTATATATGTAGCAGTATGTCTTTTATGAATCCTTACTTGTGCATGCATTTTTATTCATGGCTATTAAGCTATGCATTAAAAAAAATAGTTAAATATCTTTTTTTTTCTATTTGGCTCTAAATTACGACGCCCGTCGCCAATAGGCGTCTAGCTCTAGTGCGAGATAAATTAAACTAAACTTAGTTTTTAAATTAAGGATTTTATAACAAAAAAAACTTTATATGCGGATAAGTTGCTGTGTGAAAATAGCTTTGTGTTGAGACAACTTATCGATTTTATGACGGGCATCGAAATATATCATGGATCAAGCATATAATATAGACCACCCTGTATACCAATCTTTGGTTGAATATAGTTTATTGCTCTTAAACAAACTGCCATTTAATTACAATACAAGTGGAATACAAACAAACAGTTGTTTGTTCGTGTAAACCAGGAACATATAATACCAACAATTACGCATCCGTTTCTAATTCACCACAAATATAGCCATTACTTTGTAGGAGGGCTGCACTTCTTTCCGACTTTTCCCAAAAAGATCCCACTGTTTCACCAATAGCAATTGATTGCCTTTTAAAGTTGATTGCCTTTTAAAGTTGATTGCCTTCGATTGATTCCTCCTCAAAAACCTTTAATGATACCATCAACCTTTCACCCCCTAAGAAGTGGGACTAAAAAGTAAAAGTTTTCCAATGATTTAAGGACCACTTAGACTCATCGAACCCACACGGGGGCACAACGCTACCACCCGCAAACGGCACAAGGGTAAGACCAGGAGCAATTTAAGGCCATTTCTTATACTGCTATCTCCCTAGTAAATCGGCGGGTCCATTAAGTTGTATCTTTTTTTGCTGTTGGACTGTCTTGTGGTATCGACAGGACCACCGATTTTTGACGCACAAAGATGTGCTCTGTGCGAGCTTGATGCGAGTCCCTCAGTCACGATCTGCTGAAAGGTCTGATGGGTGCTCGGCAGGCTGAATGGGACCAACTGCAACTGTGGCAGTACCAAAGTAAGTAGTTAGACAAGGCCTGATCCTCTATAAGGCCCAGGCCTAAAGCCCCAAAATTTAAATGGATATGTCGTAAACTATTCGAGCCTCAATATTATAATTTCTGGGTCCTACAACACTCTCAGAAACGAATACTCAAAAACGACGAAATTTTCCTTAATTTTGACGATGCCTTTACTGGCAAATGCTCCGAGTTTTGCTTTCCTCAAAGTGAGGAAATTCGATTCGTCATTTTTAAGAGGATTCGAATTTCGTTTAATCTAAAGAAATATTTCGTCATTTTTGAGCATGTGAGTACAACAATGAGATTCAGTTTCCTCAAAATCAAGATACAGAATCATATCACAATAAATTGACAATTCGCGTTTACTAAAGTCACATGATAGTTTGACGAAATAATACTCAAAATTAACGAAATGATGCTTGAGACTTAATGAATCGTCAAAAGTGAGCGTATTATTTCTGAGAGTGCATATATTGTTTAGCTCATCTTTCTATCTAGAGGATTGTCTACTGGAATAGTTATTGGGAAACTAATTTTTAAAAGGTACATTTTTCAACTGGAACATTCGTACAGAGAGCTATATACACAACTGTTTGGGAAAAGAAGCACCCGAAACTTGTTATACCTAGGTGAATGTTATCCTTGATCAGGCCCTGTCGGCGAATATGCTACAAACAGCGCCAAAATTCTTCCAAAAACGTGTTAATTCAAAAGCAAAGCCGAAAACTTTCAACCTCTAAATTGGGCAATTTTTTTCCCATTTTTGAATCTGAACTTAGGACTTACTAGTTATGGATAATTACGTGTCTAAAAGGACAACGCATTGGTCTTCACTTATTTTCTGAGATCGATACACGGGTCGATTTAGTCCAGGGCCATAGAAAATGGTGTGGATATATCAGCAGCATAAATATCCAATACTAGCCTTCGCGACAGATTAAATTACTTCGTCGCAGTCGGATCGGTATTGAATTGCCATGCTGCAAGAGGTGGCTGGATCAAAACTTTGGTCGTCCTGTACTTCTTCAATTATATCTTTTCTATGGCTCTGGATTAAATTAACATTAAAAATTGTATGGCAAAATAGCCTTTTTTTTTCATCTGTTAACTGGTTAACCTAGAACAAGTCCATCTTTAAAAAAAATTGGAAAATTTCGGTTTGGGCTGTTTTAACGCGGGCTTTATGTAGGGATGATACCTTTCCGCTTACCATGTTCTCACATTGCGACCCTCTGAGCACCCACTCTGGGTTACTCGTTAAAAGCCTTTAATTAACTGAAAATGAAGCAAAATGGTAGCTTTGACTGATTGAGACATAGACTAGCACTTACTTACAGGATAAGCATTTACTTCAATAATTGCTCCTTTCTTCTCACAGCGAAATCTTTGTTGTGCAGCATACTAACATCCGTTTTAGGAAAATTCCTGCTTTTTGAGGACTAAAGAAAATTAGTGTTCCTTAATGGTATCATTTTAACTGCCTTGCCTACTCTTAAGTCACGATAAAACTGTATTTTAGTGTGGTTTGGGCATTGAATTTAAAAAGTTTAGTGCAATGATGAACTTGCAGCCGTATCACTAAAAGACCGCTATCTTGAAACATTAGATTTGCGTTAATTCTGGAACAAGTGGAAGTTTCTCATGAGTGGAATCGGAAACATTGATATCGTCGTGCATATTAAATATCTCGAAATAGTTTAGGTTTAAGTTACAGTGGTTATAGCTCAGGTTTTGTCTTTGCCGCTTATAAGTTTTCATAATTTGATTTCATATTGACACAAACCAATCGTCTCTATAACCCTCTAGTGCTACCTAATATTTATTTCACTATATAAATTTAACATTTTATAAAATAAAATGTAATTTAATAATTTTACTCGAACCATTCTACAGGATATCCCATATGTAGTGATAGCTGACACTTTTTAGACAAACGGATAATAATTGAGAAAAAACTAATTCATAGTCCTAACTTTTAGGTAATAATTTTGGTGGCGCCATCTATTTTTTACTTGAAAAACTATTTCTTACCCTGACAAAAAGAGACATCTCAAGTGTGAGACGTGAATTCATTTAATTAATCTTTATCGACCCACAAAAGACTTTAAAATAAAATAAGAATTTAAGAATTCATATTTAGAGTATTGTTATACTATGATATCGATTTAGACATTTTTAATGCTAATGTCCTGTCTTACCATTTGAAAAACATTATTGAACAAAAGTATTTTACCTTGAGGGCTAGAAATAAGTCAAAGTGTAACACATTAATGTTACTTAAAAATGTAACTTGATAAATGACATTTATTAGACTGCCTCCCCCCCCCCCCCCTAAAAAAATGACATTAAAGATGTCCGCCGACATCCGCCGAAAAATACATAAGTCCGCCAAATAATACTCCGTGTAGAACATTGCACATTAAATATGCTCCATATCCCGACACCGCGTACGTTGTCGCTCTTAAAAATAAGTTGGGTTCCTATTCTGGTGTCAGCTCTTCACTTGACTTGTTTTTCTGAATTATAACGCCCGTCGCCAATGGCTCTCGTGTAGCTCTAGTGCGATTATAATTTAAGCTAACTCTATGCTATGGATAATGCAACCTTCCGTGCCAACCTAACTTGGGGAAAAACAGAGTAAAAAAGCAGAGGGGAAAGCGTGATTGGTCCGTTAGTCGGAAACTCTTGTATGGCAATATTTACATACAAAATGATCTTAATACAATTTAACCAAAATACACTTTTCATTCTGATAAAATTGCCAAATTTTCTCAAATAATATTCAAATCTGTTAAACCTTAAACGAAATTAATATTTAAAACAAGTTTTCTGGATGGATTCGCAAATAATGTATGGAACTCTTTACATCCACGGAAGGATCTTCTCCATAGCATATTTCTGTTTTCCCAACTTAGGTTGGCAAGGACTGTAGTTTTGAAAAGACACCCTCCAAAAGTAGGGGCTGGGGAGCCCAGTCGGTTAAGCACTCGCTTAGCATGCGGAAGGTCCCAGCTTCGGGTCCGGGCATCGCCAAAAAATAGCTGCCGACCTATAAACGGCCCGTGCAGCCAAAAATGTCCGACGAATAATACCCCGTGTAAGGGAGTGCACGTTAAATATCCTTCAAATTCCTAACGCTGCTTACGATGTCGCCCTTAACGGTTGCGTTGGGTGCCTATTCAGGTGTTGGCTCGTCACCTGACTGTGGTTCTAAAATACGACGCCCGTCGCCAATGGCCCTCGTGTAGCTCTAGTGCGACGATAATTCAAACCTAACCCTCCACAAGGTAAAATCCAAACAAAACAGGTAACCTTGCACCAAATGACTGTCACCAAAACTTGCCCCCTCACGGAAGAACCGAGACCCCCCTGACCCCCGCTCTAGACAAAGGGGGCCGTGGCTCGTGTCGGGCGCGTGCCCCCCTAGTTTAGGGGTCGCGTAACGGTTGTATCATTGTTTGATGAGTCCCTTATTTCCGGGATAAGTGCCGTTTTTGGCGGGAAATGGCGAGGGTTTCGGTTTACGGAAGCTCGGATTTTTTTACGATAAGTTTTTCTTTGTGGGGAGGGGCTGTCACTGGGTCAGACATCTGTTGTTAAAAAAGCTTGTTGAGTTGCTGATTTTTTTTAATAGGGAGTTAAGCTAGTTGTTTTCATTGTTATTATTTGGCATCGCATGTGGTAATGAAGATAGTCTTAAATGAAATGAGAAAGCATTTAAACTGACTACATGCTTCATTTATGTCCTTAACCAAACCAGTTCGGATGAGTTAGCGTTGAATAAATACACAATGGTCTTCGATATTTTTTTTTAATACTAAGTACATATAAACTAACATCATGGCCATAAAGTATAATAAAACATTTACATTTACACTTTAATCAAGTAAATACTGTTTGCATCATTCATATTATCATTCAAAACGATTTCAAATCTTAATGAGAAAACCATCGTAAAAAGCCCGACTAAATTAAGTTTACTATTGAAAATTATGCTATTTTTCTAATTATCAAACATTTTATAAATGAAATTTATCGCGGGAAATCGATTAACCCTTTCAGTCCCCAAAATTTACTACACTACAGAAACATCTGATATTCACAAAATAAGCTTATTTTAGTTCAAAAATAAGAGTTCCATTTGAAAAAAAATTCATTTTTATTTTTTATATGGTTTTTGAAATAATGCCAAAATTTTTTAACTGTGGAAAACAACAAAATAAAAATATATGTATTACCTAAAAACACTTCGTGATATATTTTAAGGTATCTGACCAAATTATTAAAAAGAAATTTTAGTAATTATTTTAACCGAAATAGTTTAAATTGTGTTTTAAATATGTGGAACTGAAGTGAACTTTTCAAAAATCCGGTGAAATGCTTGTTAGCTATTTTCTAAATAAAAAAAAATAGTAGTTCTGACTTCTATTGAAATTAATGTAAAATATTGTCGAATAGTTGGAAGTTTAACAAAACAAGAGTGAAATCCACTTTTTTAGGGGAAATGCATTTTCAACACTGAAAGGAGTGAAATTAACTCAGACTGGGTTAAAATCGCTCGTTTGTTTTAAGAGTAAGTAGTTACACTTCCTACATTCATTTCCATATTATTCGTTTATCTTTATTCAATTATAAGATGTCATGTATGCTTAATGAAGAATTTTTTCAAAAGTTTAATTCTAAAGACACACAAATCGAAATATGCGCATTTTTAATTTTTGAACAAGAAATTAATGCAAGGGTCATAATTATTGGTGCATTTACCCTAATAAAATAGTATGTTATTTTTACTGTCATTTTTTTCCTTCCAACACATCGGAAACCCATAATACCTTTTGACACATTCCTATCACGCAAATAACATTACCTAATATCCTCCAATCCTATGCGTAACAGGGCTAATAAAAAACCGACCTTTTCTCAATATAGTAATTTTTCCGGAGATCATTAATATGAAATAGTGTCCATTTTAAATAACAGCTGGTTTCCGTTCATGTTATTTAGTTAAGTTTTAAAATTGTCGTCCGTGTCTTTTTAAAATATTTTTACTGATTACTAAGGCTTAAAATATTTACAATCGTTATTGTAAGTACAATATAAATGCTCGTGTGTTCAAATTATATGCCATCTTCAAAATAAATCTTTTACTAGAGAAACACATTGGGACACATTTGAATTTTTAATTTGTTTTTTAATCCTATTTTCCCCTGCTCATGAAAGATACTTGTCTTTCAGCCTCAGCTGAGTCGGCAGGTTTTCAGGATGGGGAAATCGTGACATACATGTCATATGATTAAGTGGCATGTAAAAGATCACTTGAGTACCCCTCTGGCTTGGGTTCTTTCATTAAATATCGGCATATTTTAGCATTTACGGAGAGCTTATATCCATTATAATCTGAATAGCGAGAGCCGCCTATAGAAGGGGCCACAGTGAAAAGCTCTCTGTTCTGGGCATAGAGATCATAGTTAAAATAATAAAGTGGCGGATCACGTGACCTCCAATGCTAACGACGGAACGAGCATGAAGTGCAAAATTTGAAGGTTATGGGGCCAGTGTTGCCGACACTTTCAAGAGCGAAAAAATAAAATTTAATTCTAAAATTTAAAAAAATACTAAAACTTGCTGCATTTTGGGATATTTTTAGGGACTTCAAAAGAACTTGAAACGCTTTTCTAGTTTTTTATAATATTTTTTTTTTTTTTTTTTGTAATTTTAGAATTAAATTTTATTTTTTCATAGCATTCTTTTTCTTAATGTGATGGCAGCACTGGCAACTTGCCGCCACATTAAGAAGAATATATGGAAAAATAAAATATAATTCTAAAATTACAAAAAAAATTATAAAATACTACAAAAGCGTTTCAAGTTCTTTTAAAGTCACTAAAAATATTCCAAAATGCAGCTAGTAATTTTATGGCATTTTTTTTTATATTTTAGAATTAAATTTTATTCGCAGCCATTTTCTCTTTAAAGTGTTGGCAACACTGGCCCCATAACCTTCCAATTTGCTCTCCATGCTCGTCCAGTCGTTATCATTGGAGGCCACTCTAATACTTTTACTATGATCTCTATTGTTCTGGGCATGGGCAATATGCCGAGTCTGCAAAAAGCTTGATCTTCCCCAAAACACCCACTTTTAGAAACACAAAGATCTTTTAAAACAGCAAGTATGAAGAACAAGATATTATTTGCTCTTAAACCCTTGGTCGTGCGTGCTTCTCCTACAGACGATCACGACACCGGAAGTTGCCGCAACTGCACACACCTGGCCCCACCTCCAACCTCTTCACTTCACACGACTCGTCTTCTCTTATCGTCTGATTGAAAAAATTTATCGTTTGCTACTTTAATTACCCCTCAAATCGTCTGTGGGAAACTTGAAATTCTCTTGCGAATAAAGTGATATGATGAGAGAGGGGTCAATCTGGAGGGTGTGGGAGGAAACGGGGGTAATTTGTTAGACCGGAAGTGGGGGTGCGAGAAAGGTCTTTGATTCGAGATCTTACCTGGGAATTCGGATTAAAAGGCTGACCTATGCATCTCACGTTTGGCAATTTAGGAATAGAAAGGAACTTAAGGAGGATTCTTGTACGTTAAATAAATACACTACTTGCCAACCTAAGTTGGGTAAATAGAAAAAAAAATTAGGGATGCACCGAATATTCGGTTACTATCTAAAATATCGAAAAATTCCCAAACAAGACTTGTTTTCTTTTTTTATTGACTCAAATACTTTGTTTTTGCTATTTATAAAGTTAAATCAAGTTCTACCTAAGTTGTATTAAATAAACAATAATTACTGTATCGCAATTGAATTTTTTTTCACTAAAAGATAAAAATAATAATAATTTTGTGATTGTTAAATAATATTGTGAGCCCCGATTTTTTTTTCTTCTAATTTTCATTGTACATCGGATCCACCTACTTATGTTTTTATACAAGTGTTTTCATGTTATGATTTTATTCAAGTTACTCTTTCTAAATGGCTTGTATTAACAACAAACAAGTACTACTTTACTGTGCGTTGCTTTAATTAAAAATTTGATAGTTATATTGTATTGAAATTATTGTGTGATGGTGTACTTTAACTTATACACACAATGTTGAATTGAAATAGATGAATAATAAATCTAACTTACTTAAATCCCACAAAAAAGGAAAATTGGTTTAGGTAGGCCGAATATACGGTATTCGGCCGAATATTCGGCTAAGACTTTGGCCGAATATTTGTTATTCGGTATTCGGCCAAATTTAGTATTCGGTGCATCCCTAAAAAAATATACTATGGAGAAGATGCTTCCTCGGATGTAAAGAGTTCCATAAATTATTTGTGAATCCATCCAGAAAACATGTTTAAAACATCATTTTCGTTTAGGGCCTAACATATTTGAATATCATTAGTGAAAATGTGGCAATTTAATCAGAATGAAAATTATTTTTTTACATTGTATTCAGATCATTTTGTATGTAAATATTACCTTACAAGAGTCTCCTACTAAAGGACCAATCGCGCTTTTTTCTCTGCCTCTTTCCTCTTTGTTTTTACCCAAGTTAGGTTGGCACGGAGTGTAAATGTGATGTTATGAAAGATTCGTAAGTTAGCTTATTAAATTGTACTTTAGTATAATTCGATTAAAGCGAGGATTTTCATAGAGACAGTCTATGATTGGCGGGGTGTACAGGATATGAAAAAAAAAATTGCCAATAATTATACATCTGGGTCATTCTCTGTAAATGGGACAAATTGCACTTTTAAAAACTGGAGAAAAAAATATTTTTCTAATTGAATAATTCTTATTATATGTGTTTCACATATTCATATATAGCAAAAAAAAAATAGTTCAGATCCCTTCAATGATTTTTTTTAATCAAATATATTTTTTTCCACATTTGAAAACTATCGTTAACTTCTTTAGATGCTGAGCATGCGCAATAGACAATGTATGCTCATGCAGCACCGAAACCATTGCATGCCTCTTTGACTTGCCCCAAGTGCTAAACATTGTGTTTTAGTTCAAAAACGTGTGATTCAAGTCTATGTCGATTAGGCTTGGTTGAATAACAGACGCAACTAAACCTACAGTAGACATTACACGATATACAGGGTGAGGCAAACAAAACCGGCCCCGAGGTGGAGATAAGAATACGACATAAATGTTGCCAAGTCAAAAACCAATACAAAAAAAGGTTTGCTAACTGAAACTTTTGTTGGCTTTAATATTAAGCCCAAACAAACGCTTGGCGACTTATTTGCCGGCAACTACACTATGGTTAGAAAAGCTAGTTGAAATGAAATATAAACAAGGTTTGTAGGGCTGATTAAAAAAGTTCCCACTTGTGGTTATTTCGGTTGTTATTTATCCTAGATAATCGGACCTTTTTGTTTTTGGTAATACAAACTTTCTAAATTGATTGCAAGCCACAAAATTTGCATTATAGGACGCCTTTATACAATACGAACCAAGATCTGAACTCACCACTAGTCTATGAGTAGCTCTAATGTGAAGCTAATCCGATCCAACCAATGCAAAAACAGGTTTCACGCGGCTTCAAGATTTTTTCTCGCCAAGCATTTATACGTATTCTCATCTCTGGATCGGGGCCGGTTTCGTTTGCCTCACCCTGTACATCTCTATGGGAATGCGAGTTTTGTTTTGTTTATGGGGAAGTTAGGTTAGGTTAGTTTGAATTACCGTCGCGCTACAGCTACATGAGGGCTTTTGGCGACGGACGTCGTAATTTAGAACAGCAATCAAGTGACGAGCCGACGCTGACCATACTTGAATATTGGTCAAGTATAATTTCAAAGGAATAAATTGTGTTTAAGAAGGGTTTGATATGCGTATAATGTGTTTAGAGGAAACGACTCCTGATCGAGAAGAGCAGGTTAAAAAAATGCCACCGCATTTTATTTTAGTTATTCGTCATAAATATCTTGATGATAACGCGACTGTGGTTCTAAATTACGATACCCGTCATCAATAGCCTAAGTGTAGCTCTAGTGTAAAAATAATTAATTAACAGTTTGACCCTATAAAAAATGACAGTGAGTGCGACCTATAGAAATAAAGAACATAGGCTTAATAGCTCCTTACCCCGCTAGCCAGAAGAGACAGTCACAAGAGACACACAAGGAAAGACGACACAAACACATAAGGCTCGTTTACATGAGCCATCGAATTCATAGAATGCCAAAATCTCCATTAGGGGAAAAAGAGGACGAGCAGGATTTCTAACCCAAATGATAGTATGTGGCCGAATCCATGTCATGAAACATCAAACCCTCCTTCATTGGAGAGTTTGAGAACCCCCTCTAGCCTAATGAACCGTGCAATTCCGGTTCTGTCTGGGAGAAAATCCCCAGGAGGGAAAAACTGCTGAGTGTGCTTTTCATTCTATGGATTCGATGTCTCATGTAAACGCGCCTATAGACAAATAACAATATTTATTGACAAACACAAACATCCTTTCCATACCGGAATTCGAACAAGAACCCGGCAGCACCAAAGGCTAGCACCTTAACCATTGCGCCGCCTGGTCGGCAAGTTTGACCCCAACTCTTGATTATAACGTAGAAGAAGAAACGAATAATCACTCTCGTAAAAATATCTAAAGGGCATGCGTTTTTAAAAAAATTACACTTGAAGCGAAACAACCGATCGGTATTGAATGCGCTTCGAAAAAATGATCTAAGATGAAGTTATCCAATTTGGACTGATCTTCAAAGCTGATTTGTGAGTTAGTGACGTGTGAGTGAGTGACGATTCCGTAGGAAAAGTCAAAAAACTTCATTTTCTTAGAATTTTTTATGAAATAAAGAGACTGTATGTTGATCTACATTTAAATGCCTACAATTTGAGACTAGTAAAAAGATTCTCGCACTTATATATAATCAGTAAATGAGGTTGAGTGAGTGACGGCAGTAAAAGACTCCCATGATATTTTTAATACTAAAAGTACTGTAAAAACGTTATCACTCATGTATTAAAACAACTGATGGCTGATTTAGAAGCCTCAATCCTTTAGGAATAATATGCCAATTTAAATTCGATTTCTTAGTCTTCCAGTAAGTTTCAAATTGAACTTTAAAGCAGTGTTGTAGGAGTGACTCTATAACCCAGGGACACATACATACTCAAAAAATTACATAAAACTACTGATGGTAGAAAAACATCAGACACATTTTCGGAAACTACAGAAACTAATTAACCATAATTAGTTCCGCCAAAAAGGATCATATATTTAAAATGGCTTTTTTTAGGACGTTAAAAGTTGTAAAAGCATGCAGGGACAGTGTGAGGGAGTGACAAATCGGGTATTTAAATGAAATTTTATGTAAGTAAATTATAATTATTTTAAATTTTTTAAGTGGGACTAGTTAGGTTGTGGGCCAGTTTACACTAACAAATCACAAGCATGCATATATAATTTAAAAATAAAGAGAAAAGTATCCGGGACATCAATTTGTCCCTTTTACAGAGAATGACCCATCTGCGTTTATTAATTTTTTTTTAATGATAGACGAAAGAAGGTCAGAGTCCGGCCCAATTTATGTAAAAAAAATTAAACTACACTAAAGACAAAATTCAAAAACTTAAAGCTAAAGTTTTTACTCGCAAAATGTAGGTATTAATGGGTATTCGCAAATTCGTCGTTAATCGGTTGAGCAAAATTGCGCCATGTGTGTGAAATTATGACGTAACACCGGCCAGTGGCCAATCGCGATTGTTTTAACGGCTTTTTACACAGTCGCAATAAATATCGAAAAAATTAAATAGTTATCCGGTTGATGTGGATAAAATGTGTTTTTTTTACAGTGTACTGAATTGACGAAAAAGAAAACTAAACCATCCCCTTTTTGTTTGAATTATTTGAACTGCTTATTTCCTTTCCTGATGTTAAAATTAATTTAGCGTGCGCGGTTTTATATCGAAAGTTTAATTGGTAGCAATTTTTTGGAAGGTAATTAAAGCATTAAGTGATGCGTTCGTACGTATAGCGTTAAACGTAGAAATATGTCTAACCACTTTTTCTTTACGCCCTTTTTCAACATATGCCACAGACAAGTGGCACAGACAGTGCTAAAAAGAAGAAATTAAAGAAAAATATATTTTAGGAATTGTAATAATATATTAAAAGAATATATTAAAGAAATTGGTAAATATAGCATTCGTTTAAATATTAAATGGGAAAATTATCGAATCTGATAAAGAAAATTAAATAATCCATCCAATTTGGCTTGTAATAATGTCTCTAGGTCAGAATCATCCTCTATTTTTGACAAATTTCGTGTTTGAGGTGCCGATTTGTCATTGAAAGTATTCTATTTTCATGATTAACCTCAATTTTTTTTTCTAAAATATGTTCATTTTTTCGATAATTTTCGTTCCCTGACATTCTCTATATTAACGACACATTGAATAAACCCAACTTTCCTGAGATAGTAAAAATACATAAATAAACCACTTATAACCCAAAACAGTGTCGCTATAAATTTCACAACAGTGGCAATTTCCGTAAATACATATTTCCAAGTACCTGTCAAAAAAAAAAGCTCATTTTTTTGTCTATGTATTCGGTAAGTGATGACGCAACCTATACACGTGCCATCAAAAAATACCTGTGTCTATGATTTAGTCGGACCGGATGGCAATGCAACCTCAATCAGTATTCTACGGGGTTCCTATTCTGGATTATTTAAACCTGAACCCCAAAATTACAACTGTGCCTATACGAACTTAGAAATCCAGACATTTTATCTCTTTGGGCTGTATTATCTTTTATATAGTAGTGGTGTGTGGCTGATTATGTATCTAGTTTATTTCGAGGGCATGTATTTTTATGGTTATGTATTGAAAAGTAAAGTAGCCGCGGAGATATGTTTTAAAGATTGTTTTATGTTTAGGGTCGTTCTTTTTAACACTTTTGAGGCAAAACATTTTGCTGCCACGCCATTGTACACTCTTAAAACAAACGAGTGAATTTAACTCAGTCTGAGTTAATTTTCACTCCTTTCCAGTGTCGAAAATGCACTTCTCCTATATGAGTGGATTTCACTTTTTGTTTTAAGAGTGTAAGTGCTTGAGAGGGAGGTTGATTCATTAATTTGGATTCTGAGCAGTACGTTTCGTTTAATTTGTCATAATTATCAATTTTTAAATCCCAACTTCTTTAAAAGTATCACTTTGCTTTCTTTGCCCCCACCCCCTAATTATTCATTTTTAAGGTTTTAAAATGTCCCAAAATATTCTAAAGATGGCCACGCCATTTTAAAATGTTCTCAATATTAAAAAAAATACGGAAAAATATCATCTGTAAAATTCGCGGAATATTCCGAAAGTTAAAAAAATCGTCTTGTTTCTTTATAAAAGTGCCAATTATCTCCTACTCATTTTGAAACATTATTAAAATGAAATTTTCTACTAAATTCATTTGATACATACTCAAGTATATTACTCATGAGCAGTAAATATTTTTCCTCTTTAAAAACTCGTGTCAAAACTCAACTCTTCTCAATTAAAACAATATTTAATAATGATTTATAGGTACTTAGGTATTTTTGAGCTTCATGTTTACCCCAAACTCTAATTTGTATTTTCATTACATAATTAACCGTTTACATATTCCTTGCACCCCTTAAGCGCTATTCCCGGTGATAATAAAATAATAGATATGAGCTAGATAAAAAAAAAGTTTTAACATTCGCCTTCATTACAACACTAACTTAATCAAAACTAATTAAATAGATACATCTTATCTCAGTATCCTAACTAAAAAAAATTTTTATCCCTAAAAAAAATGATCGGAATTCTCCCTCACATCAACCGTACCCGCCCCTAATCATTCGAAAAAATGTCAGATTTCCCCAATAGATTAACTCCCTCAAAGCGGTGCTGTTAACAGTTAACGGGAATTGCCCATTGTGATAAGGACGTCTCTATCTCCCCAGCAAGACGCCTCAAAAAAGTGATTTTTGATAGATATAACCAAAGAATCAATGGGCAAAGGACTGAATAAAAAACATCGTTTGTAAAGAACGTTATCTCAATGCTGTCATTAAATGTTCCAGGGACGTATTTCTGTAGGATTCGTAATCTTTAGTTCTGGTAATCTGAAGTAAGATGTCCTCTACAAAAACGGGATGTTAAAAGTCTAATGATGACTTTAAGTCGGATGATTGGATGGAGTTATTTCTTTTTTGGAATCGTTTAATAACCCGTGATAAGAACTGGCTTAATTGGCGCCGCCAGGATATCTCTCGGTAAATCTGTACCCGACGAAATGAACAGTTTGGTAGGGAATACTATTTTCTTTTCCATTATACGGTTCTGGAAAATTTTGTAACTTAATTTAGCAAAAACACCAATGAAAACTTTTAGCAACCAAATCTGGTGAGGTCTTCATTTTTTTTTTAAATCATGGAAAGGATAATTTTCTTAGAAATTATTAGTATTTTTCGAAATAAAATAAAATAATGGTGTAACAACAATAAACCACAAAATAATCATATATACTTAAAACAAAAGAGTGAAATCCACTCCAGTAGGAGAAGTGCATTTTCGACAATGGAAAGGAGTGAATATTAACTCAGACTGAGTTAAAATCACTCGTTTGGAGTGATCCTGTCGGAAGTTTAACACACAAGGGATCCACTCCTCTAGGAGAAGTGCATTTTCTAGATTTTACACTCTTAAAACGAATGAGCGATTTTAACTCAGTCAGAGTTAATTTTCACACCTCCAGTCTAGAAAATGCACTTCTCCTAGAGGAGTGGATCCTTTGTGTGTTAAACCTCCGACAGGATCACTCCAAACGAGTGATTTTAACTGTCGAAAATGCACTTCTCCGACTGGAGTGGATTTCACTCTTTTGTTTTAAGAGTATAGGAGTGAAAATTAACTCGGACTGAGTTAAAATCGCTCGTTCGTTTTAATAGTGATATTTATCACCATATAAGACCTTTAAGACGATGAAGGTATTTATTTGCATTTCAGTAAAATGTTAATATTTTTTTATATGGATAATTTGTTTTTCTTAATTTAAGGTCCTCGTTATTTTTTTGATAATACGGGCGACCATTTACTTTTTTATATAATAGAGTTTGCATCAAGCCTCATTAACCAAATTACTCGGTGGTAAAATATTTGCCACCGCCTTTTATTAAGGGTTAAAAAAAATAAAAACCGCTTAAAATGAGCCTCCACATTACCAACAAAATTGAACATTAAACAAAAAACCCTCGCCAACCCAGCGGCGCCAAACCATCCCCTATCCGTGTGATTAAAATAAATGTCGTTCTCGAATTAAAGCCAAGCCGTCTGATTAACGCATTACGGACGTGATTCGCGACTGAGCTTTCATATAATTTTGCAGTCGGTTGTCTTTCTGGAGCAAAGGGGCCCACTCCGAGAGGGCTCCGGGGCCCGTCCGATGATGGACCGCGGTGGTTATCGATTATTACGGGCCCCATTTGGGTAGGTGTAATCGATGACTACATCTTTGGACGTGTGCAGTTAGTTTGCACCGATTATGGACAGCACGCTTATGTCTAGGGGGATTGGTAGAGGTCTGTTGTATTTGAGGAACAGTTTCTTTAGCTAGGATTATGTTCAAAGATCATCATTGTCCAATGAGCATGCTTCAGGTGTCAAGTGGCAACATAAGTACTGAATGAAAGTATCTTTTTTTTCTTCTCTAGCATCGATAAGTGAATCAATGTCACTTGGGAAGAGAGCTCTAGTCGGGGAACCGATCGAAGGAAATGCAGGAATGAAAATTGGAAGAAATGCGTTATCTGAAACAAACCAATTTCCAAAAAGCTAGTTTGAAGAAGAGCCCTTATTCTAGCTACATCAAGGACTAATATGCAACGATTTCCAGTACTTCGTTGCATTTCATGACCGAAGGTCAATTAGTATTTGTATAGAACCTGAAAAAGATAGTGATAAAATTAAAATATTTTAATATGACCAGTACATGATATATTCCACTCTATTTCACATTTATATCGGAAACAAATTATTGAGTAAAATTAAATGTTAGAAACATCACGAAAATAATATAAACGAGAATTATTTAATTGTATTCCCGGACACAAGTAATTGCAATGTTTGTACTATAACATTTCCCGGGTTATGGCGTTTTATACCTCTGAGCTTGAAACACGCCACCATTCTCTAAATCTGAAATCGCCATTTAAAACTCCTTTTTCTAAATTATTATCCCGTTTGACATGACAACAAGTACTACAACTAGACCCGGGTCCCAGGCAGTCCAAAGTTTAGGTATGGCCAAAACGTTCAACGAATTTTACCCGGAGCAGAGGAGTGCACGTTAAACATGAATTACATCGCGTACGATGTCGCTGTTAAAAGTTGCTTTTGTGCCTGCTTAAGTGTTTGCTCGTTACTTGACCGTGGTTCTAAATTCTGACGCTTGTCGCAAATATCTTTAGTTCGACGATAATTCAGCTCATTTCCATCTAGGTCGGTCTGTTTTCCTCTTTATAAAGAACAGGATAGGAAAAACACTACATATTTATATTTTATATCCCAAGTTATTGTCAGTTGCTGATGCTAAATGGAGATTGCAAGGCCGTGGTCCTTAATCATGAGAACATTCGCGAAGGTATGGTCCCATGTATTTTTGACTAAAGTATAAACAGGCATGCTAATGTTAGTTTTGAACCAGAAAACCTCTATATGTTACCATAGCAAAGAGGCAGGCTGGTTTGAAAGTAAAATGTTCGAGTTCATCTAACGGTATAAATAAAATCTTACACGTGTGACTAGGGGTGGAATTAATTATATGTTATGAGGCTGAGAAACACGCATTTTTATTTATGTCCAGGGAAGGGCTGTTGGGCCGCAGAACGGATAAAAAAAACCACTGTGAAAATTGGGTGCAAAATTAGTTCGCAAAAGTGCTGCCATGGAGTAACATTCCACTGCAAAACCAGAGGAAACACACTCTAAAAAATGAATGCTCAGAAACGACGAAATTTTCCTTAATTTTGACGATTCCGTTTGCTGGCAAATGCTCCGAGTTTTCGTTTCCTCAGAGTGAGGAAATTTGAATCGTCATTTTTATGAGGATTTGAATGTCGTCTAATCTGAAGAAATATTTCGTCATTTTTGAGCATGTGAGTACAACAATGATATTGTTTCCTCAAAATCAAGATACAGAATCGTCAAATCACGATCGTAATAGTGAGGATTCGCGTTTACTCAAAAGTCACGTGATAGTTTGACGAAACAATCCTCAAAATTAACGAAATGAGGCTTGAAGTTTCATGAATCGTCAAAAATGAAAGTGTTATTTCTGAGAGTGCATAACATTCCTCCGATTTTGTGATGAATCGTTTCACCAAAATTTAGAACGCTTGCTCCTTGCAATGCTGCCATCGGTGTAGTAACGTCAGACAAAACTTTTACAGTGTGAACCTTATAATTAAATCATAATTTAAGTAGTTAATGTGGTTACGTGGTTAGCCCACTAGTGAACAGGTATTGATTGTATTCTTTATTTTCTTATACAAAAAGATAATTATAGCTTACTAATTTTTCCACAAAATTATTTTGTACTACTTTTATAAAGCAACGTTAAATCAAGTTACACTTAAATTTTACAGTGAAATATTTACTAGAAGAAATTTTGATATTCTGTGTACTAGATTACTTTATTTTTTAAAGACATAAGCTCTGCCTTTTTCCTTTTTTTTAAATGTTCGGTTAATTACCCCTATCCGCACCTCTATTCGTATTTTAAATATTCCAGTGGATATGAATTCCCTTTGAAATTCAACTTTTTTTTTCTCATCCTTTAATTTTAAATAATATTCAGTAAATTTTTAATGTCGATTTTCGATGACTTTTAAATTGAATGGGTTAGATGAACTCCACGTATATCGAAATATCAAAGTATGCATTAATTTCACGACATACTCGCATCACTTTTTACGAAAAACGATTACCGAATGAATTGAAATTAAAATTAACTTAAATCGAATTACTAAAAGCAATTAACAACAATCACATGGGAATACAACTTCTATTCAGGACCTTATCAACCAAAATCCCTCAACAACACGATTCTCGGACATGCACCACAGATAGGTATGACACTTCCGTTCGACACTCGAATGATTAATCGATCCAGGAAAGATCGATTACGGGACTTGGTATTCAGCAAAGACCTTCCGTATTTATTATGAGACTTGAGAGCCCCCCTTTTTGTAGAGGATAGTAATGATAGGGAACTGTTTGAGGCTTTATGCAAGACAGGTCAAGAGGAAGATTTTTTTTTTAGTATAAGTGCCCCCTCTTTTTTGGGTGAATAACTATTTATGATATTGTTTGATGGTTTGGCTTTTGGAATGAAGTGAGGAAAACTTACAGGGGGAATGATTTTGTAGGAAATGAAATATTTTCATATTCAGCAAATTTTAACTGATAGTTGGCTAAAACTTTTTATAATTTTCAAATTTATATTACAAATAATCTTTTTTGATTATTCGATAGTTCACATAGTACGAAACATCCTTACACTTACAACTTTTTAAATATTTTTAGTTTTAAATAAAAAAAAATTACATCTTTATATTTTTGTTACCTTACTATCTATTCAAAATATTTCTAGAATAGCACGAGATGGAATGTCGGCTCGTCACTTAATTATGTCTCTAAATATGGATGTCCTTCTCAAACAGCCCTCGTGTAGTTCTAGTGCGATGATAATTCAACTCAATACGAAATGGAATACAAGGGTACGGAATTTTTAAAAACATTCGACACTGAGGAGTTTATATATGAAAGAAATATACATTTCTTGTCATTCTATATTAAGTTAGGTAGCTTTAAAATAAGGAAAAAACTAATTCGAAATTTTTTTTTATGAATAATTGGAAAGAATACGTTCATGTAAAAATAAAGCTTTTCGCAGTCGGTAGGATTCGAACCTACGCGGGAAGATCCCAATGGATTTCTAGTCCATCGCCTTAACCACTCGGCCACGACTGCTTGTTAATCTGCAATTTACATAAGTTCCAATGATGCTTTTATTTTCCTAGATATTAAAATTAGGAAAAAAAACTTGTATATTATTTATAAATATACGTAATTAATTGCTAGTATACTTATTTAATTAAACAAAATTACAGACTTCCTAACTCTCATGATTTATCTCGGCAATATACCGGATTTTAACTTGAATTTCTGTGTCAGTTATCAACCGTCGCATTTTCCACTGACAGAATATCATTTCCTTGTTGTTTTAAATTATGACGATTGACGACCGTCGCCAATAGTCCTCGTGTAGTGTATGTTTGAATTATTGTCGCACTAGATTAGAACCACAGTTAAGGGGGGATCATAGTTAACAAAAACCAAAAAATCGAATTTTTGAAACCAGTATTTTCTGATAGATGGAAGCCTAATCTATCGAATGAGACCAATTTTGTATCGATCGGTTAATTATTTCTTATAAAAATTAAAATTATAAAAATAAACAAATGTGCCACGCCTCCTTTGAATTACTAATTGTATGCTTGTATTATTTATGTATTACATTTTAAAATATGAATATTTTGTGTTGATAGTTGAAAACCAATCACTGGCTCAATGTAAAAAAAAAATCCTGACGATTTACATGAAATTCGGTTAACAAGAAATGTTTCGGTGGTCATTTCGAGTTCGTATTAACGGGATCGACTGTATTTGTTTTTCGCGTTTTTCTCAAAACTATAATTTTCAACACTTAGGTACACTTTTCTCCAAATCTATTGAAAATTTTTTAGTAATTTTTTTTGTGAGTTATAAAACCATTTTAGATCTATTTAAGTCACCTAATTTAGTCTTACAAATTTAAAAAAATATATTATTATTTTACACTTTTCTTCGTTGAAAATCAGAATTTTTATGAATGTAGAATACAATGTTTTTTAAATAAAATTTAAAAATTATTTTAGGCAAAAAAAATAGGTGACTTAAATAGATCTAAAATGGTTTTATAACACACAAAAGAAATTATTAAGAAATATTGAATAGATTTGGAGAAAAGTGTACCGAAAAAATACTTGTATTTTTGAAAATTCGTAATTGTATGTTTCAAAAGATGTCTTTTTTCAAAAATAATAATTTTTAAAAATAAGATTCTTAGGTGTAAATATAATAATAAAAGTACAATTTATAATTTGGAACAATTTTTTTTATTGTACCATAATTTTTTAATGATTTAGAGCCTTTCGAAATCAATACTAAGAATTGGTCATTTTTGCTGTCGCTAACTATGATCCCCCCTTAAGTGACGAGCCGACACCAGTGTAGTGTGATAATTCAAACCTAACCTTACCGGATTAGTGAATTTGCAAATGGAGAAACATTCTACTTCTTGGTGGTCCATCGTAATCCGGAAAATGGTGATATGTATTCCCGGAGTTAAATACGGTGAGTTGGAAGGTTGGTTGAATTAACGTCGCACTAGAACCGCAGCTGGCCGCTTTGGTTAGGTTAGGTTTGAATTTTCGCCGCACTAGAGCTACACGAGGGCTTTTGGCGACGGGCGTCGTATTTTAATACCACAGTCAAGTGACGTGCCAACACCTGGTTGAAAATCAACTTCACACACAAGCAAGGAAAAAAGATCATAGTTGGTTGTTAAGCACTTTTGTCGAAAAGATATTAAGCTTTGAATATTATCCTAAAGAGGATTCATTAATTCTGAATTTGGAGTTTGACTTCAAACTTTTACGTTCGCAAGGGACATCGCACCTTCCAAAGTCCATGAACCCTGTTTTAACCCATAATTTAAATAAGTCAATTTTCATGAACAATAAATAAGAAATAAAAATGCAATCAGTCTCACTCTTTCCATGCCAATTCGTTACGCATTTAACTTTACTCGATTAGTTCAAAGTCGAAAAAAGAAAGTTAAAAATAACATTTGAACAAAAAAACGCAACGCTAATGTTTTATAATACTTTATATCCAGTTACAAAATTGCTCCTATCATTAAACGAAAGTATTTCTCCCTTTCACTGACCTTGCCAGTAGCGATATGGAACAGCCTTGCCCTTTATTACACTTTACTAATTTTTTTAGCAAGAATTTTATTTCATTTTAAAACATCCCCCTTTCGATTTTCCCCATTCATAGCCTTCAAAATTTAATATCGCCAAGAATCGCAGTTTTACTCGCCAAATCCCACATCTGAGGGACTTAAAATAGATTAATTCTTTTAGTTTTACTGTTTCTATCTCCTGTTACAATTATGTTTCAATGCTAATACCAAAAACATAAGTACATTTTTAAAATAAACAAAACTTTTAAAAGTTGAAAACAGCCAATTGGCGAAAATTTCCGAATATGGCTCTTCCAGTTCATTCCGCCATTTTTTTCCCCCAAATGTTTTCATTCATTCATGTCACGTGTACCGATAACCATTAGGCGATTGGCTCGCGAACTGATCACGTGCGAGACTAATGAGAGGGTTTTTCGGTTTCTTTTGAGTCGCGTGTCTTTTAGAATTTTCGTGGAACTTTTTTTTTATCTATCGTCCGTCCGTCCGTCTTCCACTCAAAGCACTTGACGACCTGGTTCTTTAACCTTTAGCAGGTTATAAGACTAGAGGTTTGTGAATAGAATAATTTGACTTATCAATGACAATTGGCATAAAAGTTTGTTTTCAATATGCTATGTCAACACTACGACAATAAAAATGACAAGAAATTGCGCGCAAGAAAATGCATATACAATTTGCACCATTCGAGGTAGGTGCGCGCGCATGCCTGACCAAATTGTATATGCATTTCCATGCGCGTGGAATTTCTTGTCATTTTTATTGTCGTAGTGTGGACATAGCAATATAAATATTTTGTCACTCATTACAGTGATTTTTTTTTTAAGTAAAGAGGCATACCTGGGGAAGGATTGAAACATACCATACATTGGCAAGTCTTCCGAACTAAGGCATCTTAAGTCTCGTTTTCCCTTTCTATTGCCATTACTTAATTTTTTTTAAAAAAGTTATTCATATCGTCAAGTATTCTAAAAAAATTTGATCAACTCAAGAGTCGCACGCATGATTTTGGCGTAGGTTCACTTATAAGCGTAAAGACATCACACAAATAATAAACAATGTCCGTTTTTTAAAGTATCCGATATATCCGAGAAAAAATTTAAACTGTCTGAAGAATAAAAAAAGAAACTTGTGTTTTATTAATAAGATTTTAAAAGAGCAATGTACTATTCAAACGCAAATAAAAGATTAGGCATTCTTAAAAAGTCAGGATTTATTTTAAACGCTGGAGCTAATAACTGGAGATATAAATTAATTTGGAGAATGATGAACATTTTTGTGTTGGAAAATATTTCGTAAAACATAAAAACTAGATTTAACTGTTAGTGTAACCTCCTTAATTTAGAATTATCATAGTAAATGAGTGACCTATTTTTGACATAACATCTGCGGCAATTCTAAAAGCGGCATTTCTTATCCTTAAACCCGAATTGCTGTAATAAAATAGAAGTTCACTCGATAAAGCAAGAACAAAGTTTTGCCTTCATTCATTTTCAGTTAACTAAGAACAGCTAATGCTTCAATAAGAGGTATCCCTGGCCAATACTACGTGCAGCTTTCGATGACTACTGAATAATAAATATTTTATATGCTAGATTTGGGTTACATATATATTTACAAGAAGGATTTTTTTTTTCAGTAATGCCTTCAAAACTAAGAGCATTGTGGCAGCTACCTTTTGCACATGCAGGATATTTTATAGAAAACTTTGAGGCGTTCGACAGGTATTGGAAACTTTCGTTTTGTACCAAATTTAAGCATTCCACCAACCAAAATAAAATTGCTCTTTTTTACCAACCAAATTTAAAGTTGCTCTTTTAAAACAAGCTGACCTATGTTCAAAACTTTTTCCGAAATTACATAGGGTCCAGTGAATGAACGTTTAAGGAGCTGCTTTCGCCAGTGAATAAACACCAGGACATAATGAACTTGAACAGGACAACCAACCATATGTCAGAGCTTCCTACTAGATGGGAGAAAGTAAGAGTTCCCAATCCATCTATAGTGGAATGATTTTCAATCCTTATTTTTTTAAATTGTATTTACCAAATGTTCATTCACTGGGGCCTGTTCACGCACTGGTCAGTCTACCCTATTCCAATTATTGTAGAAATCAAAAACTTATTGCCACATTTCATTTTGAACTTCCCCACTTTCTCACTATTTCTACTTGCAATACTTTCACTTTCATATTAGGTGATTGAAAGTAGAAACTAAAGAAATTCGTGACTTATGTACACAGACATTTTAAATAAAACTAATTTTTCCCACGAAGCAGAACACTGTATACTCTCGTACATAATTAGAAGCCACATCTTCAAGGAAATAACACAAAAAATAACATTAATTCCACTCCTCAACCAAAATCCAAACCGCAAATGATACAAAAGATACTCATTACCAACAAAAACCGTTAGCCAATGTAGCATTTTCTTACCAGAAGAAAAGCCTCCAAGGAAAACTGTACAAGGGGACCCTCGTCGCTTCTACATAAGGGAGAACACGTAACTGTATAATTACGGACGTAGTACTTTAGCTCGTGGTTTGCAATTATTGAAGTTAAGGCAGCTTCTGTGACCTTTTCTTATTTCATTTCTGGAATTCTGTGACCTTCAGCCCTTCGGGAATGGCTGAATAATTATGGCCATTCTGGAATTTGATCCGATTTAATGTTTTCATGGAGGATTTTATGTGCCGATTGTGAGGGAGATTGGTAATCGAGATTATCTGTGGAAATATTTGATTAAGCGTTTTAGCCAAAAAAAAAAGTAGCAGTTAATTGCTATTTAGAAATCGAGATATCGAATGGATGTATTTAATATTAACGAGTTTCTTTCGTAATTCAATGCCTACAGTATAATAAAACAAACTTCGAAAGTGTTTATCTCACGAAAAACCACATTTTCGGACATACACTTAGAATAATTTCTAAAATAACTTAAAAATAATAAATGAAAAAAGCACTTGTGTGCCCTTCTCTTAGCATAGGTTTAGGTAACAAAATATTCTTCATATTTGTGGATTACGATTTTTAATTCATTTTCACCACGTCTTTGTAATCTATTTTCAGAGGCTCATTTGAAAATGATCACGGATGCATAAAACTATTACAAGTATTCTTTTAAATAGTAAACAGTCAAACCACATTTCTAATATTACAAGGATACGGGAATGTATTAATTATTTTATTCAGAATGTAAGGAATAGTTTCTTTTTCGGAAATGGAAGCACTAAGTGGCCTCGCGACTATTCAAAAGACATAAACTGATCATGCTGTTCCTTTATGTGCCAATCACATCCATTAAAAAATTCTCGCTTTATTCTTATAATAAGTAAAAACTACATATTAGCTGTCAACAAATTCTTTTCTTAGGAAATAAAGAGCTTTTATATGTAATTCAATCTACAACTTTTGTTGGACTCTTCCAGTCGGGACCTTTTTAAAACAAAAAGCATCAGAACGAAAAAAAAATTAAGTTCCAATTAGCGAACGCCATGTTTGAACGAAACACTTCCCAACAAAAAGACATCAAACAGAATCTAAAAAGGAAAAAAATATCTAAAAAATATATTAAGAGAAATGAATGAAGTTGTGAAGACTTGGCAAAATTTGTCGTATGACTTGAACAGTGATCTCGATATTATTTGACATCTTTCTTCCATCATTTTTTTGTATTTTCCTCTTTGGTTGCTTATCTTTTGATGCCCCGCGTCATTCTGTAATTGCTGGGGCATAGACTGAACATCGATTTGCAGTCATTGCGACAAGATAGTACAGCTTAATTTTTATGTGCTGTTTTGTCAAAATGTTAACTAACATTTTTGGCAAAAATGAGTTGTATGTTTATTTTTATAGGAGTATCTTGCTAAGTTTCGGGTGTGCATAGGTCCTGATCTAGAAAAACACAGACTGTAGGCACAGAAAACTTCGGGGACCCCTTTGTGAAATTTTTGCGTATGATCGTCCTTTTATGATAGTGCCACTTGGTATATCTGTGTCTTATTTTTCTACTATTTTATCGACTTCCTTATAACATCAATCTTATTAGGTCAATACCTAAGTTAAATTTATGCTAAACATTTTGCAGGTTCACCAGTTTTCATAAAAAAAAACAGAATTTGAAAGACAAGATCTCTGTGAAAGAAAGTTTAGGGGGCCCTAAGGCCAGGGTCTAATGGGGCTTTATTGAAGCTTAGGCCGAGTGTGCATCGTGTCACGTAAGTAAAGACCAGGGTGGGGAAAACGAACGCTTAATTTAACATAACATAGTTAGTAAGAAAGTGTCTGACCACACCAACAACTTGTCATAATATATAACGGCAAAGACCTGCATTCAGTCGCACATTTCCTATTGCAGTCATCCCAGAAGAAGCAGCCATACCAGAAGATAGTTTGTTTGGGCTGATCTAGGTCTACTCAAACTTTTACTTACAACGCATGTAGTTAAGAAAACTTAGAGCTGTGCATATTAAAGAATAAAACACAGATAAAGGGTCAAAGCACCACACGACTTCCATTTTCCTCACAATAAATCAATACATTTAAAGGTATTTATACGCCCTATAAGTTAATTTGAATACTTTAAAAACCTAAAGTCCTAAAGCAGCTACACTTTGAGGTACCTATGAAATATTTCAAAGTTTAAGTCAGATTTTGTCAGGTGATTATTCTAATTGCACAGGTTATACTGTATTAACTCTAAATTTAGAATATTTTAATTTCGGAGAAGTATATTATACTAACTATCTCTAGGTCAAAAAGGCAAATATTTTTACTCCTCGAAAGTTTGGATTTATTAATGAGTTTTGGTCGATATTTCAATTATTTATTTAAATGACTACACATAAACATTCTCAGAAATCAAATTTTGGTACATATTATAAGACAACTGGGTGAACTTGGGATGATTTTTATTCGTTTGCATATAGCTCTCTATTCCTATTAAGTTTTTATTTTCAATGCCATTTTACATTAAAAGAAGTCGTATGTCACTTACAACTTTTCCAAAAGTAATCGGCGACTTGCCCTTTTCGGAATTATATCTCAATAAAGTTGTCGTTGTTTCTGAGAAATCAAATGAAGTGTCATCAGTTCGAACCATTAACATACTCGTTAATTGCTAGCTGTCGTCATATGGCTTATTGAGATGATCAAAGCATCGACTTAAGGGTAGAAACACAAGCAGTTTTGATAGCTATTTATTATTTAACCGATATCAAGCTTATGACATTGAAAGTCATTAACATTTTCGCAATTACTTTGTAGCTGAATTTACGTAGAATTTTATAATCAAGAAGGCAGTGAACTCCTTGAATTTTTTTATGTCTTTGAAAATATAATGTATTTCTTATGATGAAGTAACACTTTAATTTGTCTATTCAACATCTTGTACTTACTTTGTATCTACTTATGAAAATGTAATTTTCCAAAGATCTGTCTGTAAAAAAAATGTTTCTTTATTCAGGGTGGCTACAGGATCAGGGAAATCAGGGAATCATGGAAAAGTCAGGGAATTTAATCAATCTGGAAAAGTCAGGGAAATTGGTAATTTTTTTTTAAAATCAGGGAAAATTTCCAAAAGTGCCATTTTAACCAGTAAAAGTAAGGATAAAGTTTAATCCTGAAAAGGCTTTCACTTAAGTGGTTGAGTAACTGCTTATTAATCTTTCGTTTTAACTGCCTTGCCCTTTCTCAAGTTCTAGTGCAACAATATTCAACTTCACCATACTTGGCCCATATCAATAAAAACTTAACTTAAATTTCAGTAAAAACCAAGTTTAAATGATAATTTAAGATATGAGAAATCTAATTAAAATTTGAAGATTAAGATTTTAATTCAATTAAGATCTCTTCAAATATTGGCCAAGTAACTTCTAGTGCAATCCAACAATGCTTCCTCATTGAACTTATTTTGCTGTCTAGTAATTATTTTAAAATCCACCGATGACATCGAACACCTAATACTTTATTTTTATATCATACCTTGATAATCTAAAGTCTTATCATAACTAAAAAAAATTATTATATGGGCTTTAACGCTTGCCCTTTTTTTATAGATTTGTTTTCAAAGGCTCATTGTATATTCATTAATTAAATTTCTTTTTTAAAAAAAATCTTTTTAATGTTAAATATACTAGAAAGTGGTTTTACTAATACCAGGAGGAAACCAGCATGTTAATATAGTCCATTGCCGCTAATCAGAGAAATTTTTTACATTTAGCCTGGAAAATCAGGGAAAAGTCAGGGAATTTGTTTTCACAGATTCTGTAGCCACCCTGTTATTTGATTGTCTACTGTTGTGAAGCTGTGTATAAAATACTACAATTTTGAATTTCCACATTTCATTTAACACGTTGACTGCGGCGATAGAGATTAAAAATTGACATCGATAGAGAATGATGTGAAGTAGAAGATCATCTTGTTTTTTAAACCTGTTCGTTACGATAGAAATGAACTATCTGTTCTTCATTTTCAAAAAAGTAAAAATCTTAGTTCGAGGTCGTAAAATTACAAGGTTAGGTTGAATTAACGTCGCTAACTAAAGCTACACGGCAGGTAGTAAAAATACGAGGAAATGTTACTGGCCTTTTCCGATCGAATAACTCATCAACTTTCACTAATCATTGAATTGAAAGCCAATAATCATATTTGTTTCAGTGATTAACTTGCTATGAAATTATCACTAAATTTTCATAATTAATATTTTTTGCTTTGTTTTTGTTTGAAAAAAATTACAAAAATAAAACAGACTATTTGTAATTTTTAATTGCTAGATAGTTCAATAAAAAACTAAACCGCACTGCGAAATGCAGTATGTCTGGTCGCCCTTTACTTGAACCGAAAGATTTAATTTCCCAGTAATTTGAAATTGAATGTACTCTTTGAAATCCTCAAGTACTATTCTGAGCACAGTGGGATCGGTTGCAAAAGTGTAAAATCTAATATTCTACTTTCTATATCCTCAAATTGATCATCAAATAATCTTAAATTTGCTTGAGGTGAACCAGGGAACGGGCGCACGTAACATACTCGATTATTTTTTTTAAAAGTAATATTCTCTCTCTTATGTTACTTATAATTTTCAAAGTTCTCCAAACGTTTAGACTCGGTTAGAAATTCACTCGATCAACTTATGTCCTAAATTTATCTACTGCAGAAATACCCCTTAAAAATAATCACCATTAAAATGCGTCGTCAAAAGCCCGAGCCTGCTCCCGGGTAAACATAACTCAAATAGGTGACAAATAACGCAAATACTGCATAAGCTTTAAAATCTATGAACGGAAATTAATCAGTAACATCAGGAATTACTAGGTGTCAATTAAATATCATACAAAAGGGTAGATGAAAGAGCTAATCATGTAGTTTGTGTAACCACTAGACCATCACGATTATCGAGTTTACAAACGAACTTGAACTCTTAAGAACGGTTGGCGAAATGGTACTATGAATTTTATCAGAATGTGCTGTTATCGATGAATCGGAAAAGCAAGACGCGCTGGCGCGTCCTCAGCATCCGAAGTGTTAATCGATGTTTATGATTTCAAAAACACTTTACTAATCTAATGTTTACTAATGTCCCTGCTGCTTATTTCTAGCCTCCTTTATGAACTTTAACACAGACAATTACGCCTCGTAATTTAGAACCCTGGCCAAGTGACGAGGTCGACACCTGAATGGGCACCCAACGGCGACATCGTACGCTAACGCCACTTTACTAAAAATACCTTCAAGGCTTAATGTGTATTTTAAAAGGGAATTAAGGACTTCATTTCAACGGCTTATCTAAGTTTGTTGTGGGGACGTCACTTACAAATGGCCTTTTGAATGTACTTTCTACTAGTTCCAACTACTTTCTTTAAACATACTAATTGAACTTGAGC
This sequence comes from Hylyphantes graminicola, assembly GCA_023701765.1. Lineage (NCBI taxonomy): Eukaryota > Metazoa > Arthropoda > Arachnida > Araneae > Linyphiidae > Hylyphantes > Hylyphantes graminicola. The sequence goes on along the minus strand of CM043118.1, from coordinate 48,328,180 downwards.
TCAACCCCAATGATCGCCATGTGGTTCAAAATTACGATGTTCGTCGCCAATTGCCCTCTTGTTGCTCTAGTGTGATGATAATTCAAACTAACCTCAACCTAATGATTGCCATCTTCCCCAGCAATCAAACAGAAGTCAGCCTAACCCAAAACAATCGAACTATCAACGCCTCTTTTAAAACCCCACCTGGCATCACCCCCTACCGTTCTGTTCTACCTGTTCACCACCCCCCGCAAACAAACGATTCCTTAATTATTCCATCTTCTGCACAGACAGTTCGTGGTAGGTCTGCCCAATTCAACACTGACTAATAAAGATGTTTACCTGAAAAAAAGGAAGGGAACATAAAAGTCCCCATCGAAGCCAGATTTACAGATCGTTAAAGTCTCTTGGTATTAGGATCTGAATGACCAATTGGGTGGTGTCAATACGAAAAGAACCAAACGAATGTCAACCAATATTGGTATTATGAGACGAACCAAGTGAATGTCAACTAAAATTGGTATTATGAGACAGATTTGGGCCTCAGAATTTTGAATTAACCCGGGAGCATCCGCAGATTGTCAATGGCATATTATAATTATTTTTTAGAGATCTCTGCCGTAATTTAGGACATTAGTTGGTCAAGGGACCTTCTAATCAAATCTAAAGATGACACTTAAAAAAAATAGTGTATAAGTTACAGAAAAATCAGGCATATAAGTCTTGTGGCTCTTTTATTTGAAGTACATACCTAATCCCGCCTTATCAGTACAAGCCACATTTCTGACTTTCATTTATAGTGGCTCCTCTTGTTTTGCCTTAAACTAATACTTAGCTATATCAGTATATTGTCGCCTCAATTCACGCTAATCAATACAAATTCCTCTAATAAACGTGTCACCCCAAAACCTAAACTTTATTCATGGCCTTTCAAAATTTCTAGGATACCAACTGAGAACTTATCATAGTTATACACTCTTTAAACAAACGAGCGATTTTAACTCAGAGTTAATATTCACTCCTTGCCAGTGCAAATGCACTTCCCCTACAGGAGTGGATTTCACTCTTTTGTTGTAAGAGTGTAGTATGTAAGCGTCTTTTGTTCACAGGGAGTCGCAAATGCGTCCCCAGATGTAAGACTAGGTACTTTAGCCCTACTATAACGTTAATGCCTGCCACATGTAAATCTAGTAAAACATTTAGACGGATTTTTTCTCGATGCGAGGATTCGACTTTTAGTTCTTTTTGGAAAAATACGATCCCATAGAACAATGGGCAATGACCCCCGTAGCAGATGTTGAAAGCTATACTAACTCTATACCTTAATTGTAAATATGCATTGAGTTGTTGATTTTGATAGGTGGTGAGGGTGTATAAACAAATACATAAATATATTTTGATTTTTATATATGTGGGGGTTGCTTGTTAACATGTGATAAAAACATATTTTTATGCAATATCCATGCCTGCTACTTGAGCAATTCTTAGCTTTTTATTGATATTTCAAAGTACATAATTTACATTTAGTTATAGGTTATAGGTACTGGCTTCCATGGCTCATAATAATCTTTCACTTTTATATGTCAGTTGATAATGAATTGTAAGTTTTTTAAATGTGTACTCCTTAATAAATACAATTAAAAAATAATTGTATTACTTTATTGCCGTAACAATACTTTCCTATCCTAGAGCATTTCCTTAAAATGTATGCATTGATTCTTCATAGCGATAGCATAATTCAAATTATTTTTTTAAGCTTTTTTTACTGAAAATTTCTAGTTAAATATTGCAATTAATAAAAAAAAACTCGCACAGTTTCAAATTAACAATTTTGTCAAATATTTAACCAACAAAACTATGCCATTAAATCACTTATTCATTCAATTTCTCCTTTCAATTCAATCCAGTTCTTGCCGTTAGAGGGGATAGGGGTGGACTCAATAATTCAAAATTACACTTATGTGCCTACCCACCAAACCTGCAATCTGGCCTTAAACAAAAATGACTCCATTGTAAGCGCGTACAACATAAGAAGCGGTCTCTTGCGCACAGCTATCAATTTGTGGCCACAAAAAAACGTCGTAATTGAATAGAAGTGCGTGATTTTCCTTTGGTACGACGTCGATTAGGGCCCATGGTATCTTGATAACCCATTATTTAATAGGCACCCCCATTGGATGTTGACAACGAAATGTTTCATTCTTCGTAGAGGCTGGGGCGTCCTCCATTTTTGGTCGTAAAACTGTCAATAGCTCGTTTTTTAGTTCTGTCTTATTTTTTGAAGGGGGAGTGATTTTTTTTTAATGTCTTAACTTTGGGAAATTACAGTTTTATTGCTGTTCTCTTTTGTGAGGTGATATTTTTTTTTATTGGGGTTTCTTTTCATTTATCTCGTACCCTCTTCAGGTGTTGTCCTCGTTAACCTGATTCTGAATTAGGTGGCAATGTTCCCTGGTTGAGTGTTCGCTGTAAAAGTGAGGTCCAAATTGATCTATATAGTACAGGGATTGCTAAAATAGTTATATTGGGTGTCTACTCAGATGTCAGCTCGTCATTTGTCTGTGGTTCTAACTTATGACGCCGGTCGCCAATAGCAGTCGTGTAGCTCTAGTTGGTCGAGGCTAAAGTTTTTAGTCAATTTCATAGGCCTTGTCCACACTTTACTTCCAAAATCTGGTGCTATGCATTATAGAATAAGAACACCACGTTTCTTATTTTTAAGACAAGTCAAAAGGCATGCAATGTTTTCGATGACGCATGTGAACAAAGTCATCAACGACATAAACATTTTTGACGAAGAAAAGGCGTATCAACTCCCGAAAGTTTGCATTCAGTACCAATGGTCTGTAATCTGACTGCAAAAATATTTGATACATAATTGTTACTTCTGTGCAGCTGTAAGTTTGAGTTCTTTCTATGTTTTCAAAGGGAGCTAGGGAGCCCATTAGGGAGTGCACGTTAGATAAACTTCATCATACGATATCGTCCTTGAAATTTTTTTTTCAAGTGTCGGCTCGTTACTTGGCTGTGGTTCAAAAGTATATGACACCCGTCGCCAATAGCCCTCGTGAAGTTTTTGCCTGACAATATTCAACCTTACCCTAACCCTTATGTGGCCAAACATGGAAGACACTTCATTCAACACAAACTGCAACTCTAAACCCTTTTGTTCAAAACATTACACCTCCGATAATAAAATCACTATTAGTGTTTCCAATTACCCAATATTAGGTATCGAATATCACTTAGCCCAAAGCTTGTTTTGATTCAAAGTTCCGCATCCTTAAGAGCAGAAACAAAACCTTAATATGCCTTAAACAAGGTTTTGGCGGAATAAATTCAGTGGAATTACGAAGAGGAAACTTCTATTTTTTTTTTATGTGGTGCTTCCTATAATAGAGATAAGTGAATAGTTTTTCGTAAATAGCGTTGTAGATATTAATATACTATATGTATTTTGAAAGTAGTAATTGATTTGTTATAGATCGTTAACCTTCGAAGAAACCCAAACCTACCCGAAAGCAGGGATGCAGAATATGTCCGATCCGGCGATCCTAGATCGGGGGAAATTTTACCCATCTGTTTAAATTTTGTGGAAAATATTCTACATTTCAAAAATAATATTATTTTTATATATTAATTTTAATATAAGAATTTCAGTGAGTATCAAAGTAACATGAAAGTAGGCTGTATTAGTTCTTTTAGAACTTGTTAACATTAAAAATAAAATCTTACTAATTTATTAAATAAGATATTATCTTCTAATTCAGTGTTTAATGACACAACTTCTTCGACAGAAGATAACGGAAAGTTTTCAAACTTCGGAATTTCTTTCTTCTCATTTTGATTCATAAGGGTACTACATTGGACTTGCTTCAGCTCTTTCACCTCATTTGTCAGCTGCACTACCTTTTGCAAAATATTTTGCAAAATAGCTGAAATATAGAATTATGTGTGTCATAATATAACCGGACTGTTAACAATAAAAATAAATCAAACAGCTAAAACAATTATAGGCATTTACTATTCTTTTAAAACCAAGATCATTTAACAGAAGTGGCATGTCATGAAAGTGATATTACAGCCTCCAGTTATTTCAATAATGCACATACATTCCAGGGGTGCAAAAAATGTTCAATCCGGTTTACTTCGGGGGAAGTTTTAGCCACCTGGGAAAATTTTGCAGAAAATATACAATTGATTTTGATAATAGTTGTTCGATTTGCAAATCAAGCAACTGTTAATTACCTAGGCAAAATACCTCCGTTAAATACTTAGATCAGTTGATAGGTTTTTAAAAATATAACTTGAATATCGCAAAATTTTCAATACCTATGGTATGTATTTCATATGATTGGGGGAAAAGTTGGGAGTAAAAACATTTTCTGCACACCTGCCCGAAAGCCTTTTAAAAAAACTTACTAAAAAAACTTACTTACTTAAACTAATTAATTAACTAGTAATTACTTTAAAAAAAACTTGAGTAATATCCTTTTGATGGGGTTTTAAGACCCCCTCCCCTTTTTTCCTTGTCGCTTTGTATGACAGTTAATAGCACTTTTTAAATGACAGTTAAGCAAATAGCTATTTACTGCACTAAATGTATAGACAATTTACTTTGACATTGCTCTTGATTTATACTATATGTGTCTTGCCTGCTATGCGTATGAATACTGCTCCAAATTACAAGCATACACTCCGTGCCAACTTAACTTGGGTAAAAACAAATAGTAAAAATTAAGAGGTAAAGCCCGATTGGTCCTTTAGTTGGAAACTGTTGTAAGGTTATATTTACATACAAAATGATCTGAATACAATTTAACCATAATACACTTTTCATTCTGATAAAATTGCTAAATTTTCTCAATTCGTATTCAAATCTGTTAGACCTTTGAATGAAATTATTGTTTTAAACATGTTTTCTGGATGGATTCACCATAGAAACAGAAATTCATAAATAATTTATGGAACTCTTTACATCCGCGGAAGGATCTTCTCCATATCTTATTTCTATTTACCCAACTTAAGTTGGCAAGAAGTGTGCATAATCTTCTTTTACCCCCTCTAGCCTAACATCCCTTGCAACATTTTAATGCATTTTTTCACTGCAGAACTTCGCTTCAAACAACCATCAGAAAGGGCTTTTCTTTTCTGTCTACAGATCCAATTTCAAGCATCTAATTGCAGGGGTTGTTTTTAAATCCCTGATTCGTTTTCTCAAAATCAGATCCGTCACTGCCAAACCCATCCAAAGTCTACTTCGTATCTTTCGGCTTAAAGCTCAGCCATTCATTTTAGAGATTGACAAACAAGGCAACTTTGGTTATGAATCGGTGTTCGCAATCGTTTAGAATTCGTAAGTAGTGATTTTTTTTCTCCAATTCAATTGGTTTTTTGATGATTAGTCATTTTGGTTGTGTGGAGTTGTGTAATGTTGGAAGCATTATGAAGAGTACTGCCGTGGGCTGGTAAAATGTAGTAACTGCCAAAAATGTGTTTCGAAGATTCTTTAACAACCGCGTTTTTTATTTTCAATGAACTTCAGAAAAACATTGAGATTCGAAGTTAGGTGATTCTTGACTTTGATTTAGAAAGTTTTTATGAGTACTTGTTTTATTTTGAATCTGTGTATGTGCATATAGAGAAAAAAATTGCTGTCTGTATTCCTTTTTCCCACTGTTGTGGTATAGTTGTGAGCAGGCCAACTGAAGTATGCCCAAAAAATGCGCTTTTGCGACTTTTTGCAGACTTTTTGCAGACTAGTAGCTGTAGTAACTGCATAATTAACTAAAATAGAATAACTTGGAATAATAAGTAGACACCCTTTTTATTTTTCTTAAAATACTTTGAATAAAATCAAACTATTATTGTATCTTTCTTGGCATTCCAATGCTATCACAGCCATCCCCCTTGGCGAGCTTTCAGTAACGTTACGCAGTTAAGTTTCACAATCACAATGTAACCATAAGGTTTTCTAGAATTTTTTTTTTGTAGTCTACTGTTGATTTCTATCATCTTGTAAAAGCAAGAATATAATTAAAAATGAACTTATAAATAATCATATAACATTATGCAATTTTTGACGTCGTAGTAAGCAAAAAATAAGAAAATATAAAATTTACACAAATTAGAGTCGGCTTTTAACTTAATAATCGAAAGTTGCCCAACTGTAGAATTTGTTTGTTTCCATTAAGAAAACTCAGCTCTATTAAAAGTTCATTTTTCACAGATATGATACTGCAACATTCGTTAATATTTGTGTATTAACTTCTGAATTACTTAGTAAACTATAATCTCTTAAATTATCTTAAAGCAAATAAAGGTTCTTTACGTAATAGGTTGAAATTCCTTGAAAAAAGTACAAATAAGGCAATCATCAAGCAATTCATTCATGTCAGACAAGTTTTCGATGATTTCTGCTCGGCATACCAAAGCATTCGCACCTTATTCATACAATTCAGTGACATTTAAACCACCATTTTCCTCACGATTGTGGCTACCGATAGCCCAATTCCGTAAAATGTTCCCACATGTATCTCAATTCCAGAAAAACAACACTTCATCCATCAAAACGTCAGGAACAGTTACCACATAATTTTTCACAAAATGTCTTGACATAACACACGCATCTTATACCGATTCAAAATCGTGCTTGAGAGGTAAAATGTACTAACTCCTCTTCATAGTCTATGGAGAATGATATCTTTTACCTATAAGGGTACAGATACATCAACTCAAATCCATCAAAATATCCGGTAGAAAAATTATCTGAAAATCATAATTCCAGCTCAAACCCCCAGCCCTCATAAATAAAAAACAATGCCGAATTATTTGTTTTGGTTGTGAAGTGACAAAAAGATCTGCCCCGTCGATTGCGAATGGAGATTGCGCTTCAGACCTTCAGTCAACAACCGATGATCATCAATTTCTACTAATTGTGTCATTATCCTTTTAGAGGAAAACAAAATAACGTTTTGGAAGGTTATGCTTCCGGCTGCTTATTTCTATAGCCTCTTCACTTTGCTTTAGCACAGCCAATAATTGACGTCGTCATATCCCGGTTTCTGAAAGTATCATATGATACAATCACCAACAAGTGAATTTGGTGTAGGAAAAGCGTTTTTGGCCCGCTATTCCAGCATTTGGCAGGTGAAAGAGCATAGATTAGATAACGGGAGGTGATGGCCAGTGTAAACAAATGTCAAGATGTGGTTGGGAGATATAGGTTTGGTTGGAAAAGTTGTAAAACATTCGCGTTTAAGTGGGTGTTGATATGAATACTACGGTTGACCGATATGCCGATAATTGACTGATACGATAAGCTTTTATTTCCCGCTTATTTTTTGCTAAAATTCCGAGGAATTCTTGTTTTGTCGATGAACTGTTTTGTTTATGGTGCCAATTTAAGGGGTCTAAGGAGTCTTAAAAATGTGCAAAGAAGGAACTACAAAGCATAGTTTGATCTTTCATGTAATTTTTTAACTACTCAATATACAAGTATAATTTTTTTATATGTAGTTCTACAAGTTTTATTTAATATGAAACAAATTTTAAAATTTATTAAACTTTAACCAAAACTAAAATAAGTGATATTAAACATAAAGCTATTTGAACACATTGTGATTAGGCTTGCGCGGCAAATTGTGAGGTCAAAATTGAAGACATGACCAAGAAAATGATTTTATATTGTACAAATATGTACAAACAAAGACTTATACCTAAATTCTCAGCTCAATTTTAATTAGAATTTATTTTAAGAACTTTTTTCTAAAAAAATTTATAAAAATTTTTGAATTTTGATTTAAAAAATTTTAAAAAATTATTTCTTATTAAAATTGAGCTGAGAATTTAGGTATAAGTTCTAGTTTGTACATATTTGTACAATATAAAGTCATTTTCTTGGTCATGTCTTCAATTTCGACCTCACAATTTGCCGCGCAAGCCTAATCACAATGTGTTCAAATAGCTTTATGTTTAATATCATTTATTTTAGTTTTGGCTAAAGTTTCATAAATTTTAAAATTTGTTTCATATTAAATAAATCTTGTAGAATTACATATAAAAAAAATTATACTTGTATATTGAGTAGTTAAAAAATTACATGAAAGATCAAACTATTCTTTGTAGTTCCTTCTTTGCACATTTTTAAGACTCCTTAGACCCCTTAAGTGGAAGGTTAGTTAAAATTGCATGCCAACGTAGCTTGACAACCGATTTCTTGACATCTGCTGAACATGTCGAAAATAACGGTGGTTTATTGCTAGCATTGCTATCCACACTATAAACTTTCTGATGTTCCAGGAGCTATCTTCCATTTGACAGGTTCAAAAGTTGGCCTCAAGCACGGCCGACTCAACTCATTAGGCCAGAGAACCTCTCTGTGACTTCACAGTTCACACTATCAGTTTCGTCTATAAATATATCACTAATTTAGTTTGTTTTAACAGTTAACTAGTTAGTTTATAGAAAAAAAGATTTATGAGAATGGTAAGAAAACTTAAAAACATGGACTTGCATTCAAAAAAGTTTTCCAATAATTGTTATATATGTATATCTTTTTATGTACTTATTTGAAATTACTATTTGAATTTTTAAATGTAGGTCATTTAGTTTATTTTTCAATGTTTGTAAAACACCCAAATAAAACACTTCAAATTATAAGTACATATTCAAGTTGGAAAGTTACACTATATAATAAATTGTTTCAACTTTTTATTAATGTCAGTTTATTATATGGCCACTCTGTTCAACATAGCTGCATGACTCTTTTGTACATTTTAAGCTACTACATATACACAACACAGCCTCAAGATTATAAAGATACATGAATAACCACACCGTAATAAGTCCATCAAAAATCATCAACCTGAACGCGCCTCAAATCCCTTAATTGACGATTAGGAAGATAATTTGGTCCCCAAATTATTTATTAGTCGCATGTGCCTAACTGTACCCGTCACCCGGATCTAAACATCCACTAGGGCCTTATACTGTGATCCCAGGCAGATTGATAGTTCATAATGGAGGTAATAAATAGCATAAAATGATTGTGATAGTAGTTTTAAGAAGGTTTATTGAAAGATAATTTGGTTTTTAAAATATTGGCCAGAGATAATATTGTCATGACATGATGATGTTTAACCACATAACGACTCAATTTGTAGGGTAATAATGCTTTTTGCATGAGTGAGGTATTAAATGTGGTCAGTATTTAAATATATTTCTTGATTTATTATAAAAATGGGTTTATTTTTATTAATGTTTTATGTATATCAAGCATGTAATTTTGCTTTCATTCCTTTGAAAAATTATCAGCCTTTGCAAATGAAAATATATTTAATTATTATAAATAACATTTTATCCATTCTTTTCCAATTAATGTTAAAAATGAATGTTATATATTTCAATTAAACATTAATATATATGATGTGATCTGTCAAATGACAAAACCACGAATGTGCAAAAGCAAAGGGATGGAAAAATGGAGACTGTTAATCATACGTATTTCAAAAGTCGCAAATCCCTAGAATTTGCACATTCACGGTTTTGTAATTTTTTCGAAGATGTGAAAAAAGCTTTAATAAATTGTTTACGTTTTAGGCTTTTAAATAAAATTCATCAAAAAGTTATTTTTTTGAAGTTTTGAGTAAAAAACTTTATACAAAATATTATTTTTTTTACCACTCACGACACAACGATATTGGATTAAAAAAGTATGGATTCCTACAAGGAAAAAGAAAGCTCAAAATGCATTGTCCATGCGATGTTAGCAAATTTGTTGCAAAATAATTTATTAAAAATACTGGTTTGTTAAAGTTAAAACTTTAACAAACCAGTATTTTTTAGATCGATAGGCAGTCCGAATAGATAAAGAAAAGTATTCAATATGGATAAATAAGTTTTAAGTGAATAACCTTTCTTCTTTAGGCACTTCACAATATTTTTCATTAAAATTTAATATTTATGAATTAATATAGTAAAAAGGCAAAATAAGCCTAGTACTAAATGAAACAGTACTAAACACTAACATTTTTTAGTACTAAGCTATAGTACTAAATGTTAGTGTTTTAAATACGATTTTTATTTTGCCTTTTTACTATATTAATTCATAAATACTAAATTTTAATGAAAAATATTGTGAAGTGCCTAAAGAAGAAAGGTTATTCACTTAAAACTTATTTATCCATATTGAATACTTTTCTTTATCTATTCGGACTGCCTATCGATCTAAATGATACTATTTAGCATATTATTAATCTTAATCATGCTATTTAGTATATCTTTGGTACATAAAGGCAAGAGGAACCTTAAACTTCGAGCTATGATAATTAATCTAAATTACACCAATCTTCACTGTAGAACAAGGCAAGTTCGCTCTGTACGGTAAGTATGCAACGTGGACAATTAATCACTGGTAAAAAGATCAAGAAGGTTATATAAGGTGTATATTCCCAGCGAGGAAAAAAGGTGAAGCACTCCGTGAAAGTCGTCAGGTAGATTTTATTAACACCACATCTCTCTCAATGCGATATATAGACGTGATTGGTGTCAAACGCATGACTTAAAATTTTAAGAATCGGCTATTTTAAAACTCGGAAATTTGAGTGATTCTGTTACGAAAATTGTCAGGATATTTTTTAGGATTTGGATTGGACTTTTTTCAACACTTGATAGAGGATATTGCTTTTTTTTTTTCGTTCAGAAGTGTGCAATTTTAATGCATTTTTGTGGTAAAATGTGAGTGTGAATATTTGTATAAAATTGAAGGAATAATTTTCAAGAAATTTCCTTCTATGCTGTCAGGATTTTATTTTTATTATTCTGAAACTACAAATTCGCTTGTATTAACTATTTACATAGTTGTAGACTGTAGTACAAGATTTATTTAACTAACTAACGGCGAATTTGTGAACATCATTTATTAACACCTTCGTCCTTCATTTCTGAAAAAAAACTTTTTAGCTCCAATTCTGAATTTTTTATTGAATTTGGTTACATAAATTGTTCTGGACTAAGGCCTTCATTTGTCATCGTTTATTAACACCTTCGTCCTTCATTTCTGAAAAAAAACTTTTCAGCTCCAATTCTGAATTTTTTATTGAATTTGGTTACATAAATTGTTCTGGACTAAGGCCTTCATTTGTCATCGTTTATTAACACCTTCGTCCTTCATTTCTGAAGAAAAACTTTTTAGCTCCAATTCTGAATTTTTTATTGAATTTGGTTACATAAATTGTTCTGGACTAAGGCCTTCATTTGTCATCGTTTATTAACACCTTCGTCCTTCATTTCTGAAGAAAAACTTTTTAGCTCCAATTCTGAATTTTTTATTGAATTTGGTTACATAAATTGTTCTGGACTAAGGCCTTCATTTGTCATCGTTTATTAACACCTTCGTCCTTCATTTCTGAAGAAAAATTTTTTAGCTCCAATTCTGAATTTTTTTTATTGAATGTGGGCTACATAAATTGTTCAGGACTAAGGCTTTCATTCGTCTTGATATTTTGTTCATTTAGATAAGCTCCAGCAGAAAGCTAATTTTCGCTTAGCAAATTTTCTTGCCAATCGTCGTTGATGGGTTAATACAAGGTTTTAATAATTCCTTTCAAACGAAAAATGTCCATTGTTTATTAATTTCGTAGAATGCAACTTAGCGCCAAATCATTCGCCAAATGGCATGCCAGGGGTGCATAAAAGGAGCGATCACAGCTTCAATTGGTAAACTGGTTCCTGCATATTTTTTCTCCCGGCAACACCTGCAACTTATTCAACCTCTATAGAAAAAGATTAATCACTCTTGTTATAGGAGCTTCTATTAACGCGGGTATGAAATTACTAAAACTCACCTTTGCTGGAGAAAAATACTTTTAGGAGCGGTATTGCGATTCAAAAGACATCGGACCTTTACTCTTGGTATGATATTAAGTTTAATTGCCTACTGTAATTAGCGTTCATGTTAATGGGGATGATTATATGTCGGTGGTAATGAGTAATTGGTAAATTAATTGTATTAATGACCATGATATATATGTATGTAGATATTTGCTAGCAAAAGTTTTGAGTTTATGTTTAGTAGTTTGATTCCATTTTTTAACTGCTATACAATACACATTTTACAAATTTGAGTACTAAAATCAAAATCTACTCTAATATTTAATGTATCATTTTTGAAAATTAATTTTTTTTATCTATTCTGAGTCAGAAGTACTGCCCCCATGGTTTTGAGTTATTACTTCATTACTATCCCCTGGTTATGACCATTTAAAAAGCTAATATTTTTTTTTAACTATTGCATTTTTTGTTTAGGAAGCCTTCTTGAATGCTGACAAAATCACTTCGCTTCCTTTTCTGAACCTCCAAAGTTACAGCTTCAAAATTAATGAAAAGTTAAGAATGTCTATACTGACCCTTACTTAAATTTATTTTATAAAATTATGTTTATTTATAATCTTGTCATATGTATCCCCCTTTTTTTCCTTGTTCAAGTTATTTTGTTGTAGTTTTTCTTCCTAAGCTTTATTTGAGTGTACAGTAGAGTATTTCTTACTTTTGTCAACTAGAGCTTTCCTTTTTGGGAACAGTAGTTGAAAGAAATTCACGTTTAAAGTTCATGCTAGAATACTGTAGTTTATCCTTAAGGGGGAATGAGATTGCGGTTCTCCAAAGCAAAGTGCATCAGTGGTAATCCAATGGAGAAAAATATTTTCTCTGCCATATTTCTCCGGCTGTATTGAATATATTTACATACGGATTTTTTTATGTGGTGAATGTAGCTGACTTGCATGTCCCAAAAATCCCTTTTTTTAAAAATTGCTTCGATTTTTTTTTTTAAATTTTGAACAAGTTTCACAAAAAGTATTCAAAGCAATTTAAAAAGTGGGATTGTATAGAGACCTGTAAGTTACCTACATTTATTATTTAAAAGAATCCGTTTGTAAAAATATTCAGTACAGCCGAAGAAATATGGCAGAGAAAATAGTTTTTTTTAACTCGTTTGCTCGTCAGTTCGTTTGACTTGTACCTTTTTTTAATTGTTCACTAAATCAACATACTGAAATCATACACTTGTGGAAGAATCATTAATATAGTTTCTACTAATTTTTATACTTGGGCAAAACGTCGGAACCTATATTATCTTAGGTAAAACCATTAAATATAAGGTAGGAAGCATTGGAATGATCTACGTATTTAATTATTCAGTCTTTGACCGTCGTCCTCTATGAGCGTAACATTATCCACCCATAACTACATTTATGTTTCTTTTCAAAATACATTTATTCAATCATTAATCTAAAAATGATGTTTCTGTACCTTAGAAGTGTCAATGTTCTATGTTCATTTATACTTATATTCATTTATATATCAACCTCTTTTATACTATGGTGTATAAGAAAACGATCACATAAATTTTCAACATAATTCATTATTCATAGTCGTATTAATTACTTTTCTTAAAAATTAGTATTTATCGCACTCGCATTTCCGACTTCTATTTCTTACACTTAATCTTATCGTAGGGAACGAAAAGCTAAATAAATAATTCGCGGTGTTTGAGATAAGAAATCATTAGAAATGCTTGTTACGTTGGTGTATCCTAGCTTCGCTTTTGGCTGAACAGGTTCCACGACACGAGTCGCACTTGTAAAATTTTTGTTCCACCACAGAAATGTCATTAAGGGAGATGTAAGTGACCTGACTACATTTTTCTACAGTTCTGAGGTCAATCACTATTAAAAGCAGTGTTCGAAATTGGAAACAAAAATCTAGTGGAAATCTGTGTTACTAATTTAACCCTCTAATGCATACTGTTGCCGTTTTGAAACGAGTAACATAATCCACTTTATTCTATTAAATTAAAACTCCCTCACGACAAATTTGTGGGGTTTTTTTCATCTATTACATTCCATTTTGAATCTTTAGTTACTAATAATCCTCATAGATGACAGTAGTAAAAGTGTATTCAAATTTAAAGAGTGAGGTTATTAACTGTTGTGAAGTTACGTTTTTGGCGGTATTCAAAGTATAATATTATTAGTACTAAATACAAATAAATTGTTTCGAAAAAATATTTATCGTTAAAAAAGGTTATTTTGAAATATATTTAGTAGTTTTCTAGTTATTATTATCAAAATAGGAATTTTGTAGCTGCTTTTTGTCATAAGGGAAAAAAATTAAAAATTAAAATTATTTAAATTCTAATGCAGTTAAAAAAAATTCAGTATTTTCCCTATAATGTATGAGTATGAGTACACATATATAATTTTTGGATGAAAATAAAAATTCATGCATTAGAGGTTTAAAAACTCGGCGCAACAATGCACATTACCTAGAAACATTTTTTTTTTTAATCACCAGAAATTCTCTATTTTACAGAATAGCAATTTTAGAATAACTGGAGTTCTAAAATATAAGAAAACACAAATTATTACACCCAGTGTTTCTGGATATTACGGTCGCCTGAGTTTTTCAAGTTTTTTGGGACTTCAGAGTTTTTATATTCACTTTGCTTTTTGGAGATTGCTTTTCAACAAAAAGCTTTTTTTTACCAGAGGTATATGAATATTGCAATATTCCATGAAATGCAATGAATGCATTTCCATGCAATTCCAAGAAATGTCCTACTTTTTGAAACGTCATTTTTTTTTTTTTAAATTACAAAATAAGTTTAAAATACATTCCAAGTTTTCAAATTATGATTTAAGAAAGCAGGACGATACAGAACTCGTATTCGCATTTCCGTAAAAAGATCGATGCCTAGTGGACAAAAAATATTGGTTATCTCTGCCAATTCAACCAGCATTTCACCTGTGAATAAATGTATATTATGTTGTATTTAATATCTTATGAGTATTCTAGATAGTAAAAAAATATAAAATTTATTAATTTACATATGCTTTATTTTAATATAAAAATTTTAAAACTTTAAGTCATTCCGTCACTTCAAAGGACAGTTAATAACTTTACCAATGTTAAAGGTAGGTTGCTTTAAATTATATTTTTACATAGCTTATATATCATATTTAAGATATGCATTAATTTAGAAACTCAATGTGTTGTTAATTCACAGAAATGTCTACTTTTAAGTAGCAGGATACAGTCGTGGTTGCAAGAATGTCATTCTGTCACACAAAGAGAAGTTAGTTAAAATGAAATATTAAATACTTTTAAAAAAAAGAGTTTCATCTTTTTTTGTTATCTTGTAGCCATTAACAGTAATATATAAACGGAAAAAATCAATTTTTCTTTAAAAATAACTTCGTGGTAATTATTTTAATTCAATTCAACAATTCCAAAATGTAATTCCGTCACGTATGGAATTGCCCATTTATTAAAAAGATAAAAAAAATAAATTATTTTCCGGTTATTTAATTATTAATTTCTAAAGTTTATCTTTCTGATTACTGAATGACATAATAATTTGGGGTTCTAAGAATGCTTATTAAATATGTAGCCTGTAGTGTAAAATAATAATAAAAGCCTACCCTTTTGATATAGATGGATTTTGACGGATGTTATATTTAATAAGTACAGTATCTATCACCTTCAAGTTATTTACTTAAAAGAGCTTAAATTGTGGCATTAAAATTGATCTATCTTTTCCCTGAACTATCAATTATGTTATTCCTCTAACGAGGAATCTCTAATTCTAAACGAGCTTTCTAAAGCTGTTTAGGTTTACGTGACGGTAGTTATTATTTTTTAACTTCAAAAACCCTTTTTGTTTTAATATATTTTTCTTTAAAAAAAAATCCATCCATCATAAAAACTAATCATTATGCTTTATTTAATGTTCTGGTTATTAGCAATTTTAACTGTCATATTTTTTATTCAATAACAAAAAAAATCACAACAAATTAAAATAGATCACCTTTTAAAAATCGTCTGAAAGGAATAAAAATAAAATGAAACGAAACTGGACGAGACACGCGCACCGAAATCGTTTGCGCACGCGACACCGTCGACCAATCACGATCGTTCGCGTGCTATTCGCGCGCAAAGTCAAGTCACGTGCTGAAAGGGGGAGAGGAGGGAGGTCGTGAAAGATTAGGGAGGGAAGAGACAGAGACGATTTTGATAGTCGCTTGGTAGAAAAAAAAAATCGTTTGCTATTTTTCTCTATTTATTCGAAGGATGCGCAGGATCGAACGTTTTGTTCTATGATCCCTAATGTTATTTTTTTTAATGTAATTAAACATTGTTATATTTTGGGAATAAGTTCCTACATTCTATAGCATTTTCCTAGTTATTTTAGAAATCGGTTCCTACATTTTGCAGCATTTTCTCCTTGTAACTTTATAAATCAGTTTTTACATTCTGCGGCATTTTCATTGTTATATTTCTTTCAACTGTAAAAAAAAATGTTTTGGGATTTAGTTCTTGCATTCTTTAGCATGATCAATGTTATTAGATTTTCGAATAGAAACAAAGCTAGTTTTTTGGCAGTTTATTATTATTTTTTTATATTCTTTAATGTAAGATTATTGAAAACCGCCTTCTATTTGTAGCAGTTAAAGAAGCTCGAAAATTTTCACTTGCTAAAATTTCCAACTGCTTGACTTCTCAAAAACTAAATTCCTGAAAATTGGTTTGAATTTAAAAAAAAGTAAAATTCATAATATTTTTTATGTAACTTTTAAAAGCCTCCGATCATTACGAACTCACTATTTTACATGCATTTATCTACATATTTCTTAATTATACTTAAATTTGTAGCGGTTAATTTTAAATAAAATCAAAACTTATATTGATTCTTACAGCATTTCAATTTTTTCTTATTTCACATAAGTAAAAAACTTGAATAACCAATTTAAAAACCAACTATTTTGTTATAATTATTCTCTTATATTATACTAAATTTCTCTTATAGAAAACCAGCTACATCGGAGTACTTCCCACTATAATTCAGAGTGTACTTGTTGAATTATTCTTGCCCAGAAAATAAAAGGAACGGAAGCCTGGAATAACAAGTCTTTCAGAAGTAACTGAAATACTACATCCTTGTGCTGTAATTTTTAGAACGAGGATATTGACCTAAATGCTGTTAATTGGAATTTTCTTCTCTGATGCATATTTCGGTGTCTATTTGTTATAATGTAGACCCTTGTCGTCTAATTCAACCTTATATCCCCCCCTTGCAAACGTGGCAGGAATTAAAGAATGTTTTTTCTTCCAGGAACTGTGGAAACATGAAAGACATGCAGATTTGGTTGGTAAATTAGACATGTTTTTGTTAGGGTTCTTATGTAAATTTGTCCTAGCCTTTAATTATTCTGGTTTGGGAGTTATTAACATGTACGGCAATGTAATACATTCGATGAAGTGTGGAAAGTGGTATAATAGTTAGTCTTTTCGTTTTGGAAACAGTAGCAGGTTAGGAATATGATTAGTGTGTTGTTTTGTATGTTTCTTAGCGAATATTAGTTGTCTTAATTTGAATGAAGTAGATTAATTTGAATATCGGACCACCCTATAAGAGTAACTCCTTTTGGCTAACAGGATCGTTAAGCCTAACGCTTCTGTTTGACAGGGTTAAGAGTTAATTTGAACATGACACCACTTAGCTTAAACATAGTCAGGGATTTTGAAATACAATATGGGGTTTCAATTATTAAAAAAGGTCTTTTAAATGTTAAAGTTAAAGATTTTCAATTATTTTCGTATTCATTTCATACCATTTAATGTCCCTAAATTATTTTGTTGCAATTCCTGCATTACGCCAACCACACTAGTCTTAAAGCTTGCCTATGAAGTAGAATTTTAAAATTCAAAGATGGCCATTTCTGCTTATCAACACTATTGCCACCTCTAACAAAGCAACTATCACTTTAAAGATAACTTTTCAATTTAGTCTAAAACTCCTTCACACCTTTTCGCCCTATTCATTATGAACTTTTTTTTTATTTTTGTTTAATTGAAAAATAGCTTCCCTAGTATAAGTAATATGTTTCTGATAACTCCACCATAGCGCGCTTCGACAGTAAGCTTTCAGAAATAATCAAAGCTGTCTTAAAAATCTATATTGCACTAATGTCTTGCACTTGTCATTTAACTAAATGACGTTATCTTCACGATTTAACCAGTGTACCAATTAATTTTGGGTTGTTACATGCAATTTTCACCAGCAATCATACATTGGTACTACTCTAAACTGTCATCCTGTGTTTTTATGCGATTTTCATGTCTATACTCACTATTTTTGCCAGTTAACTATCGCGATGTTGATTTTTCATCTCTCAATATTGTTGTTCCTAAATACACTCTAGACCTCACTTACGTTTACCTGTCACGTACCAAATTCAGATCTGTCTTCCTTTTTCAAGATTATAATGTCCATCCTTCAAAAAACAAGCAACACCTCAAACAGTAACTTCTCAATTAAATCTCAACAAGCCCCACCTCACGCCCTGCCGCCATACTTCTTTTTCTTCTGTCGCATTCCGTCATGTCCTGCTTCCTGTTCCAAAATAATAATTCTTAAACTTCTTTCTCAGAACGATGGAATATTGTGACATGCCCGCGGACAGCCCTAGCGCGTGTCGGCAGATGTCACATGACAGGTCACTCACTTGTTGTATACCCCCTGAAAGGGAAATTATTTCAGATATGATATAAAGAAGAATAAGCCGCTCGCTGCATTCAAATGAGGGAAAGGCTTATGGTCTTCTTCAATATGGCACGTGTGCAGTTAAGAGATGAGTGCAGAAAGGGTTGGGATGGGAAATGGTCGCCAAAGAAGTCGAAATTTTTTAAATGATTTTTTTTCCCGACGCATTAAATTTTAGGTATAATGACTTAATTTAATGTTTTTCTCGAGAATGTAACGAAACACAAAATGAAGTCAACAACAGACGACTTTAATGACTACGCATATATACAGTGACGTCACAGCTACGTCAAAAAAAAATTTGTACCATACACTCAAACCACGCTCGGCCCCTGTTAGAATTGACTATTAAGTAACACTAAAAGAATCATCAACTAAATATAAGGCCAATCTAACCAATTCACTTCCTACATAATAAAATTTTTCAACAACAAAAATCCGCATCACCTTCTAAGTTACCAAAAATATTTTGGTGAACAATTATTTATTGCATAGAATTTTCATTAGTACTTTAAAACTAAGGAATAAATGAATATGTATAATTTCCTCCAACAATTTACTATAAATTTGTAGATTTTTTTAAAAAAAAATCTAGGTATATGAAATTTTTAATTTTAATTCAGCATTTATAAAAATAAATTTTTAAAGAACCTGCAACGACTTTTACAGAAGAGAAGAACAGTTTTGAGCAGTCAGAACAGTTTTGTAGAACAGACTTTTACAAGCATTGAATGGAATATTTGATATTACTTACCAGCCTTAAAAAAATCTTATTTATTTGAATTTAAAAAATAAACTAAATGAACCTATCAATTTTTACGCCAAATATAGCAACCCAGATTCTGCGGTGTTGATGAACCGAGTTGAGCTGTGCTTGTGCTGCTGCAGGGCGGGGACGATTTTCGTTCCGCGGCTCGCGACCACCCCCCTTGGGGCGTCCTTAATTGTCGTCTGTCGAAAAAAGGACCCATTCCGAACGCATTTTAATTGAGCCATAAATAATATAAAAAGTCCGAAATTCCCTGTAATGAAAGGGCTGTCGGACTTTATGCGATTGCTTTTCTTTTATTTCTTATGAATGAATTGGAATCTCGGTGTTGATTGGGCCATGTTGAGATCGCACATTGGAAATTGGAATTCGCCGATGGGGGTGACTGCATAAATAAATGTCACAGTCGTACCCTGAGATTTATGAGTGATTGGATTATGGAGGCACGGCCAGTGGCTTTGCTGTAAATCTGTGGGGTCGGATATTGTAGAGTGCCAGAGGATCTGTGGCGCCAGTGGACATTTTTTGTTTAAAATAAATGTGCATAACTTTTTGTAGCATAACCAGGGCTCGATCAAGACTTTTGTGCAAGGGAAGCCTGAATTTGATTTGGGTGCCCCGCGAGGCAAATACACAACTCAACTAATGGGCCAACATACGCAATGTGGTAAATTAGTAAGTAAAATGTTACATTAGCCATGGCCATGTAACTGTTGGCCAAAATGTGGCTCCAAGTAACCCCCAAAAGTGGCTTTAAAGTTTTATAAAGAATACTACAAAAAGTTTACAGGACGGGGAATTTTATTTTGTTGCCCGCAGACATCCATATCCCAAATTTAAAATTAAAAAAATGTTTTCGGAGCATAAGTTTTTGAAAATGTGGGGATATTTGTAACAGAATGAGTGTTTAAAAAAAAGGTGCTTTGGGGGCCCCTTAAAATTTGGAAGCCCAGGCTTCCCCGGCCTATTCGGTGATCGGGCCCTGAGCATAACGCTGGTAAACTACGAGTCTGTGTGCACAATAACGTTTCTAGAGGAATCATCATGGAGATTGGAATGTACAATATAATCCGCAAAAGGTAAAATTAATATAACATATTTGCGAAATTGAGCCTAATGTATATTACTTTCACCTAAGAAAAAAAATTATTATTTGAAAACTTCATTTAAAATATATAAATAAAGCTTTCAATAGTGCATAAGTTAACTCGTGTCCTTCTCTTACGATTTAATTAAAAAAAGAACTACCGCAGTCGGTAGGATTCGAACCTACGCGGGAAGATCCCAATGGATTTCTAGTCCATCGCCTTAACCACTCGGCCACGACTGCTTGCTGGTTTTCTCCTACCTTTTTGTATAGCGCGGTAAAATTTGGAGGACAAGATTGTTTTCTACTCGGTATTTAAGAGATGTTATGTAGTTTTGGTCAGTCTTATACTCGTATAAAACTGATTTGAATGAAAATAGTTTTCGGATATTTAACAATTAATCGATAAAGTTTAAAAATAGTGCTATTTTCAGAATATTTTGGATTTGGAGTAATTGGAACTCATTTTTTTTTATTTAACCAGAAATATATTTTCTTTCAAATTTGTTTTATTTTGCTTTTATGAAGATCCCCTTACGTGATGAAATACTGCTTACTTGGCAAAGCTAGGAGTTGCAATTAGTAAATAGCTCTACGGAGCTGACTATTTGTCTTAAGCATTTTTTAGCCTACTTTTCTTTTTTTTTAATTCGAAGAATTAAAAAAAAATGAAAAAGTAGGTATTGACATGCGGTCGATGTCCGTCCGTCCGTCTGTCCGTCCGTCTGTCCGTCCGTCCGTACCCCCCTTCCAAAATCAGTTCTAGCAATCCGATCTTAAAAATTCTTTTTTTATTAGAAAGGCATAACCTCAGACACCCAACTTTCATACTTTTTGTCCGTCTGTCTGTACGATAGGACGGACATAAATCTACTATTTGTCGACGAATTTCCCATTGAATTAGCATTGAAATTCAATTTCGAGTCATTTAAATCGCTGAATTTAACTACAAATGCTACGGACAAGTGATATACGCCAAAAAATTCAGCGTATCCAAATGAGAATATATCGAAAATTTCAGAAAAGAATTCGAATTCTAAGTACTTCAATTATTTAAAAAACTTCAACATTTAATGCTCATTTAAATAGCATAGGAAGCCATTTTATTAGAAATAAATTACCATTGCCATGGCAACAATCGCTTGAGAAACTTTAATTCTTTTAGACAATGAATTAAAATAAATTTATTTTTGCGACATCGATCAGTTTGAAATGACGTCAATATATATTTCACTTCGAGATTCCGTATGTTGGTACGAAATGTTTTCATTCTATTTAAAAGCGAGAACTGTTACATATTTATTCTTTGAAATATAAATTTTTGCAAACGATTTAAGTAATAATTATTTAATTTTCGAAATAAAAGAAATGAAATTAGCCGAATTTATAGCAGGTAAATGTTTAATAAAGAATTAATGCTGGGTTTGGCGCCTTTTTACCTGTGGAAGCGGGTTAAGTGACAGATTATGTTACAAACCTACTTGTTAATTTACATTTCCTATTTTAAGTAAATTTTGAAGTAGTTTTTTGGTTTTTGTTTTGCGAAAAATTTAATATTTATTTATAACTGCAAATAATCATGCGGACGATAAGTAATATTTATTTTATTGGCGATAAAAAGTTAATGAAAATAATTGATTGAGAAGTTGAAATTATAGCTGGATGTTGTGTTTAGTGAAATTTATTCTAATGTATATAAATTAAATGTCGAAACGGTTGTGGATTTCACTTACTGTAACGAACCTTGTTTTTTCAAGATAAGAATTTTAGTAAGTATTTAAGTAACAGGAAAGTAGGCTATTTTAGTTCTTTTAGAACTTCTTGTTTTCTTTCAAATAGTACTATGACTTATTTTTATCCTGTCCCTATTATAATTTTTTTTTGTATGTCTTTTGACAAAAGTAAATAAATGTTCTACCAACGTTTACTTTGCCGACTCTTACTGAATTTCTTCGTTACGAAGCCAAATACTACCTTGTCTTTTATTCAGGGCCTGCTCTTCCATAAGGCCTGTTAGGCCCGGGCCTAGGGCCCCCAAATTTTAGGGGCCCCTAAATTTCAGTTTCTATTATGCTAAATGCTGTAAATCCCCAAAATATTAGTAAACTAAAAAAAATCAGATACTCCACTTTGTTTTTTGCTCAATTTTAAGTGAGTAATTGACCTAACGTTATTGTTTTGATCAATGTTTGTAAGGAAGCCTAAAAAATTGTAGCAAAAATTTTATACATGGGTCATATAGTACCATTATTATTGGAAATCATGTAATCATGCATAATATTTTCCGTAAAGGGGCCCCCCAAAATAGGTTGTGCCTATAGTCTTAGATTTCCTAGAGCAGGCCCTGCTTTTATTTAAATGTTTTTTTGTCTTTATTTTTTTCCTGGTGAAACCGTGAAACCTCACCATACTAGGTTACACTATGATCTATGCTACCTCAAATCATATACAAACTCCAACTACGCCGATTACCAATAAAAAAAACCTCGCCTAACACCACCTTCACCAATCCATATTTAACACAATATAAATACCGAGCGACACAACATTAATTTAATACATCACATTCCAGCTTACCAAACGCCTTTACGGACATTACCAAGCGGGAACGACTGAAATACATAACAAATTGTCCCTTGCCCGCATATACATGCTGTTAAGTAGCCAATGCCACCGGGTGCCCTAACCCCTGATCGGGCACCCCACCCAAGGAATCGGGCACCTTCAAGGCCCTAAATACCCCTGGACCCCACGGAATCTGCCCCATTGTTACCGCTTTTCATTGTAATCATCGCAGTTGTATCGCATGGGAATGCCTAAGCAGCCACTCCCAATATGAGAACTGGACGGTATGCTTAATTAGGATTCTTGTGTGTAGTTTTATTTTAAGAAATGTTTTTTGGTATTCCTGTTTTATATTTTATTAAAGCAAATCTTTCTTTTAAACTAACAGTGTATTTAGACAAGGTTTTAAATGTCACCACTGGGTGTCGGCTAGTCATTTTAATGTGGTTCTTATGATGGCAGCAGCCTTCGAGTAGTTCCAGTGCGAAGCCTTCGAGTAGTTCTAGTGCAAAGCCTTCGAGTAGTTCTAGCGCAAAGCCTTCGAGTAGTTCTAGTGCATAGTCCACGTAACTCACATATTTCCATGCCTTGCTGGATGTAATATTCAAGTATTTATGTGCATACAACTCAAATTACACTAGACTAGCTCACTTGTGGCATGGATATCCTGCAAAAGCAACACACCATTTTACATTTTCAGACACATTTGAACAGGACACATTTGAATTCACACATGAGAATAAATAAATTTGTCTTTGTGAATTCTTTTATCATAGAGCTTGTACCACATTCCGGAATTTCTCAAAAGTAACGCCCCTTAACAACTCCTAGGACCTACAATTTTTTTTGGATTTAATGTATCAAATCCAGATTAAAAAAAAATGGTTGAAATGCCACATTTTAGTTTAGTTTTCTCGTAACACTGAATATCCTTAAGTTCAATAAACAAATGGAGGGTTCAGAATACCAAGTAAACCAAGTCCACTACACTCTCAGAAAAAAAACACTTTCATTTTTGACGATTCGTGAATCCTCAAGCCTCATTTCGTAAATTTTGAGGATTGTTTCGTCAAACTATCACGTGACTTTTGAGTAAACGCGAATCCTCACTTTTACGATCGTGATTTGACGATTCTGTATCTTGATTTTGAGGAAACTGAATCTCATTGTTGTACTCACATGCTCAATAGTAAAGAAATATTTCTTCTGATTAGACGACATTCAAATCCTCATAAAAATGACGATTCAAATTTCCTCACTTTGAGGAAACGAAAACTCGGAGCATTTGCCAGTAACGGAATCGTCAAAATTAAGGAACATTTCGTCGTATTTGAGCCATCATTTTTTAGAGTGTACAGACTTGGTCCCTTGTATTCTGAACCCTCCAAATAATAACAACATTCTACTTGTGAAACATACCTTTCTTGCGCTATTTCGAAGAACAAATCAAGCACACCACACTGCTATTTTCCTACTCCTCCTGAAACCCATAATTGCCGTGCTCTGATCCCAAATCAATTAGGTGGGCATCGAGCCCTATCCCACAATTATTAAGCCTGATCAAGTAGTGTACCTCCAACGTAAATCATGCATGATTTAAGGATGTCAATGGCGCACCTATCTCCATGTATGCATGTCCCATAGTTTTCTTATTCTTTATTGAATTAGCCAAGCTTCGGTGGCTTCACGTCGCGCGTGTGTAATCTGATTATTTTGATGAGGCATTGAACATCGATTGATTAGGCTTCGCTGTAATTGGAGTCAATGAAATTTTAATCGGCTTGTAACTGGTTTGCCTTTTAGCCATACGAAAAGTTGTCGCTTGGACTTATATTTATGTCTTTGTTTATTGCAGTAAGCCATGTTACAATTCTGCTTTTAAAAACTAAATTATGAACAAAAAACATGATTGGACTTATTCTTTTTTAGATTTCACGTTGTTTTACTATAGAAAAAAGTAGTAAGCATTATTAAAAACTACAAGGTGTGTTCGACGAAAACTTCGGCGATTGGTCACATAATTAAAAAACCGCGCCGGTTAGGATCTGGCACTTACGCAGACGCAGTTAGAGATGTCATCTAGAGAATGTCACTGCGTCTGCGTGAGTGCAAGATCCTCTGGTCTAATCACCGAACTTTTCGAACACACCTTGTATTTGTCTATCAGCCATTTGAACATCCTCAACTCAAAACCCTTGAACATCCTCAATCCTAATCAAATGCCCAGTTAGTTGCATCAGTGTAGCGATTCGCATACACAACCTCAAATAACATCCACGCTAGATGGAGCATATTTATTACTGCGTTTCTACCGGTCATTCTAGGATCTAGATTACCTAAGGATAAATTATTTTCCTAGTTTAACTAGAGAATTCAGCTTTGTACATATTCAATTAAAAAAAAAACACTTTGCTTTAAACCTAGTTGAATACCATTAAAAACTATTTTATTAATTTAGTTTCACAGTTTGCAACCTTTTTTCCCAATGTCCTTTGACATCAAATTTTAAGAAGCAATCCACGCAAAAGATGACTTCTTTAAAACTTCTTGACAAATACGATGGATAAGTACAGAGACCAACTTCGCAGTGACTACATAAGAAAAGTGATAACTAAAATTCCTTTGTAAAAAGTAAAAAAAGAAATATATAATCCCAAGAGTTCATTAGCTAAACTATTTTTTCCTTCCTACAATTTTATATACAAAAGCAATTAAAGGGAACGTGATCTTTGATAGTAATTTTCCCCCGTCTCACATTTTAACTCGACGTTTCTCTTTTTTTACTATTCTATGTGCCATTGAAAGCAGAAATGAAAGGGAAGCAAAAAAAGTGAGTAAACCAGTTTTAGAATTCTAACAGCTTGAAACCAACAATAAGATTATAACAGATACATATTTCTACCAGTTGTTATTGCAACTGGGAATGTGGTCTAAAGCAAATCTGTATAAAAATATTTCATTAATTTTGGAATACCTAAATATCCTTTTTTTTAATACTTATGATATTGAAAACAAAAGGAATTTATTGGAGTTAAAATTTCAATATTGTAAAGCGCGCTGAACTTTTAGTGGAAGTAGTATGTGGACATGTGGTTACGTTATCACAATTGATGCCAATATTGGGGAAAAAAAGCACATAATACCTTACAGTTAATAACATTAAATTAAGATGTTCAATTAGTTTTTTGTAGTAATTGTGTTTCTTTCGAGATGACGTTAGAATTCTTTAGTGACTTAACAAACTCTTTACTATCGAAATTTAATATTTTTTCCTTAAATTATATGTTGCCGAAAAAAACTTACAGGACTCACTTATACTATTTTTTGCTTCCCACACATGCCTATTTTTATATTACATTTTTAATTATATACCATCCAACAATATATAAACATTAATACAATACGTCTTATCTTTAAAATTTGTGAAATAATCAAAAGTACTTGTTCTGCGAATGAAACTTAAACTTTGCCTAATGAACTTAACAAGCAAATGGACATTTTTTAAAACGATGAAGTGAACGATTCTCTTGTTCTAAGCATTATGTATCTAGTTATCAATCTCGGGTTAAGGTCAAAAACTTATGTAACTTTACCATCTATGATACAATGTTGCAAAACCAGTAGCCACTGGCGAAATATTAAAAAAATAACAAGCTCTTTATATTCAAATCCAGGGATCATTTAGTTAAGTTATGTAAAGAAGAATGTCACTTGACTTATTTCGTGATGCAAGAAGAGATAGTTGTGATACATTTTGTAATTTTGTTTAACTAGATTTAAAAAGAGAACGCTTATTTTTATCTTAATTACTTTTTTTTTCATTTCTTTATCATGACTTGAGTGCAGGAATTTTTTTTAACTTAATGTCTCAATTGCTTTTCTAGTTTCAGAAAAACGTCGTTTGGTTATTAATAAACTATACTGGGATGAAATTTAGAGGTTAATGAACCCCGTGAGAAAATACATTGTTAAAATTTTGTACTTGGTTGCATGCACCATAACAATTTTTCCTAGTAGCTGCAACGGGTATGTGGTGAAATATTTTACCATATTACATTATTTCTTTATTGATCTTCAGTTGAATTGATCTTGAGTTGAATTAATATTGAATAGTTGAATTAGTATTGAATTGATCCTCAGTTGAAAATAATATTGAATAGTCTTTGAAAAAATCTGTCATTTCAATTGTTATTCAGCGGCCTATATCCGCCCAAGTATCAACTTAACCTTTGGAAACTATTACATAGTATTTTGTTTATCTTTTTTAATAATATATGTATTTATATGATTATGAAATATTTCACGGCTATAATCTGCATGTTTCAGACCTTTCATGTCTTCTTCAGCACCAAATATGCTGAATGAAAGTAAATTCTTTCTCGAGTCTCAATTGGTGAATCCATGTCACGTGGAAACAAGGAACCAATCGGAACACCGATCGAAAGAAGTACAGGAATGAAAGCTGGAAGAATATATGTACCTAAAACAAGGAAATTTAAGTATTTTTTTTTAAAAATAGAAAGGTACACTGTTAAGCAATTTTGAGCATCAAGATTGCACCGGAGAGAATCCCAGAACTTTCTAACTACCACCGCTATTTGGAGCGTGAATTAGCTAATTCCATGGTAAAACTATAACTTTGATGCACAGCAAAAGTGGTGACGCATCGCTCCAAATAGTGGTGGCCAGGGCCTGCTCTAGGACAGTGGTTCCCAAACTGGGGGCGATCGCCCCCAAGTGGGCGATTTGTGTTATCAAGGGGGCAATAAATAGTTTGGGGGCGATAGGGGGGCGATGAGTATTCAAAGGGGGAAAATTAAAATATACTATACTATTAGTACAGTAAAACCACATTCCAATTTTTTTTTCACCATGACAATTTCAAACTGACATTCTTACAAGCTTTGAGGATTTCACCAAATTAAAAATTTCTGATTCTATTGTTGATCCATTCCCTTTCGAATCTGTGGGTTGTGGATAACCTTAATAACTCTTTGTAGACGGAGTTTGTGTATCTGAAGTATGATTGTGAGGTGAAACATATTTCAAATAGAGAAGTTATGAGTTAGCCTGCGTGAAACTTATTTACACTGAATCTAAACTGTGGTAAAAAGTTGAACTACCTCTCATCTCGTTCCGTCAATATATTTAGTTAAAAAAGGGTTAGTTCTGTTATCCAGCTCCTCACTAAACAAAGATATCAATTGAACATTTGCCTCAAAGACTTGCGCATGAACTTGAAATAAGATAGAATAAAAAAGTTTTCAACAATCATTTTTTTTCTTTAATTTTTATTGTCAGCTCTCTCAAATTTTCCAGAATTGAGTTTAAGGATCTTAGTTAATTATTTCACTTTTATTCTTTGAAAAAATCTTAATAAAAATGGAAAAAAATAAACATATTTTTTTCGATTTTATTTAAGAGTAACCAGATAAAGCTGCTTTGGTTATTTATATATATATGGTAGTAAGTGTTTGAAATTATAAAATTGCCTTATTAGTTACACTTTAACTCAAATTATATTAGGACAAATTATAAAAATTAAAGGGGGGCGATATGTGTAAGTCAACTTAAAGAAGGGGGCGATGTTACAGAAAAGGTTGGTAACCACTGCTCTAGGAAATCTAAGACTATGGGCACAACCTATTTTGGGGGCCCCTTCACGGAAAATATTATGCATGATTACATGATTTCCAATAATAATGGTACTATATGACCCATGTATAAAATTTTTGCTACAATTTTTTAGGCTTCCTTACAAACATTGATCAAAACAATAACGTTAGGTCAATTACTCACTTAAAATTGAGCAAAAAACAAAGTGGAGTATCTGAATTTTTTTTTTTTTAGTTTACTAATATTTTGGGGATTTACAGCATTTAGCATAATAGAAACTGAAATTTAGGGGCCCCTAAAATTTGGGGGCCCTAGGCCCGGGCCTAACAGGCCTTATGGAAGAGCAGGCCCTGGTGGTGGCAGCTAGAAAGTTCAAGATTCTGGTGCAATCTTGAGCCAAAACTTTTTACAGTGTAAGCTTTTCCTCTATAGCAGAACGTTTATATCATTGTTAGTACCGTTATGGAAACTACTTTTACTGCGCAGCTTCAACCATTTTAAAGAAAGAATACATGAAAAACGCTCCTTAACATTGATCACTAAGCATTGCCGTCTGCCCATTGCGTGAAACAACTGATTAGACAATCATCAATGCTTAATTAGAAATTTTTCAACCAGAACTGATTAACAATGCTTTTACATTAACCGATGAAAATTCGATGACAAATAATTTCCACACCACTGGGCATTCCCGATCAAGAACAGAACAAAACTTTTTTATTCATCAATTTTTTTCATTATTATTTTATACCGCAAGCCATCATCGTGTTAATTAACTGACACTCTTTTACGACGCTTATTGTATCGATTAATCTAAAGATGGCGATCATAAATTAATCCGAATCGAAACTTTTTAAGTTTACTTTTTCTTTATCGCAAAAAGATACTATGTAGAGCCGCCATGTTTTTTTTTTATCGCTGAAGATATCAGTGAATGTAGAAGATGATTCCAGCGATAATGGGTGCCTAATTTATTATTTCAACGATAATTAATACCTCGATTAAATTAGCAAGTAGCCTTTTTCGAAGCATGGGGACAAAAATTATAAATGGAAACAGTATCCCTTTTAGTCATAACCCTAAAAGAGGGGCGTGTCTTTTAGATTAGAAATTTTTTGATTAATACAGTCTGGGATGCAAATTTTTATGAATATTATAAAAAGCATGTATCTTTTTTTGTTTTTTATTTCTGATTTATAGCATGGAAGTGATCTTGGAATTTAGACATTAAGGTGGTCTGCCGTGGGCAGGTACACTCTCAGAAACGAATACTCAAAAACGACGAAAGGCCCTCACCAGATAAGACGGTGAAAAATGCCCCCATTCCAATCGGGCTAATTTTTTTTCTGAAAATACCTCATAGTATGGACAACTTCTCAGCCAAGTTTCAGCTAAAAAATATGACGCATTTTTGAGTAAAAAATTAAAGTTTTTTTTCTTTTTAAATTGATTATTCCCTGAATATATTTGATAAATCCAAAAAACTACTCATGAGTTTTTAGATATCATTGAGTAGTATTCTCAGAAAAATCCGCTCATAAATCTGATCGAGCGATCATTCTTAAAAATGCATTTTTATTTTTCAAAAAAAATTTTCATGCCAAAATCGTTTGGTCACAACTTAGGATTTTGTCTCTACATATTCCTCTATTATCAATCTATAATATATATTTTTTTCAGATTTTTAAAATTATTGGACGATAGTTTAAAAAAATAAAATATTCTTAAAACCTGACTTTTCGCACTACTTACTCGGCAGATGGCACTCCTAACAAAGGCGGGGAAATTCAATCTGGGAGAATTTCTTTCGGACTAAAGAATTTAGCATAGATTTAGAAAGTAGCAGATCTGCCTCTAGGGGGAAAGGTGAAGCCATTTGTTAACCATTATCCCATAAGGCAGTTCGCAAGCTCTTGCACATGGCATGCCATACGCCACCAGATGGCACCATGAGATAACTCGACTAATAAAAGATATATATTCAATATTAACTAATTAAAACTTTTTACAAGTTTCGCTAGCATAATTTTATAGCTGCATGCGTATTGATAATTTCTGTAAGGCATGAGGTATATATTCACAAAAGAAGCAAGTTAAAAATGCAGTTTTTATTGTATGTAACTCTTCATAAAAACCATTTTTGTGAATCAGTATCCCGTGATGCATTGCGAAAACGACGAAATGTGGATTCATCACGCATCATTGCGTTGTACGGGATTGCGCAATCGGTGGACATGCTATTTCTAAATCTATGGATTTTAGAGCAAAAAAATCAGGCTTTAAGAATTATTTTTTTATACTATCGTCCAATAATTTTAAAAATCTGAAAAAAAAATATATTATAGATTGATAATAGAGGAATATGTAGAGACAAAATCCTAAGTTGTGACCAAACGATTTTGGCATGAAATTTTTTTTTGAAAAATAAAAATGCATTTTTAAGAATGATCGCTCGATCAGATTTATGAGCGGATTTTTCTGAGAATACTACTCAATGATATCTAAAAACTCATGAGTAGTTTTTTGGATTTATCAAATATATTCAGGGAATAATCAATTTAAAAAGAAAAAAAACTTTAATTTTTTACTCAAAAATGCGTCATATTTTTTAGCTGAAACTTGGCTGAGAAGTTGTCCATACTATGAGGTATTTTCAGAAAAAAAATTAGCCCGATTGGAGTGGGGGCATTTTTCACCGTCTTATCTGGCGAGGGCCTTTTCCTTAATTTTGACAATGCCTTTACTGGCAAATGCTCCGAGTTTTCCTTTCTTCAAAGTGAGGAAATTTGATTCGTCATTTTTATAAGGATTCGAATTTCGTTTAATCTAAAGAAATATTTCGTCATTTTTGAGCATGTGAGTACAACAATGAGATTCAGTTTCCTCAAAATTAAGATACAGAATCGTCATATCACTGTCATTAAATTGAGGATTCGCGTTTACTCAAAAGTCACTTGATAGTTTGACGAAATAATACTCAAAATTAACGAAATGAGGCTCGAGGATTAATGAATCGTCAAAAGTGAGCGTATTATTTCTGAGAGTGTAAACTGCAGTAAGAGCAACAATGAGTTGTACCTGTTTTGATCTGAATATAAAAAAAAAATCCAGAATGTTTTCTTAATTGTTAGACTAATTGAGTGCTTGCAACAATGGTCCAAATCATTATGGAAGTTACTGCAGTTTTCCTGCCCACGGCAGCGGTGTACTCGTAGCTTTATACAGAAGTACAAAATGCAGCTGATTTTCTTGAGAGCTCACGGGAAATCTCCTGGCGAAAAACATTTTGTTTTTTGGCCAGAACAGCTGTTTTTCTGTTTGTGCATACATAATTGACTTCTGGACAATTAATTTCAATTGAGAATGAAGGTACAACAACCTTATTTCACTGAATACATGGATCTAATATCTCTTAACTCGAATCGCATTGCTATTACGAACTTGTCAATTACTCGCACAATGCTTCATAAACAATAACACAAGTCGGATTAATTTCCTCCTTAGATAAAGAAATTATTTTTTTGTTAAAATCAATTATTTGGTTTCCTTTAAACATACAAAATCCCCTTTCACTAAACTCTAATGACCTTGCCATGTTCCTCGTTTGTATTTAATGGAGGAAGCGTGAACTCCGTATGACACGTGTGGCTGCGGTTAAACGTGAGGCAGTTTTTTTATTAATCGTCACGCTAAACCGCAAGACACTCTTCTGGTTCATTTTATTATAGGGATTCAGGAAAATAAGAGCAGACGTGTTTTTAACTTTCGAATTTGAATTTAATAACATGGGCATGTTTTGAATAGAAGTACAAGTATGGAGATGTGAGGCTTACCGAAAGTTAGTCTCAGTACGCTGCTGGCACCAGTATCCTGGAACTTTCTAGCAACCACCACTATTTGGAGTGTGAATTCACCAATTTTGTGGCAAAATCATAAATTTGATTACAGTGGTGAATCAGCTCTCCAAATAGTTGTGGCAGCTAGAAACTTCCAGAACTACTGTACAATTCAAACTTTTTAACTTTGTAGTTTAATTTTGATTGCTTTTATAACTGCGTTTTTGAATCTCTAAGTGTTTGGAGAATTTTCACAACTCTCAACTCTTTTCATCTACTCTTTAATGAAAGAAAGATTTCATTTGTAAACAAAAGCAGTTTTAGTATCGAGATTTGGATAGGATATTTTTTCTTTAATGTTTGCAATTAACATGAAGATATAACGAAAAAATATATAATTATTGACTTTACTGTTCATATGAATAAAAAAATATCCATTTCGTTAATAAATTTATATCCGTTTGAACTAATTTCAACGATAGACACTCTTTATATATGAATTTAAAAGAAAACTCAAATTTTAAATAATTGTGGCCTATTGAAGGAAAAATATTTAAGGATTGGATGTTTGGGTTTTATGGCGAAAGATCATCTAAGGCCATACTGCGCCAATGAAAAATATTTAAAGAAGTATTAATTAATAAGTTAACTACTAATAAAGTTTACTTATATGCTTATAAGTAACTCCGAGAATTGTTATTTTTCGAGATTGTTTGAACGCTACCCGCCATCCACTGAAAAGAAAAGAAAGAAGATATGATCAAAAATGGAAATTGTTTGGAACTACCATCTACATAGTTACAAAACAGCATTTTTCAAAAGAACACGAATAGATGACATCTGTTTTGCATAAATTAATATCGCATCCTTGTATTGCATAATTGTACACTTGCTGGAGACTTGTCTGGTACACGTACAATCGAACCCTAACTCAAAATAAAAAAACAGAAAACAAAATTAATTAGAGAAAATTATAAAAACGAACCCAAAGATAATTGACTTTTCAT
This sequence comes from Hylyphantes graminicola, assembly GCA_023701765.1. Lineage (NCBI taxonomy): Eukaryota > Metazoa > Arthropoda > Arachnida > Araneae > Linyphiidae > Hylyphantes > Hylyphantes graminicola. The sequence continues at coordinate 48,294,714 of CM043118.1, read as the reverse complement.
AGTTAGTCATGTTCTTTTATCCTTTGCATTACATTAGCTAAAGCTGTTCAAAGCTTCACGATGCGCAGTTGGATAATCTTTTATTGAGCTAAAGTAGAGCGAAAAAACATTTGAATGATTCGTGTAAAACTAACTTCAAATATAAGGTTAACGTACGAAAAATGTAGGTTTGAAAGTTAAGGAAAAGAACGTTTTCATTCATGATAAAAGGACTAATATTTCGTGATCCAAATTTTGATTTCAATGTTGCTAGAAGAACAATATGCTCGTTCATTTTGTAATATAATGTTCTATTTTTATAAATACGAATTCGTTCGTGTACGTGTAGCGCGGTTTTTTAGTACTTTTGACGAATCGTCACGTTGTGGCTATTAAAAAAGGTCTGTGTGAGGGCTACTGTTAAGGTTATGCTTGCTTCATTTTCTTATGTTAGATTGAATAACTGAGACTACTTCGTTGCAGTATGATGCAATATGGTTTTTCGAGTATATGGTATGATACTAAGAATAAGTTTTTAATTTTGATTAATAAGGAAATTATCATTAAGTTGAAATAATTGCATAGAATTTATAGTTTATAATTAGAAGTAATTATACTGTCTTGAAATTATAGTAAAACATAAGTCTTTAAAATTATATTTTTAAGAGAAGTATGGGAAAGAACTTGTGACTAAGGATAATTACAGCATAATTTTCTAGTAAAAAAAAACATAATACTTTCTCAACAAATCGAGTTTTTTTTCCAAATTTTAAAAGAAAAAATACTGTTATTTCGAATTTTAAAAAATTACCCTATCCCTTTCCGACCGAGCTATCACGATCTTGCTGGTATTGAAGAGAATGTTCAAGCTCTTCAAAAATATCATCTCCAAAGCCTCTGACTTGTACCATTCGTTATTTGTATTAAAAAAAATGACTTTTTCAAGGAGTTGCTGGCATTGATGCTGTTTAACGCAATTTTTTCGATAAAACTCCAAAATTTCGATACAACAAGTCTCATAATTTTAAATCAGCGCCATTTGACCGTCGGTCTCAAAGGGCTATGTAATAATAAAAGCTAATTTAGCTTGATTATGCTATCTGAGAAAATATTGCAATAAAAGAACAACCTGCATTAAAATAAAAATCTGTCTTTATACTTCATTATTTGGATTCCAATAATCCAGTAAACGGTCGTTTCGATAACTAATGGCTCTCTGAGAAACCTGAATTGTCTTAACACTGTTTCTTGCAGCTTATGAGGGTAGAAAAACTGTACCACGCCTTTCTCAATTTTAACAACGAATTTCTTCTTAGTGGAAAGCTGCGACCTCATAAAGTGCCCAAACATGTCATCCTCAAGACAACATAAACGGCTTCTTTTGTAAATTTTTGCTAATTTTAGGGAGCTGTTATTCTCTATTATATTTTGATTCTTTTGATGAATTTTTTAATGCGATACAGCGATATGGTATTATTTGCAAAACCAAGTCAAATGGTAAATATTCAGTTCAATACTTTTTCTCTATTTTAAAATTAATACTAATTGTTATAATTGCTTTGTTTCAGCTGACGTGATTCCTTCACGCTTCCATTAATGAACTTATTTCGAACAGTCACTGATTGGTTCTCTGCTTCCACGTGACATTGATTCACCAATCGAGGTTCGAGAAATAAATCATTGACATTCAGCATTTGTGTTACCACTCAAGACCTGCCCATTTCAGGAACAGTTCAAGAAGAAAAGTTTATTGTTTCTTTATTATTTTTACTTGAGAAAGAGGGGTCACCACTCTGATTGGACCTGGGCTGTCTTGGAGCCACTAAATCAGCTGGAATCCATGCTGAGATCTGCAGATGAAGAACTCTTTCTGGTGAAATAGTCCTGAAATTTACGGCTTCGTCATTTTTCCGAAAAATTCGGTAGCTTCTGAAAACGTCATTCCTCTGATAGGCTTTGCTGTTATTTAGGATGACGCGATAAGTGGCAAAATCTTCTTTTGGTGTTAAAGAATTTCTGATCCTACACATTATACCTGTTATGTAGTGTTTGTATACTATTAAAGAAGGTGTTTCTAATAAGTTTGGGTGCAAAAATAATGTTTTTTTGTAAGAGTGAGTGCCCTTCCGAACTAATGATGACTCACTTTGAAGTTCTGATTCTTTTAATTATAGATTTAAGAAAATATATACATAGGTTCGTCACTTTCCCAAACAATCCAAAAACTTCTGGAGATGTCATTCATCATTAGGCTCTGCTGTTATTTGTTATGATACTATCTATACTATATAAGTGTTAAAAGGAACACCAGCCAATTGTAGCTGCAGTACGGCGTTAATTCAACTTGCCAAATCTACGAATTTAACTCGATAATAAATATTTTCAGGATTCGGAAACGTTTTATGTTTTCCCCTTTCAAATCACCGGCAATTGTTGCACATGACCTGGACTTACAGGGGAAAAATTTTTAATTTCTCTTTTGGCGGGTTAAACCCTTTAGAGATAGGTCTTCAAAATGCTAAACAAGTGCAAATAACTTGCACATATAAAAACTGTTCTCTCTAAAAACCATTATTACAAACTGAGCCCCATCGTATCTGTTGACAGTTCAGTCGGTTTGTCAAGCAAGAAAGTTCATGCAGAAGATGACCATAAAGTGAGATTGACAATTGAGCAGGAGATTCGTATCTCGAACTGTTTCTTCTTTTCCATAAATGAATGGCAAATTATGACCATGCATCATGTTGATAAGAGTGCGGGACCTTAATCTCTGAAGGTACTAGGTTCGAGACCCGTAACTCAGCGAATAATTTGTTGCATATAAGGTGCTGTGGAGTTTAACGAGTAAAGGTAACATTGGATTTGTGACAGCTGATAAAAATTCAGAAAAAAATGAGAGTTTTTACTAATTGGACAATTTTGTAAATTTCCCTATTTATATGGGTTTTACTTGTGACAAATACGCATGTCACCATTTGATTCTAGTAAATTTTTCGGTTATACATATTTCACTGGATTAAGAGAAAATCCAAATAATATGATAATATTAGTTTTTCAATAACCACACCTGCCAACTGTCCGGATCTAACCAGGCAATACCGGATTTTCCAAGGAGGTTAGAAATTCGAGCATGATTAATTTTAGGGTGAAGTATATTTATATTGGGCGTAAAGGGTATTTTATTTTGTATTGCAATCTGCCACTTCTACAAAAAGAAAGTCACCATGCGTTACAAAAAGGTGTGGGTGTTAAATTCGGCTTTTTTTTTTAAATAAAAGATGTTAGTACGTTAAAAAAGTTACATTGTCGTAACGGTAAACATAATTAACTTAATGCAGGATTTTGTAAATTTTGAGTTAGGCAGGTCAGAAAAAACTCTTTTGAAATGTACATTCCTTTTGAGTTCCACTACACTCTTAAAACAAGAGTGAAATCCACTCCAGTAGGAGAAGTGCATTTTCGAAACTGGAAAGGAGTGAATATTAACTCAGACTGAGTTAAAGTCACTCGTTTGAAGTGATCCTGTCGGAGATTTAACACACAAATGATCCATTCCTCTAGGAGAAGCGCATTTTCCAGACTGGAGGAGTGAAATTAATTCAGACTGAATTAAAATCGCTCGCTCGTTTTAAGAGTGTATATCCAAATATTATTTATCCTTAATTTTATATTTATAGTTTTAACACGTCAATATACAATTCAATATCTTGGAAGGGAAATGCCGTTACTTTATTTACTACAATACCAACTTTATTGTGCTGAATCTTATAAACTTCATTTGACATTGTTCTTGATGTTCACAACACCATTCTTTAAGAGCAGTGATGGATGCACCCCAGTCCACCCATAAGACGCCCCATCCGCCATCGAGGCATGACGATGGAACGATTTCTGACCCCCTCCCCCCCTAAAAATATTGCTTATTAAAGACTCTAATTAGAACTGGGCAGTTAATCGGCAGCGATTTTGAAGTCAACCTATTAAGGCTAAATGAAACGTCGCGCAATCTTGCGCTCCGTTAATTTGTTCACGACTTTTAAGGTACAAATAATGACTAACTAAGAAAAGCGGTGGTGATTTGTACTTTTTTCTTCTTTTGATTAAGAAAAATTTGGTTTTAATAAGGGTGAATAAAGATTCATTTGTGTATGCAGTTTTCTTTCAGTTTTAAGCGTCCAATACGAAATGCAATCCGAAGACATCCTTCCCAGTATCAAATCGCTGTGTAAAATCGGACCTTAAGATCTAAAAAAAATTATATATACTGAATTGCATCGTATAGACGGAGGATATTTATGCTTCCACTAGTGCCTCTTTCCTCAGAGTCCAAAATGCAATCCAACAACGTATAAACCCCAGGACCAAATGGTCATTTCATTAGTAAAAAATCTGTAATTATTGCACCTTAAAACCCAACAAAATATTTAGAACCAAATCGTAGGCAAAAGTTCATAATTTAGATGACTTTCGAATGATTCAGATTTCGTTAACTTCTTTCGTCCTCCCTTCGTTAACTCCTCATTTGTCATTAACTCCAACAAGCCCAAATGGAAGTTTGACTTCAATTACATTCTAATTTATTGAAACACATGTGTACCAAAACGAACGATTTCGTAAAGTATTTCATTAAGTTATCGATGGAAGCCAGCGGCCCTATTCAAACAAAATTTATTTCATCAATAATATTCATTGTTATTACTTTATCTTGCGACTCAATTGTGAGGGTATTACGTTATACCATCGTATACTTATAAGCTTTCTAAAATAATCTAAAACTTTTAAGGAATATATAATTTCTAATCTTTAATCTACCATAAAAAATCGAGCATTGTGCTAAAGCCACATTTAATGTAATGTAAATGAATCAAAAGTTCCAGAACCATTGCTAGCTTGGAACATCCACTATCATACAAATTGGCGTGTCACATTTTGCCGATTTCTCCGTCTGTGAAGACTTAATTTCGGATTTCACGGCGGAAGAATATTTTAAGAATTATATCGGATCAAACGTCTTAACACAGGATAAAAACGTCAAGATTTCAGGGGAAAGGGGGGCTTGAAGTAATAAATGTTAAAAACGCTTTAGAAGAGAAGAAGCTAGGATTTTTTTTCCCAAATAAGTTAGTTGCACTCATTTGGGGGTATAGCCTCGGGGAATTCTTGATCATTAATCAAGGGATTTTATCCCATGATTTGGCAACAAACTCATTGCATTTTGGAATTTAGAATGTACCTTGTTTATTTCTTAAATGGGACGGATTACTGACGTTGAAAATATCGTTTAGTCAAGAATTGATGTTAAAAAGTTGTTATGATTAGCTAGTGACTAATGACATCAAAATATCTGCCAATAAGATGATTATACAACATCTTTAGTTTTGTGTCTTAACACTGGAAATACAAACCTCATTTCAATTACCTTTAAACTGCAAATTGTGAAGCAAATACAATTTTATGTTTATTAAAGTTTCTGAAAAATCAATTTAAATAGCAGTCGATAACGTTATTGACTGGCTTAAGGCTGCTCATCACCCCCATACCCGGTCCTCCTTCGATCGGGCTGGCTAATGGTGGGAAAATGTTTATGGAGGAAAAATTTTATGGGGGCATGAAAATGCTATGGGGGAAAATGTTTATTATAAAAAAAATGGTTTTTGTTCCAAAAAAAAAAGCAATGAAATTATAGGAATATTTTGATGCGTTTTTTTTTTAAAAGAAAAAAATTTAGATTAAAAAAAGTAAATAACGTTTTTTAAAAAATAACCTCTATAAGCACAACTTTATTGGAGTCTTATGAATTTAAAAAAAACGCATCAAAACATTCCTATAATTTCATTGCTTTTTTTGGGAACAAAAATCATTTTTCCCCATAGACTTACCATTAGCCAGCCCGATCGAAGGAGGACTGGGTATGGGGGTTATGAGCAGCCTTAAAAACATTAAAGTTTACTGGAGCAATATATCTAGCCTGGTTTGTAGTTTTCAATTCACATTTCAATATATTTGTTAAATTGTGATATGTACCATAATTTCCGTTTACACTTTTCTTTCAAAATATACTACCAAAATTTTATATCGGCTCACTATGCATAACATTTTGGTAATTGAACTAGTTTTTACAAATCAATTCAATATCTTTGTAAAAAAATAATTGTAAAACAACCTAGGTAACATTCCTTGAAGTTCATAAATTCTACATAATTAAACTAATGATCCATGGTATTTTGAAGAAAGATATGCATCAGCTTTACGAATGTCTCACTTGCGCATACAGAAAATTACATAAATAATTAACTGCGCTTGCTATTAGCAACTTTTCAATTAAGAACACAATCAGGAAACGCTCCATTATTATGCCGCTTACAAACATTCTTACGTTAAATAATGTAGTTTCTGCAACTAAGTATAAAGTCATGAGGGGGGGAAAAGAAATATAGTATCCTTTGAAACGTATATAAATAACACTCGCTTGATGGCTTACTTAAGACTTTTGTTTGTTTATGGATGATATATTTCTGAGCATTAATCTCGTTAATTCAACAAAATAATCGCAAACACAGCAACAAAAGCTCGAACTTTTTTTTTTGTGAAAAAGCGACATAGTTCCACGTACTCCCTTAAAATTACATTAATTCTAAATTGCGTGACTTTCCCTTCAGCAAATGTTGTTGCCTCGATGACAGCCAAAAGACTTCAACTTCGACAAAGTAGCCCAACGATTTGCACACGAATAGGAATTCGATTCATAAAAGAATTAATCCTCAGATTTTCGAAGCGGCATCGGCTTTTTTTTCCATCTTGAAGAGAGATAAGTAAATCTAGTTGGTCGTACAATTCGATTCCTATAAAGAATTACAAAAAACGTATTTTATATATTTTTTCTTGCTTTTTTATTCTGTGGTTCATTTCCTATGCTCGACTGTCTCGTGTTTTCACTTTCGTCGAAAGCTTTTAATATGTATTAATGATGTTTACGTCTGTTCATCTGAAGATTTCTTTTAAAAATGCGCATGTAACTCGCTGTTGGAATCGGCTAAAATAATCTTCGGTTTAAGACTAATATTTGAAGTTTGATGCAATAACAATCAAATGAGAAAATAATTTGTTGTCAGGTTTGTAAACGGTTCCCTTCAAGTAAAATAAAATTGTTCATGAGCAAAAGACAAATATAATTGTAAAATATCATAGTTTTAATAACTTATTTTATTATTTTCTTTAGTTAAGTACTTGGATTAAAAGAATTTTAGGAGAATAATGTGAGAGGAGAAATAATTATGTAGTTATAATAATCCCTGTGATTATCAAAAAATACTAGCAAAAAACTACACAAAAAGATTTACTTAAGAGAACATTAATTTATCTTTGGGAAAAAAAATATTTTGTAATTGTGTAAATTTTTTCAATTTTCTGTTGATTCGTTAAATTTTGAAAATTGTCACTGAATTTCTGACTTTTACTCACTAGAAGGTACCCTACTTATATTTTTCAATGTCAAATCAATATCTAAACTACATAAACTTACATATTTTATTAACCAAAAGCTGACAATAATTTTGGAATTCTGGTGCAGTAAACTATCGAAAAGACAGTGACATTGGCCATTTCTTTCCATCATTCGATTTCATTCATCGTAAATTATTCCGCATTATGTGTTCCATCGAACAGTTATATAACAAAGGAACCATCGCCTTTCAATAAAATAACTTCCTCATGCAATGAATCAAAACTATGAAATCATTTTCCGTATTACTTATTATCCGTGACTGTAACCAAAAGCTTTTTGGTGCAGGCCGCCCTTTGCTCTATTGACAACCGTATCACGCCTGGGTCCCTTCCATTTTAGAATAATGGGACCGCCAACTAGGTTTGAAGATGTTCGAAAATTTTCTCGGCATCCAGCATTCATGAAAGCCAATATGTTCCGTTAAAGATCGCCAATATTTGCGAATTAGGGAAAGATTTTGCGAAAATATGAGATCACAAGAGTAATCTATAAGCTTTAAATCCCAGAAACCGATGCCAACAACATTTTACGGAGTAAATGCAGCAGTATTGCCGCCAGAAACCAAAAAAAAGTTTAATTAAAATACATACGATTTTTCAAAATAGTTTTCGATTAAATTTTATACTATATCTGGACGACTCGGATTGTTGTTGTTGTTATATGCGTGGATATTCCACAGAAGGTGACTGCCAGAGCCTCCCAAGAGCTTAGACTTCTTGAAGATTCAGATAATTAATTCATGATAATGCACCCATAAAAGTTTCTTTTATTTAGTTAACAATGTATACTTACATTTGGAATGATATGAAAATAAATATTTGTAACATTAAATGTCAGCCAGTAAATCATTTCGTTTACAAAAATCTGTAAATCGGAATTTTTATACCAAGCGTGAAATATATATATATTAGTCCTAAAACCGCGTCTTCCATGAATAAGAAAAAAAATTATACAGCTTATTTTGACCACTATAGCCGCCTATACTAAGAAGTTGTTCATTTTAACTTGGATTAGAATCATAAACATTGTTTTAATGGAAATATTAATTCATTCTATCCACACACAAAAAAAGTTACTCCGGATGACGATATTTAAACCGAGGTCAAATTTTTATGGCTAAATTCGCGTCATATTATAAATATAATATTTATAATCATCATCTTACATTGGTTAATAATGTTATCTTTCTACAAATTAAGCTTCCACAGGGGGGCTAAACTTGGACCAATATTCATGATCGACGTTTAGGAAATGTTATCCTCCAGAGCACATTCTGTGTTAATATTTACCATATACCAGCTAAGTCGCCAATCTGTCGATGTTTCTGATAAACTTGCATCCCTAGCTTCGATTATATCTACCTATATAGGACTGAACTGCAATAGAATATTTTTTTGATTGATTTAAAGTGGCAGACTCCCGGTGAGAGTGTTTCAGGTGAAAACATCGGTCACTGATATCGGGTCAATGTGGAAGTTTTTGGATTTGTAAACCCAGTAGGATGTCAATTTTTTGCCCTGTATTTTATAAAAGTAGGGGGAAATTCTTATCATACATTTAAATCAAAGAATGGCATCTTAATTTTGACAACGAAAAATGCCGTTAACCGACGAAGTAGACGTCATTTCTACGTATTTCTTCTGAAGAGAAAGATTGAAGGAAAGTTGTATTAAGTGTTTCTTAAGGTATCCTTACATTCAGAAACACTTTTGCTCAAGCAGCATAAATATTTTGTGAAAACGACATTTTTACAATATTGTGTTGTTCCAACACATTGACGATCGCAAGAAGAGACTATATTTTTTTATAACTGAAAACAAAATTGTTTTCTAAAATATGAATAACAAAATTATAACATTGATTTTAAAGGTTCGTAATATATATTTTTTAAGCTTTATGTTTAGCTCAAATCCATTGCAATCGGGCTTCTAAATTGATAGGGAGAGCCACCTAGATAGGAGCCACAAAAAATAGCCATCAGTTCTTTTGAATATGCAGAGTTTGCAAAAGACTCAATCCGACAAAAAGAAAGTGATTGATTAGCACCCATCCTTGCGAACAAATATTGGTTGATATTAGACAAGGCGGTTATTGATGCACACATTATTGACGATCAAGTAAACTATGCGCATATTACCTGCTGTCTGTGGTTACGTAGTTAATATGATTTCAATAATGATAAATGAAAATCTCTTATCAAAAAGGCACACTATACTAAGATTTCTGCGTATGAAAGCTCTATAGTAAAGAACAACTAAAGATAATTTGGAATAATTTTATGTCGGTAATGACCAGTTATTGACCGTTTAATGGTAGTTGCCTCTTCCACCGCATACCATTTACTATGAGCAACTATTCCGACGCCATGAATTGAATTTTTAATACTTCCTTTACTATGGTAACATTCTTAGGGGGAAAAAAACACTGAGTGACTAATTTGGTATTGTTTGCATATCGTTAACGTAGAATATTTTGCACGCGCATTTGACAGGTATCGCCTTGTCGCGCTATGAATATTAAACAAATCCTAATTTATTAAGATTAAATCGCGCCAAACTATTTATGTTCGCGTTTATTCCTGTCAAACCAATATCGACGCCAATTAACTATATAAAATTTATCGATTGAATAAATGACCATCAGCTTCAAACTAAGCACAAAAAAAGTACTGAGAATAAATTATTTATAAAAGAGTAGGGGACGATTTGAGATAAGAAAAAAACACGAAAGAAACTCGCCTTAACTGTACCCGTAGGCGCGTGATAGTCGTGTGCGCGGCACAAGACATTCTTCTGCTTTTTCTTGCTTCGAATAATACTTATCCGAAATCATTTGGCAACAGTTTGGGGTGTACTGGTTTGGCCAAATTGTAACTGACGCTTTTAACCATGTAATGCATAATTTTTTTTTTCATCCCAAAAAATATATTTGTATCTTTAATACTCGTACATTGTGGGAAAAATACTGAAAAAAATTAACTGTATTAGAATTTAAATAATTTCAATACTTACATTTTTTTCCATGTGGCGAAAACCAACTACAAAATTCAAATTTTGATAAGAATGACTAGAAAACTATTAAATATTTTTTTAATAACCCTCTTGAACTATAATTATTTTTTCAAAACAATTTATTTGTATATAGTACTAATATTACTATATTTTGAATACGCCAAAGGCGTAATTTCCCAACAGATAATAACTTCACTCTTTAATTTTGAATACACTTTTACTAGTGGATTATGTTACTTGTTGCCATATGGCAACAGATGCATTAGAGTGTTAAAACAAATAGATTAGCATTATAATTAAAATTGTTGATACAAATATCTGTACCGATAGAGGAGCTAAATTCATTTCCACAAAGAGTAGAAGAGTTGCAAACGATCTCATTGCTTTCCCTTGTAACGTTACTCCATGAAACTGGCACATAGCTACCTCCAGTTGTACTTGAAAATCATTGATATGACATGTGATATTTAAATCAACGTTCACAACAGTAAACAATTATATAAACTTGGAGCATTACCTTTCAGGATTTATGATGCAAAAATACAAAATTATACTTTTACAAAAAATTCATTAAGTGGATTATGACATGCCTTAAAGTGACGTGGCACTTTTTGGCATGATGGAAATTTAAATCTACGTCCAAAACTGTATAAAAATTATATTTCTTTGGAGCATCCACCTTTCTAGCTTTATATGATATAGAAATATGAAATAAAACTTCGACCCAAAATTACCAGTTACGGCTTTGCCAAACTCTAGGAGGCCGCGAGTTCTTGTCACACTCACTGTTAATCGGGTGAACTTAGGGATGGTTTTTGAATGGTGATGCATATTATGCAGATGGTCCACTCATCATCGATAGTGCAGCAGCAAGCGTCATTTCCAATTTGAATTCGGTGCATGGTCGGGTTATAAAAATGAAGCGATCGTAATTGGGGTTCGAAGACCTTTTCCTGAAAAAAAAAACTTTTTTTTAACTGATGAAGAGATTGAAAAGAGTGTGATTAATTATTTTTAAATTGTAAGTCACTACGAGGCGTGGATAGCTGGATAGTATAATAGTGAATTCCTTAAATGCTGTTTGATGGTTGGTGTCGAATTTCATTTAATTTTAATTAGCTGATCTATATTGACAGCTGTTGTCAGAATCTGAATTTTAAAATATGTCCATCAATTTGCATCCGTCATAATAAGTTACCTTCAGAATTTTTTTTGTTTAAAGTCTTGTCCGTTTTCGAGGAACCCCAGCTTCTAATTCCTCGAAATTTCCCGTGTCATTTTGACAATAAATAAGTTGATCGTCTATTTTGAATATCGGCTTGATGTCTTCAAGATAATGATGACATTTCGTTATTTCCCCCTGATTAAGTTGAAAGATAACTAAATAATTTTATTTTTTAGGCATTTAGCCTGAAGCTACCAAAGGCACTCTACCGAAATTGGTGTCCATGTTTGCCTTTAAAGGGTGCTAGTTGGCCGAAGTATCTTATTTTTTGCTAATATTTTATCGGCTTCCTTATTATCAAACCGATTTTTTTATATCAATATCTGAGTCAAAGTCAATCTAAAAACAAAAATGGGTTTTTTTTAATTTTTTTAAAGTTTAAGACATTCTGGTAATCAACTGCATTCAGCATAACAGAAACAAATATAAACGGACCTAAGTCGCAGGTCTAACAGGCCTTATGGTACATCAGGCCCTGCTCAAGACAGACAACCAACACCTAATCAGCCATCAATTTCTCCCAGATATGCGTAAAAAACAACAATAATTAGCGAGGAATACTTTCTCCCAAAGATTACAGGGACCGACCATGGCACCAAAACCTTAAGACGTGGCACGCGTTGACCCCTCTTGACGTGTAAATGGCACGGGTATGGGGGTGCCGCAGATCCTCAGTATTCACCTGGCACTTCAGGGTTCATTGCTTCGGCTATCTCATTAATTTTTGGGGGTGAAAGTGATGGGAATGTTGGTAGGGTGTTGCGAATATAGACAGTAAACATAGTTTTTGGGGAATATTCTTGCATGAAATCATGATGACTTATGCCCAGTTATTTATTTTTTAAATTTAATTAAGGAATTCCTATGGGATATATTTTGGTAACTTTATTGACTGTGCTTCAAAAGCGAAAATAAGCGTTATTCTCGTTTTGTGTGTCGCAGAAGACTATATATTTGTTTATAAATCTATTTGCATTATTGTTATATTACCCTCTCCCAAAATATTTATCCAATTATCTCTGATGGCTACCCCCTTGCTCTCCAGTGCCTTCCTTTCCTTCAATGATCAAAATTTAGTGAAACCCCTTTTTTACTCTTATGTTTATTTTTAGGATGTTCTGCAACCAAAGAATTTAGAACCTAAAATGCTTTCCCCACCAATTCCCTAGGGCAGAAGCTGCTACCGACCTAGAAATTTCCGTAAAGTCTTGTGGCTTCCAAAGTGACCTCCAATTTCACAAAATTCCGAATCTGCTATTTGACTGATGTTTTTTATTTGTGAATTACACTTAGCACATGGATTTACAGAAATGAACCTTTTAAATAAAATTTAATAAAATATACAACTTTTTGAATTCTATATATTGACACAGCAGTACACTATAAGAACTGTAGGGAATGTTTTGGAAAAATTTAGTTTAATCAGAAAATTAGTATTTTTTTACGTAAAGTATGAATAAAATGCTTTATCTTTAGTTACAGCTTGGGCTCAATCTCTGTTTTCTTTTTATTATACCTATGCAAGATTACAAGGACTCGCCATAAACAGAGTGGTAAGAAACCACCAGAACTAGCACACGTTAACCTCACTGGATAGGTCGTCACGCGTAAAATAGCACAGTTTACGGCGCCATAGATCTCCGATAAATTCACCTGGCGTGTATCAAGGTTTTCTCATCAATTATGAGTGAAAGTGAGTAGTGTGAAGCTGAGCTGTAAATATGAAATTGTAATGAAAATTATCTTGTGTATTTTGTTTTAAAATCATTTCGAATTTGTTTATGCTATATTTTACTTTAATTCATTTGGTGAAAGAATTAATCAAAACTAAACCTTTTAGATGCATAAAAATCTTATGTTTAAATGATACTTAATTACAGTATTTTTGTTATCTTGTTTGTGACCCGTTTTCAATCTTATAAAATAAAAACACATCTTATAGTATTAAAAATTTGATAATGTCTTCTTAATATGTAGCATAACTTAATCATTAAACAAATGCATTTTCTAATCTGATAATTTATTATAACTCATCGATATATTCATTCACATTTTCATTCCCCCATAAACCCATTAAAACTTCTTCTTCCATATAGCATTAACGTCCTGCTTAATAACCAGTTAAGGTTATTATAATTAGAAACTAGTATTCCGTTGAAGTTACTAATTTCTTTTACAATTATAATAGAAAAAAACTATTTAAAATAAACGTTTGTAGCTCTGTCACATACCAGTAAGTAGATACCTCATAAATCGAGTACTTATTAAAAATGCATTAGCTATTAACAGCATTTTATTAATATCATGCAAGGTAGAAATTATAAATTATTCAGATTTCACGTCGACTGTTGATCCATTATTCAAGGTGCCATTACTGCCAACTCGTCTGTCGGTGGCAAAATGCACTTTATAGTCTGATGGTCTCTTATAAACAGCTCTATATTCTGTTTTCATGATTTGAAAGGCAATTAAGTATTTAGTCAAAATGAATTATTCTTGTAGTTGACGAGGATTTGTGCGACAAAAGTAGATGACAAACTTTCAAATGAGTGTCTGCATTGTGAAAATTGTCTGAATGTCTGAATTTGTGATGGGTCTGGTGAAGATTTTTTGAAATGTTTGATTAGTTTTTTGGAGAGTTCGCGCATAACGGAGGTCAGGTCGTTACTGTTTAAATCAAGATGAATTTCTTTTATCACTACTTAATAACTGCGCTATAGCTTTGTGGGAAAGGGACTATGTCAAATGTTTGTAGTATAAGACGCCAGTCTTTTGGAGGTATATATAATTATTTCTAGAAAGCACAGCAGTATTGGACAATCTCGGCTCTTACCCATCGCCCAATGCATGTGGACTGCGTTTTACCGACGCTGGCCAATGTCGGGGTGCAATATTGGTTTGAATATTACATGAGAGGAAATTTACAATTCAAAATTATTCATTGAAAATTATTGCGAAACATAATATTTGCATTTTACATTTGCAAAATACTATAAGATTGCAGTAAAATTGAGCATTGCACTTTTCGTAATTTCCCGTGTGAAGCCTTAAAAAAAACCCGGGGAAATCTGGTTAAAATCGATAGAAATAAATGATCGATTTCATCCAATATTCTCCAAGTTTGGCCGATATTTATGCGACATTCGCCAAAATTGTTGTGCTACCTAGGTTGCTTTATAATTTTAAGGCAGTCTATCCAGTCAAATTAGACGAAGAAAGTGAAAATACAAAAGAAGCGAAGTTTTCATGTCAAATTTTTGTTGTGAACAAAAAAGGTAAAGTGGTATTCGCAAGTAAAAGGTGTAATTGAAGATTTCTATAACTCTAGTTCGCACAAAAGACACATAAAGGTCTGTTAGGTTTCTCTGCCCACACTAAAAGTGTGTAATTGGCAATTCCCGTAAAAATATACTTTCAACGGGTTAGAAATAAGAGATAAACTTCAAATGGCTGCATTTTCTAGTGTCAAATATGAAAATACTTGTTTTTAGCCGTCGCACTGAACTCCAAAAACATATAGTTTAGGTAAAATTATTCCCTAAAAGTGGCTCTAATACCCAGTTCTGGGTGTCATTTCCTATAATAACAGGGAATCTCTACCTGTGAGCAAAGCACTCTTTTACGGCTTTGCTTTTTGACACCCGCAAGCGAAAGTAACAACGTCTTGAATTGAACTGTCACTCCTTGGTGAGTGTTTGCAACTACCGGTGACTCTAAATACTGCCCGGTGAAATAGGGTGTTATTAGTGCGGGCAGCGGTAGCCAATTTGCAGAAAGCCCACTTTTTGGTGGGATTTTGGACACTTTCTGGCTTCCATTATGTAGATGTCTCATGATTTTCGGGGGGAAATTGAGACCTTAATTCTAATGTGCAGGTGAGGAAGTTTTGTTGCCTCTTCGCCTAATAAGTCTGTCACTTGGGGTAGGTTAGGGGGTTTCGTGGTGCCTACATGCCTGTTCCTGGGATTTTTGAGAGTTGAATGACCTCATAATGGATATGGATATTTTACCCCCAGATAAAACACAAGTCGAAATGGTCATAAGCTTCTGTATTTGGTTGTCGCCGAAATTCTTTCGATATTTAGACAAAGTGTTTTTATTTGGTGTACAAGGAATTTTTTTTATTTGGTTGCCTAAATGCTAATTTGGATGGAAAAATACGTTATTATTAAAACGTCGATTATTTTAGAGTACTAATTTCACCATCTTATTTTAATCTAATTTATGACGTTACTTAAGACGTATCCTCGTATGTAGAGGATAAATGATTTTCTGGTGCATTTTTTTTCTCACAGGTAGCACAAAATGTTCAAAAATAATCGATACAATTGTTCCTATTTCGTCGGAGAAGAGTATTAATGTCGGAAGTCCGTATTAATGACGTCTTTCAGACAGAATAATTTTGACGTCTTTATTTGGTTTTACAAATGGCTTACTTTGAACGGAAGAGAAAGACCTTCTACTTCAGACATCAAATAACTAGGCTATGCTTAATAATTTCGACTTATTTGATAGTCGACTTAAGATGATCATGACAATAGTAACTTTAGATATGCATTCAAATGCATATTTCTTATTTTTTCGAATATCTTCTATTTCTTCGTTTAACAAACGTGATTAGCCGTTTTGAATTCAATCTTGACACATTAGCCCATGTTGTATTAAGCATGATACATTAATTGAACATAGCTATTTATGATTTCGTCTTGTAACAAGTAACTTTAATGTGCTTCTTTATTCCACTAATTGATCCTAATTCTAAGCAAAACATGGAGATATCATAGTGACACGCCCTTAAATGAATACTTAAGTCTATTTACAAAAGGCAAAAATACTCAATAATAGATATAGGCGTTTTTAGTTGCATATACTAATTTTCCTTTGGAAAAGCGAATCGGTGGTTTTTAAAGGGTTTTGTATCTTTTAAATCGTTAATTGGCCATAAAAGCAGAAAAACTAAAGCCACAGACAAAGCCATTTACATTCTGATCGTTTTCTTATAATCCTTAGTAACGTGTGTGGTCTAAAATTATCTTTTAGTTTTGCCACAAAAAAATACCTTTTGAGTTTTTTTATGTGCAGTTTAGTTTCCATTTGTAAATATTTGAGTTTCCAATGCGTTAAGTCGAAATTCATTTGAGAATGGGGGTACTTTATTTGGCCATAAATGTACGTGATGCGAATGCTTCGAGGTATCTATTCCTATATTGAAATGCAAGATTCGTATAGGTTTTCTGTATCATGTCGTCAATACTAATTTTGACTTTTGAAGCCTTTTTAAGCTTCTGTATTAAATTGCATACACTAAGTCTTGATTCCCAACAAGTTATTAACATATTTTTATTGTATTTGAATTGTCCTATGTTATTTTATATTGACCTCTAGACCCCTTAAACTTATCTCACAGTATTTTTAATTATTTATATCATTTCCCTTTTGAGTGTTATTATAAATATACCCATAGCAATAACATGTATTTTATTGCCCAAAATAAATATCTGTATTTTTAAAAGTAATTTGTCTTATTTTTTTCGAGTCATACTGAATGCTGGTTCTTTTCACTCATTTTGGAACTTCCACTAACATCACCCCTTTTGGCCATTATTTTATTTAAGAGAGAATTTAATTCACTTAAATTAGTTCAAAAAAGCACCTTTTTGACACTATATTAAGATGACTTTCTTGGTGGGGGGGGGGGGGGGCAAGATCGCCAAGCACTGCGACTTTTAAGTCTATTGTACTACTATATTAAGATAGATGAAAACAAAAATATTTACTTCATGCGTAAAGTTGATGCCTAACGAAACATTAGATATATTGTTAACAATATTACTCATTCGATTTGGGTTACCATTCCATTATAAATTGAACTTAATTTAAAAGTTTTTTTTTATTAACGCTCCAATGCATGGATTTTTATTTTCTTCCCAAAAAAATATGTATGTATCTTTAATGCTCATACATTATGGGAAAAATACTGAAAAAAATTCAACTGCATTAGAATTTAAATAATTTCAATTTTTAATTTTTTTCCATACGGCAAAAACCAACTACAAAATTCCAATTTTAAGAATAATGACTAGAAAACTACTAAATGTATTTCAAAATAACCCTTTTTAACTAAACCCTTTTTAACTATAATTAATTTTTCAAAACAATTTATTTGTATTTAGTACTAATATTATTATACTTTGAATACTGCCAAAAACCGTAATTTCACAACTGTTAATAAACCCACTCTTTAATTTTGAATACATTTTACTACTATCATCTATAAGGGTTATTAGTAACTAAAACTTCATAATGGAATGTAATAGATGAAAAAACACAGATTTACCGAGAGGGAGCTCTTAATAGAATAAAGGGGATTATGTTACTTTTTGCCAACGGCAACATTATGCATAAGAAGGTTAAATGGATAATCAAGTAATAATTTACATTTAATATTTTTTACTAACCATATTAAAATACACGTCATAGCCATATATTGGACATTATCATTCAAACCTACCAACACGTCATATACTACCCCAATTCAAAAAATTAGAATAATGAAAGAAAACGCGGTCAATGAAATTGTAATTGTAATTTATAAAACAAATAATCAACTGTATGAAATATAATTTATTATAATATAAATCTGCACATTTTGTAGATTTATAAAAATGTAAAAATATTACAATGAAATAGAAAATTTATTTAAATAAGCAAACGACAAAAAAATCAAAATATTAGAATACTTCCTATCATGGTTCAAAAAATTAGAATAATGTTAAAATAGTGTACAGAATTTAAACTCTAAGTGTTCTTACTTGCTAATAATTAGTTTGTCGCCTCACCCTTAGCATTAATTACAGCTCTTAAACAGTTTGGCATAAAAAAACGATTAACCTTTCTTTAATTATACGTCCAAATTCGCCATATCCGTATTTGTCTAAATACACTCTTTGTAGTAAGTCAAGTCAATAGAGTCAAGAAGTTATTTTTCATAATTATCCACAAATTCTTGATGGGATTTCAATCGGTGGAGTTCGCAGGCAAAAAGAGTAGAGTTAGGTCCTTCTCTTTGAGCCATTTAGTTGATTTGGAAGTGTGGGGAGAAGCTAAATTTTGCTGAAACAAGAAATCGTCATCAACAAATTCTCAGCTGAAGGAATCATGAAATGTTCAAGAATTTCTTAATAGACAGTCTTGCAGTCCCATACTAAGACATCTATCGCATATTTAACAGAACATTTTAAATACCCTTTATTATAAGCTTCTTGTTTCAGTTTCTAAACAAGTATGCTTTGATACCCATGAGACACACTTAAACATACTTCCATTGTTGGAGAATACCTTTTTCCAATCATCTTGATCCCAAACTAGCCATTGTTTAGACCATTTAACTCTAGCAGGCTTTTGTTTAGATGATAAAAATGGCTTTAACATAAGCACACGTGATCTAAAACCTAATTTGGGAAGTTGTTGTATTGTTATATAGATTTAGAGACATTTATAACCTTTTCTTTCAAATTTCTTTGCAAATATATCACACTTCGAAAGCGATATTTCTTCACTATTTTACAATTTCCTTTAATCTGTTGTTGTAGTTAATGGCTTTCGACCACTTTTAAAGGATTTATTTTAAAAACACTAATTTTTAGAATATTCTCTAAAAAATTTACTCACACATGCATGCTTGAAAACATTTAACTTCTTTTGCTATACAAATATGTGTTTTTCCTTTGTGCAAGTCCAAAAAATTAAATTTTACACATTCAGATAAGTCAAGTTTTCATCCCATATTAAGCAAAAATACTACAATAAAATCCAAAACCAAACGACTTTTCATTATCTACATCAGAACACATTTTATTAGTCCCCCTCGATGTTTTTCTCTCAGTTGTTCGACAAGTAGATTATTCTAATTTTTTGAACCACTCTCAACTGATATAAACAAGTTGATTATTCTAATTTTTTGAACCATGTTGTCCAGATATTCTAATTTTTTGAATTATTGTAATATTTTTTAAATAGTCAATTATTAATGCAGCAGATAAAAACAAATATGTATGTTATATTTTTAAATGCTCTGAAGATAATTAAATATTTTTAATACATTTTTTTCTGAACACAATATCGAAATTGACATTTTAGAAACATTCAATCCATTCTTTTTTATCATTATTCTAATTTTTTGAATCGGGGTAGTATTGAACACAATTGTCGGCATCTGCAGCACCATTATCCATCCTTTGATACCGTCCAAAACTAACCATTATCTGGATAAGTGGTTAATGGACGGCGTTGATAATAAAACAATAATTGCTAAATAATAATTATAATTTTCTCAAATGAAAACCAAAAGTGTTATCGAAGCTAACATTTCACTTAAGCCTTTAAGTATGGTGTGGAATATCAATTTCATCACAATGGAAAAATTCACTTTTACCCTTTGTTTTCCGTAAGCTTAACTTGCCGAAACAGCCCTATTAATTACAGTGAAATATAGAGACTATTTATTATCGGCTGTAGCCATTGGGAAAATATTTTGTGAGATAATTGTGCTCTTTTTTCAGCACCAGTTATTCTAAGTTGTTATCCTCTATCCTCTAAAATTGTAGAGCTGGGGAGCCCAGTCGGTTAGGGTCTCGCCTAGCATGCGAAAGGTCCCAGGTTCGGGACCGGGCATCGCCAAAATAACCGCCGATATAAATGGCCTGTGCAACCAAAAATATCTAAGGAATAATACCTCGTGTAAGGGAGTCCACGTTAAATATCCTTCGAAAGTCTTAACGCTGCGTTCCATGTCGCCCTTAATGGTTGCGTTGGGTGCTTATTCAGGTGTCGGCTCGTCACTTGACTGTGGTTCTAAAATACGACGCACGTCGCCAATAGCCCTCGTGTAGCTCTAGTGCGACGATAGTTCAAACCTAACCTAACCTCTAAAATTGTTGTACTAAAATAAACTGTAGTTGTGTTTACCTCTCCCTAAATATAAATTTTTAGTTTTATTCAGCTAACTATTAAGATAGTTTGTGATAAAATTAATACGCGTCGAGAATTAACGAGAGAAACTTTTGATAAACTGAACAGAAAATATAAAAAGTCAATTATGGTTGAAAAATTCAATTTTTTTGGAATAATCGAAATTCCATTAGCAATAAAGTGACTTAAAATTCCCCTTAATCATAAAACTGCTTCGAAGAGTTCCTTAAAACAGTCCCTCTTTACTCTAATTTGGAATTTAAATGATATGGTTGACTCGTGCAGAACGAAAATAGAAAATGCTACTTTCAAGTCTTCAAATAACTCGGTCAAAACTAATTTGAATAAATTTATTCTAATTAACCCTCTAATGCATGAATTTTTACCTTCATCCCCAAAAAATATATACGTATCTTTAATACTCACACATTATGGGAAAAATACTAAAAAAAATTTAACTGCATTAGAATTTAAATAATTTCAATTTTTAAAAATGTTAAATATGGCAAAAAACAACTACAAAATTCTAATTTTGATAATAGTGACTAGTAAACAACTAAATATATTTCAAAATAACCCTTTTTAACTATAATTAATTTTTCAAAACAATTTATTTGTATTTAGTACCACTATTATTATTCTTTGAAGACTGCCAAAGGAGGAGCTTTTATTTAATAGAATAAAGTGGATTATGTTACTTGTTACCAAACGGTAACAGTATATGCATTAGAGAGGGTTAAATATTTATATAAGAATAACAGTAGCGCTTTTGCAGAGAACCGTTATAAAAAAAACATGTTACTATTGTGTTTCTCATCAATATCGAAATCCCTTCAGCGGCTACTATAATCGCTGAGCATGATCATGGTCTTGAGTTTATCGAATTACTATAATGGAATCGGTCACTCCAATAATGGATTTGAAGGCTTGTCCTCGGACTATGTATGTTATGTCATTAAAAACGGGTAATTGGAGTTAATGGGATTTCTTTATTTTCTGCTTGGATGTTTCTTAATTAGAGAACAACGTTGATGGAATTGTCCTGTAAGAATTCTTTTGGACTTCATTATATGCGCTTTTAGATGCCTATCGGTAAATGAGGTTTATTAAATGATGATGTATTTAAAAAAATGGATCTAGAACTATGTATGAATTAAAAAGATCTACACTCTTAAAACAAAAGAGTGAAATCCACTCCTGTAGGAAAAGTGCATTTTCGACACTGGAAAGGAGTGAATATTAACTCAGACTGAGTTAAAATCACTCGTTTGGAGTGATCCTGTCGCAGGTTTAACATACAAAGGACCCACTCCAAAAGGGGAAGTGCATTTTCGACACTGGAGAAGTGAAAGTTAACTCAGACTGAGTTATAATCGCTCGTTTGTTTTAAGAGTGTATTCTGAATTTCTGCATAAGTCTTACCGGATACTTTCAACATCAATGAAGTACAATATTGAAAAATCAAAAAAATAATGATTTCAAGGTATCATGTTTATTTTATAGTATTATTGTAATTTTAGTTTTGTAATCGTCTCAAGTCTTATGTAGCAGAGGAAACCATTTAGACAGTTTCTAACAAATTAAAATTTAAACTAACTATTTAACAACTTTTTAGATTACAATGTAATAAAGCTACCTGCCATTTATGACTGACTACTGATTGATTGAAAGAACTGAAAGCAACGTCATAACTCATTTCTTTCGCTTTATTCTAGTTGGGGTAAGAGTTGTCTACAAAAAAGTCCTGCTTGTGGTTCTAAGAAAATCGGCAGTAGGGTCAAGTGATAGGGAAAGTGTGATAGGGTTTCTGCATTTTTCATTAAGAAAATTCGTTCTCTGCTTCAAGTAAATTCCAAATCCTAAAATTGGTAGTGAATTATTATAAGAAACATACATATGCAGAAAAAAAATTATATGTTTGAATTCCAATTTTAAGTGTACAAAATTTGCATTTCAAAATCCATTGCTGTTTTATCACACTTACACTCTTAAAACAAACACTCCCAATTTACCTCAGTCTGAGTGGATTTCACTCCTCCAGACTGGAAAATGCACTTCTCCTTTTGGAGTGGATTCTTTGTGTGTTAAACCTCCGACAGGATCACTCCAAACGAGTGGTTTTAACTCAGTCTGAGAAAATATGCATGCCTTTAGGGTGTCGAAAATGCACTTCTCCAACTGGAGTGGATTTCACTCTTTTGTTTTAAGAGTGTACCCCACATAGGAAAACCTTTCGAATTTGAAAAAAAAGAAGACAATTGCACTTAAATTCAAAAGCTCAAAACTTTCTTTAAACAAAAAATAAGGTCAATATTTCTTTTTAGTTTAATTGTAAGTGGTCTAATGTAATATATTGCAAACTTTCAGATTTTTAGAATGATTTCCAAAGTTACAAGAGCTGTTTATCACACTTACCCCCAATCACACTTACCCCACTTGACCCTACTCTTGGCAAAAAAATTTCAAAAAAACATTACAAATGGTTAATTTAGTTTTTTTTCTTTCACTAAGAAGCTTCGCCCTCATTGGATTGTTGCTCAATGTTCGCTTTTTGTGGGCTATGTCCTTCGTGGATTGTAACAATGATTGGCTCTTGTAGTAAAGACCCAAATATCTAACATCGATATATAAAGTCCATAACCAAGTGATAAACAAAAAAAGTTATTATTCTTTATTGTAATGCTAATTATAAGTATGGTATAATAAGGGGAATTATACCGAACGACCACGGGTCTCCAAACAAAAGTGAATCTGTGTTAATACAATGAAAAAATTATTTAATGGGGTTATATTCCTTTTCGATCGGGTGGATATAATTTTTCGATCGCGCTGATTTAAAATTATGAGACTAAATTTGGAGATTTATCGAAAAAAATGCATTAAACAGCATCTATGCCAGCAACTACTTAAAAACACTCATTTTTTATACAAATAATGAATGGTATATTTTTGAAAAGCTTGAACATTCTCTTTACTACCAGCACGATCGTGCGAGCCCGGTCGGAAAGGGATAGAAAACTGTAAGTCAGCTACTTTTGTCATATAAATAAACTTTTGCTAAAATATATTCAATAAATTTAGAGAAACGAGTCTTAGAAAATATTTTTCCCGTTGGATTAGCACAGAGGCATTTTGGTTTGGAGACCCTCTGTCATTCGGTCTAATTCACATTTAAAACACCCGAATATCCAACACTGATATCAAAGAGACATCAAAGGTTAATAGCCGAGTGGTGTAATGAACAAAAAAGTCACGCGTTATTATAATGCTAATTATATGCATGGTACGTTAACAAACTTTCTTAGCGGTAGGTATGCCTTTGACTACCAGTCCCCGGCCTACTATTAATTTTATGACTTATTAACAGCCCAAAGGAAGGGGTGTTACCCTAGACATGAGGCTAGCTTTGGTTTGTAATAGAATGTATTGACAAAAGGCGACATTGGTCGTGATGTATTTTTTTCTCCTTTAAGTTCAGCTCCAGTCACCAACCTTCATGGCCTAAAAAATAGCACTTTATTTAAATGCCAATTTTCCAGCAAAAAAAAGTGTCTACATCTAGTATTTTTTTGTTGTTGCTGCATTCAGAAAAAAATGGAGGTCTCATTTGAGAATTGCGTCGTACAGATACAAAAAACTCTTACTTTTTTCATATCCAGACATTGACGATTTAGACTTGAACTTAAGGCGATAATTTTCTCGCTGAATGCATCACCTAAGATTCCGTATGAGAGTAAATCGTTCTGTAGAGCTGTGTAATGGGTCATTTGTGACGATCTAAATTTTCACGCCAATATGTTCGCAGGATCTGCCCTTAGTGTCAATCTTAATTTAATTACCTAACTTGTTATCAATCTAACCAAATTATTGACATATAAGGAACCAAATGCCCGAAATAGTATTTTTTACCACATAATTGAAACTGTGACTTGAAATAACATTGTTATAAAATTAGGATTTAACTGGGGATTATGAGGTAAATAACAATGACAGCAAACTCATACTAGATAAATATAGACTTTTTTTTTCAAGTTCAAGAATTTAGTTACAAAATATTAAGACACTTTTCAAGTTAGAAGAAAAGTACTATTTAACTTTCAACCTATTATATAGTTAATGAAAAATATTAGAAAATATTATGTCGTCCTCAGCTCACCACTCAAGTTTCAGCATACTCAAACACAATTAATATAGCTGTCAAAGATAAGGTTTCTCATGGCATCAATGTATCCTCACACCCTTTCATGCATAGTATGTCTTTTAACAAGGCTGCGTACTTTTTTTTTTCATTTTAATCGGATGACAAGCTTGACTTCCGGAACTTAACCTTTGC
This sequence comes from Hylyphantes graminicola, assembly GCA_023701765.1. Lineage (NCBI taxonomy): Eukaryota > Metazoa > Arthropoda > Arachnida > Araneae > Linyphiidae > Hylyphantes > Hylyphantes graminicola. The sequence goes on along the minus strand of CM043118.1, from coordinate 48,269,692 downwards.
ATATATATATTACGTGATTAGCCAATCTTGCTTGGAAGATCTTTGAAATTTTTAAGAGGATTATGAAGATAAGATCTCGACTTTTAGACGTCTTAATCACCAAAAGTTTTTTTTAGTTACTTTTTTCCAAGCCACCGCGCCTATATGACAGAGGATATGAAAGACTAGATGGGATGGAGCTTCAGATTTTGTAGTAGGAGATGAAAAAATATTTATGAGGTATCTTTTATAAAAAGAGGCGTGTTGGTGAAATATTTTTTTCACTCCCGATTCGGCAGCTGAAATTTCTGTTTAGTTTAAAACTGACCCCTCCCCAACCTTCCTAAAGTTGTAGAAAAACCATATAAGTAATATTTACTGTTCTTCGTGATGCACTTTCAAACTAGACTTCTTTTATAAATGCACATATACATTTGCAATTAATCAACATTTGTGTCGGATGCAATTCAGTAGCATAGACAAGCCATTTACAATATCACAGACAAGCATATTATTGCTATAAGATGCTATATGCTTTTTAATTTTTGGTAATTCCATGCTTGTAAATATCTGTACGAAGTTTGTATCACGCAGTGATTTTTGATGGGGACTGGCATTGCAATTACGAATAAGAAGAAAGTACTTACGGATAAAATTTTAATTTTACGTAAATAATCTTGAAGTGTCAATATATTTTCTGAATAACTCTTCTAATACTTAATCCTGTAAAAAAAATGCAATTTTCTTCATGACTGTAAAACATAAATTTGATATTAAATATACGATGTACATTATATTACATTTTAAAACAAAACTTAACTTACCAAACCTACCATCCTACGTGGGCATACTAATACTCACTTTTATAACATTTTATAGATCCTTTAATAGCCAGTTGAACCTTATATCAGGCATTTATAGCGGCTTCTGTATTTTTTTAAAAGACTCGCCGGACAAGAATCTATTTTATTTTACCATGGAAAATATTGCAGCAACAGTCGCTGGAAATCATTGATGGTCGATCATTATGATTTTATGGCATCGTTATTAAATTCGCCGAGGAGGGTTAAAGATTATGTTGGGCCATTCAAATTTTATGGTTTCTATTGGTCGGCAGTATATATTCCTGGCCGTCGAATTAAATCAAGGTATATTTATGCAATTAAACACTTAAATTTCATTGCCGAAGTTGCATAGGGTTAATGAGGGCTTGTGTCGCACTTGCTTATAAAAAAACGCCATCATACGTCAGCCACATGAATTAACAGAAGCGCGTGTCAGACGCATATGAAGAGTACAGGGGAAGAACCGTTTCATTTCGTAGAAGGCCTCTTAATGGCCTCTTTGGGGATGATAGCAAGAAATCGCCTAAACTGGTGTAAAGAAGCCGGTTACTCGCTTTGTTTATCTTTCGCGGCAACCCTGATTAAAGACAGAGATCAGTTGAACGAGTTACACGTTTGTACCGCTAATGAAGAACCAAAAGAAAAACCGGTTTCCTGTCACCAATGTCCACCAAGCAGACACAATTACGGAAAGACTCTAAAGAAATCAAGCGGTTCTTCCCGTGTACTCTTCATGTGAGTTGCCCAGAACCCGAAGTAATATCAATAAATAGTGTACAAAAATATATTATTCCACCCTATACGATGGGTACATTATTTAGATTAATCTAGGGTGACCAGGCGTACTGAATTTCGCAGTGCATTTTAGTTTGTTATCCATCAGCTATCTTGATATAAAAAAATGCAAAAGGTCTTCGTTTTATCATTATTATAGTTATTCAAACAAAAAGAATGTAAATAAAATGTGAATAATGAAAATTTAATGATGATTTCATAGTTCAAACGTTAATCATTGAAACATATATGGTCAAGCTATATTAAAATGATCTGTGTATGATGTTTATTTCCAATCCAGCATACTTTCTCTGCAATGGACGTGTCATGCAGTAATGGACCATTTAATTTTAAGGAAACAAATAATGTACCCACCATACAGGTTAGAATGCAGTGTCCTTTGCCCGTTATTCATTATGTTCATATTATTTCGGGTTGTTTAAATGGAACAACCAATATTTGTAGTGTTACATTGTAAGCGTTAATAAATGTTTACTTGGAAAAAATTGTCTTCTTATCTTTGCTGTATTTTAGGTTTGATTGTGAAAGTAGCTAAATTTGGGAATTAAAGGTATATCGTGTACAACCAATATATATTTGTCTAGTAGAGAGGAGGGGCAGTAAAGAAGAAAGCAACTCGATTCGAAGAAATAACCATTTAATAAAGTTGAAGCTTATGGAGTTTTACATCCTCTCGTAACCCCTACCACCGAGTGACAAAAAGATAGCGGTTCGGGGCAGAGTTTCAATAAGTTTCCTCTAGAGGGCGCTGTATACAACATATACTATCATTTGATTATCCATTTAATTAAAATATCACAACAATTATGTAATAACATCAATTTTACCCCCTTATATTTTAATATTTATTGTACCCACCATTTTAACTAGCAAGTATTTATAACCACACAAAGTAACCCATATTCAAAACCTGACCAACATCATGTTTGATCAAACCGCTACATTTACATATGGCAACTTAACTAAACTCCTCGGTGCAACAGCCCTATAACTGGGACAAAATATAACAGCAACTGGGATTCCGAACGTTTTCAAAAGTTTCGAAACCTAATTGTATTAATACGAACAAGTAGTCCTGGTTACCTACATACTCAATAATTTTTCTAACTACTACAGAAGCAATTAAGACTCACTAATAAAACCAATGCACTTGAATCAATATAACAAATTTGACCATACTTTTAATTTAAACATAATTTTTTTAAAAATTGACTATTTTTTATATTTCGAGTTTCATCTGAGATAGCTCTACCCAAAACAAAATCATCGTCACTGTGAAAAAAACTACTGAAGTGATTGATTTATAAAATAATTTTTGGTTCTTCTAATCACTATATTTCAATGAAATCTTAAAATGATTAATATCAGTTTCCTTACATAAGCCGTCAACACAACTCATTTCGAAACTTCCTTGTAGGATCATCTCTAATGTGCTCCTTTCATCAAACTCAGTATTAATGTCGATGGCTTTCAAATAAATTTTGAGATAACTCATCACTTTAAAATATTTTCCCGATTAATATTTCATTCCCCTGCTCTCGAAATATCCCATGCCCCCCTCGGTATTTTATAAATCGAAAAAATATTTATCAAATTAAAAATCTTGTATTAATTTCAGGCCGTGGAGGCGATTGCGCATGCGCCGATACCCAAAATCTCGCGTTATCTCGTACGATCTCGTTGCTTTTAATATCGCAATGACTGCTGGGAGAAATTAATGGGGCGCCTAATGTTGCCTGAATGATAAATACGTTGTAATTGGAGCGTTTGGCCCCCTCCGATTTTGATAGATGCTTACGCTTTGATCCGAGAAATGACATACGGCCTAGAACAGAATTAGAGCTGCAACCTGGAGGTATCATCGGAAAGATAGCATCGGTGAAGAACATGCATGTCTTCGACATTATTCCAATGCCCTTTTATATCGGTGGATGAGTTTAGATAAAGACTGGATGCAACCAATACCATCTGAAGGCTGGGGAACTAAGATGCCTGCCGTCGTATTAGTAAATCGATTTTGTGGTTTTGCCTAATAAGCGTTCCTCGATCGCGTGTTATATTTTAGTTAGAAGAATCAGGTCTTTATTGGTCATCAACTTAAAAACGTTTTTTTTTTGGTAGGTAGTGTAATCGTTTCCGGCTGCCTATTTCTAGCCTCCATTAGGAACTTTAACACAGCCAATAACGCCTCGTAATTTGGAGCCCTGAAGTGACGAGGTCGACACCTGAGCGGGCACCCAACGGAACTTCGAGCGACATCGTACGCTGACGCCGTCGAGACTTTGATCTCCGCAGATTTAACGAGCACGGCTGTCCCAGTGTACTCGGGCCCATCCGTCACGAGTTGGATTTTCTACTCTTTCCCAGTACAGATATCCGATTTATAGGATGACTGGCAGTAGGTGGTATTCGAACCCCCGCACTCCTGAGGAGGTTGAATCTTGAGGCGGATGCCTTAACCTTTATTCTAAAAACTTTCTATTAACGGCTCAATCAAAGCATTTATACAGAAGGTTGAAAAACATTGATTCGTTTATAGATACGCTACTCGCATCAGTCATTGGTGGTCTGATACATCCATTAAAAGCTCTGGATCCAGCACTAGCCAAGTATAGTCGAGGTAGAACCGTTGCCCGTCCGTTTCAGTTGCCCGCTGAGGTGAGGACATCGTTACTTGAACAGGGTTCTAAAAGACGAGGTTTAATTGGCTGTGTTTAGGCTCCTCATAGAAGGCTAGAAATAGACAACTTGAAACACGTACAATCTAACATGAATTGTCAACAAACAGTCGTTTTTGTACGTTCACTTAGTATTAAAAAGTGAATGTAAAGCTAATTAATATATACAATTATCTTATTATTTATTTAAGGTTTTCATAAATGTTATTTCTCAAAACCTATACATTGATAAAGCTGTAAGTACTATTTAGTAATGTTTTGCTTTTTAAATTATTTCTTATATGACTCCGATAAGCACACTAAGATGTTTCATAGGCTTTTATTTTCCTCTATTTTTCGAAATTGTTAAAAAATTATACTTTCACTTTTATATGCATTTAGAGCTACAGTAGTACGTTACACTTGTTTACAATGTATCGCGGCTTTCCGGTTATTTCCAGTAAACATTCTCCATTCTCCTGTAACTAATTGGTAAATGTCAGCATTGACCTTTCAATGCTTGCTTAATATTGCACGCTTGTTTGCCAAAGTATTTGGGGTGTAGGTCTAGTAACTACGATAATTCAAAACTAACAAAATTAAAAACAAAAACAAAAAACATTTTGTGTGTTAAATAACCCAGAAGTTGCTTATACAACTTTTTAAAAAACAGGAAAACATCACGAAATATTTAAAATTTCTATCTGCACTCTACACTGCAAAATATTACCGTAAAAATTACGGTGAATGCCAGTTAAAATAAGGAAGCTTTTTTTTATGATATATTCGTGGTTTTTATTTTTTTCATTGGAGAAAATTTTCTCGTCTGTATTCGAGCTCTCAACCATTATGTCTCGTAAGCAAAGTGCCATACTAACTAAGCCACCGAATCTTTTGACTGTTAGAAGCGCAAAAGTGTTTGACTTTTAACTTGTCCCCAAAGTACGCCATTTAAAACAAAGTTTTGATAAAAAACAGTTTTAAATTGTAAATAAGTTTCACATGTAGAGTCTGCAACTGGATGAGCTACATCACTGTATATATCCATTTTCGAACTTGAAGTATTCCTAAACAATACAAGAATAATTACAATACAATATCAGATTTGCCTTCAAACACCGTAAAGCACGAGCTATTTTTTTTGCTACAGTCAGGTCGATGGGTCAGCATAACTTACCTCTAATTTAATTGACAATGAGAAAGTCAGCGGCACACAGCTCTACTAAATCAGGATTTTGAGAATTTGCGTTGACGGCCGATGCTAGAAACAGTGCATAAATCTTACGGCAAATGCCGATTGTTTCCCTTGCTTGTGCAGTACGTGCGTCGTAAATTGTGTGCCGTATCGGCTCAAGCTTTCAAACTTGCCAAGTCAAGTGTCCAAATATTTGTACAAATTAGAGGTGTGTGTTTTGGCACACGGTGCTGACAGAAGGAGCTTGATAGATCCGGTAAGAATATGACAACCGTTTTTTAACCTAAGCGAACTACTAGAAAACCGCAGTGTTTTACCAGTGTCTCTGTGAAATTAAAAAAACTTTGTTATCGAACTTAAGGATGAAAGTTTAAAAACTAAAGCAGTGTAACTATTGGATCATCGAGAACGATGGATGTGTAAAGGATGGCCGAATGTTGGCATCACTCTGATTTCGATGATTGTAAGAACGCGCGATATCGCGTGATTGTAGTAGTTTTAAAAAAGTAAGACGTTGTAGGCAGTTTAGACTTTGGAAGAATAAAGTTTAGTTTAAAAAATAAACCATTACTCTTGTGCTTGAATGTTTAAATTGCGATACGACTTTTACGATTACAGATCTATATTTGAATACCATTTGCACCTTCTTCCTTACTAAATAAAAATGTTAAATCATTAACACCTTCTTTTTTGAATAAATAAACGTTAGCTATAAATTTTTTCATTCGTTTTCCGCGTAACATTCAAGTCTATTCTTAAGTAATTCAGGTAGTATGGCCTTCGTTTGTCTTATATTTTGTTCATTTGAATAAATTAAGCAGTAAGCATATTTTTGCATGACAAATTGCTTAGCCACTCGTCGTTAATGAGCTAAAATTGCTTTTTAGAAACTGTAGTGGATAGTTTAGAAACTATAGTGGATAGAGTATCTCTATTTACGTTTTAGGGTATCTCAATATCGACTTTTAGTAATACGTTCAGAGTCTCAACGAATAGCAGTTTTAGTGAGTTAATTCAAAGTGCCTCTGATCCAATATCAACGCACCGTGCGTTCATCACCAGAAGGATGAAAGGTTAAAATTTTAAAATATAAATATCCAACCAGAATCATTATATCCGGAGAGAGTTGAACCGTTTAAAATCGTCCATTATTCTTCAATGTTATCTTTAACTGTATCGGTCTGCCTTAAGCACAACCACAAATAACATCCATGCTATATGGCACTGATTTACTACTGCGTTAACACCAGCCTTCGAGATACTACACTCTTAAAACAAACGAGTGAATTTAACTCAGTCTGAGTTAATTTTCACTCTTTTCAGTGTCAAAAATGCATTTCTCCTATATGAGTGGATTTCACTCTTTTGTTTAGTTAAAACTCCGACAGGATCACTCCGAAAAAGTGATTTTAATTAAGTCTTAGTTAATTTTTACTCCTTTCCAGTGTCGAAAATGCACTTCTCCTATATGAGTGGATTTCACTCTTTTGTTTTAAGAGTGTAGTTTAACACCGTAGCACAGGGGTTCAAAACCGGTGGTACGCGAGAATATTTCAGGAATACTCCAAAATTTCTCAAAAAGGCAAGTGGTAGGCAAGTGCAAAAAGGTTGGGAACCCCTGCCAAAAGCTGAAGTAACTTGGTCTTCACCTTGAGAACCGTTTGGTGGACACGGATTGTGTAGTATATCATTGTGTACCATCGGCAACATGACATAAACTGCAATTAAATAACTGAAAGAAGCATTTTCCTAATTTTACAAATATGAAAATTCATTTTGTGAGTTTAATACAAATTCTATCCATGAAATATTACGTATAGGGAGGGAAATGGACAACCACGTCACGAATCGAGGAAAAAGCTGTCAAACGTCATAATTAAGACACCACATCAAGACCAGACCACCCAAAACGAGCGTGAAATTCCGCCATTTTCTTCTACTGTTAAGCCTACATTTATCTTCATTCGAAAATATAAAAAAAATCGATAAAATCGACGCACACGCGCGACTAAAACCTCCCATAATTGGAAAGTTCGTCCATTCTGCCAGGACTCCATTAAGGGGGCCATCTTTTGCCACCCACCGGAATACCGAATAGGTTTTTTCATCCTGTTTTACTTGTAAACAATGTGATATTTTCTTGAATGAAGTGTTCTTTCAAAGATTAGTTCTTAATCTATATTCTGTGTAAGTGTCTAAATCAACGTAAACTTTTTTTGCGTAGATCCTAAACCGTATTTTGTGAGCTACAGTCTGATGTTAATGAGGAGATATATGCTTAATTTTTATGCAAAAAAAAACTTTTTACGTTTGTTCGCACTTTTTATTATAGAAAAAGTTTTAACAAATTCTAACGTGTCTGAATGCCAAAAAAAGTCTTTATCAACTAAAAAAATTCGCATTTGATTTGAACTTCAAGAAACGTTGCTTTCTTGAATTTCTTTTCAACAATTAATAACAGAAGGGTGGGGTGCTAGGTATTTATGATTTTGCATTTCTTTAAGACTTCGAGCACTATGCCATTAGGTATTTTTTGAAGTGTACTCTAACTTTTTGTAATTAAAATATTTCTTTCCATAAATTTTTAGTGCATTTGTGTAAGTTGTGGGTCTTCAGCAAGCTGTGAACGAATTTATACTACATTAATAAGAGGTTATTTCGGTCTACATGCAGTACCACAAGAGCAAAGAACAACTGGCATCTAAAACAAGCAAAAACATCAAATTCCAACCCTAAATCGTAGTTTTTAGAGTAGCAGAGAACAATAACTCAGACAAGTTCGAAAACGTCAAGGGGGCTTAAGATGCGTTTATTGACGATTCCTGCAGATTTATGAGGTCTGTGGATATAAATAAAGACCCGGGGTTTCCTCACTTCTAACAATAGGATAGGAAGATTGAGGGACTTTTCCCCAAAAAAGTGTAAAAAATCACACTCTTCATTGTCAGTAAACGTGAGCTGAATGATTCTGTTTTAATGGTGTTAAGCTGATGGTGTAAGTTTTAACGAAAATCACTTAGGTGCAAGAAATTGCTCGTGCCACCCGGATGCAATAGGTTATGTAAGGGATTATATAGGTATTTTAAAAAGTTGTTTAATCGTCTTAAGTCATTATTTCGTATAAGTTCATTAAAAAGTTTAAATTTTCGTTAATTAAGAGGGTTATTGTCATTAGTCTTCTTAGTGCTGTTTGGTTTTTTTTTCTGTGTCGTTTTTCTTAAAACCTTAGATTAATAACTTCTACTCGTTAATTATAGAATTAACTTTAAGGAGGCATCATAATTTAAAAAAATTAAAACTCTGACCCAGTTTTCTATAATATCTTAGAAAATAAGTTATGAACAAAAATTATTGTGTTCACTTTTTTAAAATTTGGCCCTTTGTTTCACAAAAAAAAAATATGTTTTCCTATTGCAACGTCTATGTGGTGAAATGTTTCATGATATTTTCGGTATGCGGTTAAACTATTTTTCAGGATTTTGTTTCCAAAACCTGTAAATGGGTACAACCGATTACCGAAAATATGGTGAAACATTTCACCACAGAGACGTTGCAGCTACTAGTAACCTTTATTGTGTAACTAAGCACCAAAGTAGTATATTCTAAATATACGTGAGGTTTTTTCACGAAAACTGGAAGATTGTTTATTTATTTCATCGCTTATAAAATGTAACTATAAACACACATTATTGGAATTCACTAAATTTTTATTATTGTCTTTGACAACAAATTACAGCCTCAATAAGAACTAGTAAAAAAGTTTAAAATTATCGATCCTAATGTACTAAATTCATTGACAATTAAAGGCAACACTTCTCCGCTTTGATACTATATATTAGAAAAAACCACATGATAAGTCTTCTTAATTGCACCATTGATATCAATTTCTCTGTCGATGCAAAAACAAATGTCATCTTTTCTTACTTAGCCAAAAAGGCAATCAATCCATATCAATTAAAAGATAAAAACTAGAAACTAATCATTCAGTACTATCTCAGCCAATATACTCAGTCATTTAATACAAGAGATACTTAATTGCAATGAAATTCTGTATATCTGGTGATACTGCAACCTCGCCAAGTTTCCAATCCTCTTCTAGTTTAAATGGACATTTAAAGATAAGCCTCATTGATGACTTACTCGGTTTAATGTTATTAATCCCTATCAAGGTATTTCTCGCCCTCCCTTACACAAGATTTTACCTGATAAACCAATACGTAGGCGGGTTATGTAACGGAATCAGCGCGGTTGAGTAGACGTAAGTGATCTTCAGTTTTTAATGGTAACAGTTATTCTTGAATATCGATATTTCCCCTTAACCTCTTGCGACCTGGCATCCCCATTTGGAGACATTTTTTTAAACCTCCCCACTAACAATTAACACTCCAATTTTTTTCTCCGAAACTGAGCTGGTTTGATAGAAGGAGATCCAAATAATCTTTTCAAAAAGTTCTTTTAGTAGTTAATTTTAAAGGCTATTTGCATTAAAAGTACGTTTAGATTAAGACGACACGTGTAGGATTTTGTTTTGGTTTTGGAGGTTAAAAAAAGGAAGAAAATGTGTTATTAGTAGGGAAATGGGAAAGGTAGCCTGGTCTAAAAACTGAAGTCTTCTCTCTGTGTCTGTGTTAATGCAATTTGAAAAATAATTTTCTAAGCCTAATTACTGTATCGAATATTTTTACATAAGGTTTAACGTTTGTTGTAAAATTATTTATTAAATTTTTTTTTAAAAAAAATATATTCGAAATGGGTTTACAAAGTGGCACTTTGGAAATCCGTGAGCCAGCTGCATTTATATTCGAAAAAAAAATATTCAATACATATGGAGTAATTTGGCCGTATTTTTCCATTGGATTAACACAGCGAAGACTTCAAATTAGAGACCCGGCTAGTGCTCCCATTCCCTCTTGATAATGTGATTTCAACTCGATAAAAAAGAAACTTAGTTTTTTTAATGAGTTTAAAATTGAACATATTTTTTCAATTAAGTTACAAAGGAACTTCACGAGATTATAATTTTTTTAAAAAAATTGAAAATAATCATCGGCCTCTTTGCTCAACTCTTAGGGTTAGTTTATTTTTTGAAATTTGCGTAGGTGCATGGATGTTTTTCATTTTCAAATTAACGCTATGAGGTCCTCTGCGTGCACACTTTTTGCACACTTCCTAAAGGTGGCCTTGATGATGACAAGAATGAAATATACAACAATTGAGACTTATTCCTAGATTATTGATGAGTTAGAAGCCCATAAAAAAGTTTGTCCGGAAAAGATCTTCTGTAATCTCTACAATAGCAGCTGGGAAGGAAAAGAAGGAACTGGTATTTCTTCAACAGCCTATACATGAGATACAAACTTCTGAACGGTGGCAATGCACCATCTTCGGAGGATATCCAACATTGGAACAGAAAGTGATCCATCAAAAAGTTCTACAGAGGGATTATCTCTGCGAAAGGGGCTACCACCTCTATCTCGAGGACCTCCCTCCAATTTTTATCGTTTTCTGCGTTACATTTTCCCAAAAGGTTGGCAACACTCGGTCTGGGTGGTCGTCAAGCGAGGGCATGAAGGAACACACACAAAAAAGAACGAAATGGATTATGATCGAATCCATGCGGAAGTTCTGGTGAGACAGGAGCAATTACCCCAACATTCGATTTTATTAGTATGCAGGATTGAAGGTGGAGCCGAGTTGTAGGGGTCCTGCTTCTGCGAGATTCGATACGCGAGGCAACCCCGTGGTGGCCTGGGATGCAAATCCCACTCATTACATCGCATTTTGTGTCGAATCGGTAGTGATTAAAAAGATTCTTCCGACATTGCCCCCATTGGATCGGATCCATTGAAAATGGAGATCACGTCGCTTAATGGGGTGTAAAATGTGACAATCAGTGGTTGATAGGGTTAATGGAATCTTTTCCGTGCTAATTGGTTCTGGTTATCGTAAAAGGTATCTTTACATGGACTCTTCCTACATGCCTTTTAACAATTTTCTAATAAATTGTCTCCAACTTGCCTTGCGTATATAAGGAGATACTGGTCATTTAGCCTCCCAGTTAGGGAAATTAAAGGTTGTGGGCAAACATCTGCAGAAAAGTGCACTCTTAAAACGAACGAGTGATTTTAACTCAGTCTGATTAATTTTCATCCCTCCAGTCTGGAAAATGCACTTCTCCTTTTGGAGTGGATCCTTTGTGTGTTAAACCTCCGACAGGATCACTCCAAACGAGTGATTTTAACTCAGTCTGAGTTAATATTCATTCCTTTCCAGTGTCGAAAATGCACTTCTCCAACTGGAGTGGATTTCACTCTTTTCTTTTAAGAGTGTACGTAGATGCACTTCAACAATATTTTGCTAATTTTCCTTCCACTTGCCTTATGTATAAAAAATCCTCATCGCGACAGCCCAGTACTGGGCTAAAGCCTGCCGTGCCCATTTCAGCTTTCGTGACCTAGGGCTGGGTGCTAGGCATATGTCCCGGTAAGGTGGTCAGCCTCACGCGGAACCCCCAGTGTTAAGAGCCATATGTATAAGGAGGCGTATATGCGGTAAATTTGTCGTCGGACATCATAACTGTGTTAATTTAACTCTTTTTTTTTTGCCCAATTTTTGGGATTATAACGTACTTAAGTCAAAGCAAACAAAAATTCCAGCTTTTCAAGGTAATTTTTCACTCATTCCACATCCATTTTAAAACAAGTCTCTATTATCAGATACATCAGTGAGAAATAAAATGATGGCTAATAGGCGTCAAAATCACCGTAGCTTCTTTATATTCCCCTTACAGAGGCGATGCCGATCACAAGTGTCAATACACGCCTTGACCGAAGTTTTGAGTTTGTCAAATCCACGCAAGGAGTTTGCCCGATTCGCGAACTTTCATATCGCAGATTGCATAAGTAACTACATTTCCAGTGAGAGGGATGTCAACGCTGAATAATTAATACCGATGCCATATCTTAAAATGTCAATTTGTCTTCCCAAACTTGACGTAGTTTCCCAGAAACTACGCTTGAAGACCATGCTTCACCAATCTACCGACTTATGACCGAGTGGATTGGTTTGACACTACGCCCCGAGTCACCCTTGATGCGAAACAAAGTATTGATAAGTTATTATAACAGTTATTATGAAATATCAGTTGGATTTCATCTATTGTAAGTTTTCTAATTAGATAATGTCTTTTTTTTGGTAAATGTTAATGATTTGTTAATTTTAAATTATCCCACCTAGGAAACGTTCATTTTTACTAAGGTATACAGAACTTTAATGAAAAAGTTGGGATTTTTAGAGTGTAGATATTATTTTTAGAGTGTTCATAATACAAGCCCTGTATGCAGAGATATTTTTTCTTTGCATTTCCGCTTGTACAATCCTTTTCCAAAGTGGCAGCGTCGAAAACCGTATTCGATATACTACAGGTTCTTGAGATCACAGATCTGTAGACAAAGCATGTCAAACTGAGCTCTTGGGCAATAGTTTCCGGACATTGGACTACCCATAAACTATCCACCTCTTCAAAGAAATTTTCATTGACTATCGTCACTTAAGTTTTCACATGTGCTATCTCACTTTGAAAAACGGATCAGATTTACTGTACCCCTTTGCGCGATTTTTTCGGATTTGGCGATAAATAATTTTTTGCGAAACCTGTTTGACTTCGACTGATGATTCGAATTCTTTGACTTCGCAATTATAACATTTTGCGGCAACCCTATCTGACCATTATTTATTAGCGCCGTTTGGAGAGCGTGACGTCAAAAGTCGCATTAATACGGACTTTTGGCGTGATTTTGGAAAGTTTGCCAAGGGTTACCGTACAGTAATTCTGATCCGTTGTGCAAATTGAGACGATATTTAAATCAGGGTTGGAAAGTTAATTTTAAAAAGTAACTCTATTTCAGTTACTTAATTCAGCCATCTAACCGTTTTTCTACAGAGATAACCAAGACTAAAGAAACAGGGACAATTGGAAAAAGTTGATAACGAAAGTTCAGCGTTGTTAAATTTTAAATAATTATATGTAGAAGGGACACCGAACTGTGTCGAAAATATCCGTAAAGAGCGGCATGAGAAGTAACGGAAAAGTAACGAAATTTTTCGTTACTTGTTATCACTGTAAGTAACTACATTACAGTTACTTTCTGAAAAATCTAACGGCGTTACCGGAACAAGTAACGCTTTACTCCAATCCCTGATTTTAACCATTTACGATGCGGCTTTGTCAAAAAAAATGTAAAATTATTTCGAACCTGAAGCAACTGCTCCATCAAAATGCCTAGATCTTATCAGAGACACACAGGTTATTATACCTTTTTTGAGACAAATTGTAGACACGAGTGAGCTTGGATTAAAATATATATATGTATATATAACAAAGGATTTTCTTTTCTTAGGGCTACTTTCCGTCAGCTCCACCTACTTTTCTTTCAGACTAATTCCTCTAATTTGTCCAAAAATATGGGAGTGCCTTACGATATTTTTCAGTCCCATACTGCTTCTGACTTTCGGAAAGGGGCACCGAAAAGGTAACGCATGTATAAATAAAAAGAAAATACGGTGTTAATTTTTTTTTTACAGTGAAGTGGTCTCCAAATTTTTTAGTAATGGGGTCGTGAAGGTGAGTTTCGATCGAAGACACGTGGACATTATCTTAGCACGAACCTTTTTTTTCAATTTTTTTAAAAATAGAATCGATATGTTAAATAGAGTTAATATTTATGAAATTTCTAGTAAAAATCTGTCTAGTCGCAAACTAAGAAAATCAAGGACTTTTCAAAAACTATTGTTTGTCAAAATCAAGGAGTACTAAGGGGTACTTTTATTAAAAAAAAACCAAGGACTTTTTTTTATTATTCTTTAAAAGTTGAAATTAATAAGGGGCCTAATCCTTTCAATGTTGGAGAAATGTAATTGTAAAAGCATTTAAAAAATGTCATAAGTAAGTTGGGTAAATAAAGTTATCAAATCTATTTCGTCTTTGGGACTCAATTAGAAATTCAGAGGCCTTAGTACAATTAGTAAGACGGTTGATTTGTTTACGAAAGGTCTCAGGTTCGGTCCTCTGAACATGGTCAAAACAACTGTCGACTTATAAACGGTCTATGACTATGCTACCAAATAATTCGACAAATAATAACCCGTTTAGGGGAAAAGCACGTTAAACATAATAGAAAATCACGACGCTGCGTACGAAGTCGCTCGTAAAAAGTTGCATTTGAAGCCTACTCAACTCAGGTGCTGGGTCGCCACTTGACAACGGGTTCTAAATTGTGAAGCTCGTCTCAAATAACTATCGTGTAGTTCTAGTGCGACAACAATTCAACTCAACTCGTGTGTTTTCTTTTGTAAAATTAGATTGTAACTATAATTAATATATTATTTATGACTAGATATACTGCAGACTGCTTACTTTCATTTCCTAATTACCATTAGAAAACTTTACGCAATACATTTTAATTGTACAGCTGTGGAAATAAAAAAGTACCCACTTGAGGTTATTTCCTTCGTTATTCATCCTACAGAATCGGACCTTTTTGACATTGTGAACAATTAACATTCTGAGTTAATTGCATGACACAAAATTTGCATAAGGGGCCATCTTCATATTAAAAATGTTACTAACTTTAAAATTTCCAATAGCAACACCCCTTTTTGAATCCATATTTCAAATCTCTGACCTATTTTAATACGAAATGCCAAATTTTGTTAGTTTTTAAGCATTATTAGAGGAGTTAGAGACGTGCAAAGTTTAGGTCCCATAATGTTAAATAAGTTGCACATAAAAAACTATCCCGATCTATAAATAATTAAGATAATGAAACGAATTTTTTACTGAAAAGAAATTATAATAACCCAAACAAAATGCATTCAATATTGGGGTATTTAAAACAATTTTTATATTTTTAAATAATTATTTTATTAATTTTTTTTAAAAATGTGAACAGAAACCCGCCCTAATATTTTTAAAGAAATAAATTTAAGACAAGAAGTTTAAGCGAAATCCCAATTTTTAAATTTTTTTATTCATAATTTGCTGAGTAAATCACAAAATACCTTTTAATTACCCTTTAGGGGACTGTGTATAAGATTACGTGTGTAATTGATAAATAAAGACGGCTTTGCATGCATGCTTGCTTGTCATTTTAGAGGTGGTCCCCAAAAGGTCCACAAGTGATTCGATTAAATAACTCGTCAAATATTCTTCCAAATGTAACAAAAACTTAGATTTAAGGGTTTTTAAGAGTGCTTAACATTTCTAAGTTATTAAAATTGGGTGTTGCCATTGGAAATTTCAGAGATCGTAATATTTTTAATATGAAGACGGCCCCTTATGCAAATTTTGTGTCGTGCAATTAACTCAGAATGTTAATTGTACACAATCTCAAAAAGGTCCGATTCTATAGGGTGACTTACGGATGAAATAACCTCAAGTGGGTACTTTTTTATTTCCACAGCTGTACAACATGAGTGAACGGACGCAGTTTGGAGACTCTCCAAATGCTGAAAAAAAAAATACAGGCTTCTGAAAAGCACATTTGTATTCTTATGTGTTCTCATGCACCTTCGAATAATTTAATGTTTATAGCCCAATCAATAGGCGTGTACCTATGTAATTATAAATGTTTTAAGTGACGGATATTTTTTCGCACTTATCATGAGGTCAAAAAATTATGCAGGAATACTTCACAGTGAATTCGATGGTATATCGTTTTACTGCTAACGATTGACGTTTGAAGTTTCACATGTTTTGAAGAACGGGAATCGGATTCTCATACACTCTGACTACGTCAGTTTGGACTTAAAAAAAGTTGAATCAATGCCAATGAAGTTGCCAATGAATTGTTTTCAAGTTAGTTTACAAAATTTAAGAACTTACTGAAACTTAGTGATTGAATAAGCCTAAAAATCACTCAAATGTACTGGACGGATTTTTTTCCACGAGAAGCATTCCTAATTTTTATCACTCACTTCAAGACCTTCTCGTATGGTCGAGTGGTTATCATCGCAGGCCAGCAGTCTGCGCACTGCAACGGGTGCGGGTTCAATTCTCGCCTTCGATCGCCCTGGGTGTACTTCCTTTCTCTGAGACAGTAAAAACTCTTTCTGATGTGTCTGTTTTACCTGACGGATGGCTTGCAAGCGGGTCTCTGATCAAGCACACAGGCCGGAATATATGTGTACCTACCCCATACCCCCCAAGACCTTCTTCAAAATAAAAACCAATTTCCTCAAAAATCTCATCATTTTGACGCAACACAACCCATAAAACAAGACCAAAAGCTCAAAATCACGCCACTGCGTCTAAACCCCCCAAACGGCGACTTGGACCACAGTTTCACCTATGCCCAGGCCCCTCATTGCTAGGCACGACACATAGCTGCCCCTCCCCTTCCCCTAAAAGAATAATAAAAACTATCTCATTAGGAGGGTCGCTGTGGCAACACTCTTCATTATCGTCTGGCCGAAAGGGATTCGCGAGACGGTCGCGTGGACGAACTGGTTCAAGACGTTCTTCTATTTTTAATTCTTCGTTAATAGCTCTTAGTTTGGGGGTATCTGGTGAGGTGATATTTTGAGGTCAGGGCACCGAGGGAATAGGTATTTTATTCATTTTGATTCTAGTTGAAATCTCTTGAAATTAGTCTTGTTCGTTAGAGAATATACGTGGTTCACTTATTGGAAATGGTTATATTAATCCCCAAGGCCGAATTTCCGGCAGGGCAAATGGAACTGCCCCTCAACCCCTCAACTTTAAGGGAACCCCCAAATTTTCTTCATGAACATTCCTGCTCAATACATAACTGCCCCAAACTTTTAATCTGAAGTAAACAAAAAATAAATAAATTCTCATGAACTTTGCTATGAAATTACGTTTAAATTCTGAATTAATCAATTCACAAAAAATATTTATTTTGGAGGATTAAGCATACTTTCCAAGCTAATTACATAGGCTATTTTTTTATTACACACTGTAGGATAGGGAAATACACGCAAATATTTTATCGAGGTATGTTTTGGGGCACCAAATTTGCTCGTGCTCTGGGCCCCTAAAGCTGTAAGTCTGGCCCTGTTAATCCCTTAATACATATATTGTACCTTTTGTATCACATACGCAGAATGTATGTCTTGACCACAAAAATAATCCTTTAGGTATAGAGTATGGGTTGAGCACGCACACAATCTTGATGGCGTCCAACGATGCCTGGGACACTCACAATATTCCACATTAGGTGCATAAAATTATGTTTTTATTTATCGAATTCTATCTGCAATAAAATTCTGGTGAGGGAGTACTGAAGGATACCAAGACCGCCGCTAGATGGCACTGCTCATTCCTACCAGAAAGCGTGTCACACGGGAGTTAGATTCGGAATCAACGGCTGCCACTAGATGGCGCGTTTTCCAACCCCTCGTAAGGATGTTATTACATACTGCGATATAGCGCTTTTTTTTTTAACTAATTTAAAATTGATAATTTTTTAAAAATGGATTTAAATGGCGAATGTTGAAGAAAAAAGGGAGAATATTAATTTTTAAATTAGTTCTTTATCGTTTACTTATTTTAAGTAATTCGTTTTTGTTCAGAAAATAATCTATATTTTAATTACTTTCACAAACTATGGAAAAAATTTCAAAATAAAATAATTTAAATCTGTAAATGAACTATGTGAAATATAAATTCAGAAACTAGGCCATTTTAATATATTTATATTTTAAGACACATATGACGAAAAAAAATTTAAAAAAAAAATTGCAGCTGGGAAACCATTCAAAATTAAATTTTTAAAAAATAAAATCCATAAGGTCTATTTAGAATACTCATGAAATAATTAAGAGCAAATGCTTCATACAATAGAAAGTGTTTCATGCAATTTTCTTATATTTCCTTTTATCAAACAATTATAACAGCTAGTTTCGAAGAAAAGGACAAAAAATATGTGATAACAATTCTATAGTTTTGGAAATAGGTATGGTATGGTGTATCTTTGGTTAATCCTCAAATATATGTCCAATATGGATATTTTTAGACTTCCATATTTTGTTTTTTAGTATAATCTAATGTATAATCTTGTAAGTTATGTATATAAGAAACAGTCATTGGTACCAAATAAACCCAACCATTGAAATGAACCTAGAATGTTAAAATGTCGAAATCCTCAATGGTTAAATTAGTTATAAATGGCACTATTAATTAGAAATGGAGTTCAGTTATGAAACAAAATCCAAAACATTTAAAATATTCCATACCAGAAAACAATTTTAAAATTCCAACTTAACAATTCCACTTCCGTTCTTAATATCTTACATCACTTCTTACGTTACTATAACAACAAACGACCAATACCAAAATTATTTTAATGGCGTCGAGATCCTCAAGATTTTAGTTTCATTTCCCATTACATTTGGGGTTTTCTGGGGCCTTTTTGGTGCCATCCAGGTTAAATAGAGCGACCATTAAAACAGCTCCTTGATGACTGTAGTTTAGCAAACTGGAATATTCATAGCTGGAGGACCTTCAATTACTAAATGATGAACGACAATTAGAAGCATCGTTTCTGTAGTTATTAGAGAAAAAAAGGAAGATATTTTGAAATATTTCTCTTTTGGTAATTTTCTGTATCTGGAACACTGCCTCGAACTGTGTAAAGTGTAAGGTATATTTTTTATGGTATCTGAGTAAATTGCTGTTCTGTTCATCGAATGGCTTATTATTATCACAAACCTTGTCCATTAGATAATTTTTTTAATGTTAGGTACAATTGCTGGTTTGCATCATTGTTGAGAGATTAAACATTCATTTTTTTTTGTATTGATTAATATTTATTTTATTATTATTTTATATTTAAAAGTCCATTTTTATTCAAAAGTTTTACAAGGGTGTAACTTTTTCGCGAAGAAATCTATTCCATCTATTTGACCATCAGAAACTGATCTATGCCTGACCCTGCAGTCATATAAGTACGTAAATGTATGCAAAATAAATACGAACTCTACAAAACATTGGATATTTTTTATTTGTCTTTGTTAAAAAGTGGAGATCAAAGTCCACAATATAAGAGATAAGGAGCAATTCTGTTTAAAAATTTTGAATTCTGAGAGTGAGCATTTGATATATACATAATAAGAAAGGTCAGATGTTTTAACGCCTTCATAATAGAATGCATCATGCTTCCATGTGTCTTCTACGCATAAATTCCATGGTTTTGGTTAGAGAAAAATCTATTTACGATACTTGACAGATCTATCTATCTGAAAGATATAATTTAAAATTAGAAAATTGTACATGCCTCTCCCTCTAACCCTTTCAATCCCAAAGACAATTTGGCATCATCATTTAAAAAAAAATTTTGATCGTCTATACCCATTTATGATATCAAAAACCACATCATTCGATTCTTCAAACTTTTTTCTATTCGAAAACATTTTTTTATTAATCTCAATAGATGTCAACACCTTATTATTATTTTTTAAATTTATGATCAGAAACAAGATGACGCCAAATGGCATCACTGGGACTGAAAGGGTTAATATTGAATTTTTGCTTTATGAGAAGTTGCGCCCACTGTCTTCTGATTGTTAGACTGGATCTGATAAATGTTTTTAGTATTTTAAATTATAGTCAAAAACCTACAAATTATTTACAAATGAGTAACCACCTTATAATGGAGTACAATTTGACGTCTATTTCCTTTCCTACATCATTATCCCATAGCTCCTTCAAGAGAACTTCCTATATCCAATACGCAACATCTCTATGTTGCTATCTCTATACAATCTCATTCAAACATAAATTTAGGGAAATATTATCTAAACGGTGATTTCTTTTAAACATGGGAATGGCACCCAATTTTAGAACACATAGCAACTATGTGCCAACATGGATAGTTAAGGAAGATCTATTTGAGTGTCATGGTATGGTCACACACCTCTAAATTAGCATGTTAGATATCCTTAACAACCTCGTAATGGAGTCTTATCCGAAATTATTTTTTTCTTTATTCCATGGCTTGTTCCGATCCAGTATTCAGCATACGTTGCTATCTCTTCGATCGCACCTATGGATGGATAGCCAAGGCGATAAAACTCATGCCCAGAGTGCAGGTTTCAGCGCCAACATACACGCCTCGGCACCCAATTACAAGGACGACGCCCAGGTTTTCACTTTTTGATCGTGGTTTGGCAAGATTGTAACCGACTATCAAACTGATATTTTGAGTCAAATTAATGTGAATATATTATTCGGATCGCTGTATGTAATAGGTTGTCTACAGAAGTTTCTTTACATTCTTCTTCTTTTATTAAAATTTCAAAAGAAATAAGCTTGTCGAGAAATTCTCTTTCAATGTGTTTTCACATTTAGCGATAAAATTATAATGGAGATCAGATGGAGCTAGTTTAAAGTTATTCATGCTAGATTACTCCGTTTTTTTTATGTTATGATTGCCGAAATTTATTCTTAGAGCATGTTTAACTTTTAGCAAAATTTCTAAGTTGATAAAGCTTCGGCTTGTCTGATGACAAGAAGATCGGTTTTCAGGCGCAGTTAGCCTCTGATGCTTTTGTGCCATGAAACCTAAACTTCCATCCCTCCGATATGTTTTCAATTTCGGCACTACCAGCTTATAGGAATCGGTTAATGACAACTTTGTATTTTTAATGTTGAACTCGTAATTGATGATAGCTGAAATGTCTTGGCATATTTCTAGGCTTTACCTAGATTTATTTATTGACTGAAGGACATTTTCTAAATACTAAGCCACAGAAGGTAAAGTTAAATCCTCAAACAAAATGTTCCTTACATGTTTATCAAACCTATGCAACGATATTTGAAGAGTAAAAAATTAGGTGTCTCGGGGACAGTACGCATCCTCAAGCACGTTCGTCCAATTAGGTGTCCTCTTCACTCAATATGGAAGCCGGAATGCCCAATCATTTAGGGATCAAGTCGCAGAAATAAAGGTAGCGTGGGCAGCAATTTGTACAGATAAGGTCTTCTTCCTCAAGAAAATGGTCTTTAGTGTAATTTAGTCCTGTCTGTTTAGTCTTTGAAAGAAAAAGATGCCGTCACGTATTACCTTTGCTTGTTTTTCGGAGGTCGCAATCCTTCATTTGCGCGTCATCGTAGTCTTACAGGTCTCTGATGGATTGCGTCGAAAGGAGATTATCGAAAGCCGCGCCTTTTATTTAATATTGGATGGTATTCAAAAGCAATATCAGCTTAGAGCCTTAATGTATCAAATGCATAAAACGTGTTTGAATAAAAGTCGAAACATGTAGAAACCAGGTATTGTAATCCTTGTATTTCTTTACTAGGTATAAATTAGAAAACATGCAATTAAAAATGGCGGAGAAATATTGATTGATCTAACCTTTCAACACTACCAATATTTACTCGTAGATAGATATCACAACCTATCGCAGTGCCTCATAAAAATATGTTTATAAAATGAAAATCTTCCATTATTATATGTAGTTTTGATAGAGAAACAGATTGGAATAATATGTTTGTAATTTTAATTTTGCCAAGCATATTCTCAAATATTTTTTGCATGTTAAGCCAACGTAGCTCATAGTAAGCTAAACTACCATAAGAAATCTGCCTTTCAAAGGAGAGAAAATCTACTGCTTAGCAGAAACGTGCATTCTACGTCCAGATTAATTCGCTTCATTCCAATTCTGCTTTAATTCAATTATCAATGAAACCGAGTACGAGAAGTTAGTAGGCACTGAATCATTACAAAAGAGCATAAACTGCATATAAATAATGCAGTTTATATGAAGTCCATTTATCAATTGGTATACTATATCAATCAAGTAGTGATAAAAAAATACTTAAAGCCTTTGGTGAACAGCTTAAACACTTCTTGAAAAGTATCAATCTAAAAAATATATCAGCTCTAAATGATCGCAATAGCAGTTGCCAGTGAAATAGGAACTGAACCATAACCACTAACTTAATGTGCATAATTTGTGTGGTTTAAATAAACTCAATCGTTCAAATTGATATTATCTATCAAATAGTGAATAAATAATCACGCACCCTTCGTGAACAATTTCAACCCTTTAAAAAAAGTGTTTATTTTCTATTTAACGATTACTTTTACATCTGATAACATGGGTGCCTAATGCTGATGGTGAGGACTTGCAATGCAGAAATGCTGGATCACGATCGTTGTAATATGATGATGATAATTTGAGATGAGTATCTGCTTTTGCAAATTGCCCCGCACTTGATCTATCTGCATACGCCCGTGTTTATTCACCATTGACCAATCGTCCATTAAACCCATGATTACGGCTTGATTAATAGTAATGTGATGATTTGCATGCGTCCACACCTAGATGATTATGTGCGATGATTTACTAATTGTAGAAACGTTAAAATTCGCTGAGCTTCAGTGTAAATACTAACAAGTCTAATCTGAGTTTTTATATAAATGGCGAATGTTTAGTTATATTATCAGATAAAAAATAAACCCACTAACCGATGAAGTCTATTAGAAGGACTTTTTCTTGCCTTTCCTTAATTTGAGAGAATTCCATTCCAATCGTTTGATTTAAAAAATAAATTTTGTTAGAAAAGTTAGTTACTTTTTACACTTTTTGTTTATATGATGTCTGTAAGCTTTTTCGTTCGTCCGTCCATCTATGCTTTGACGGTTTTTTTTAAAACTTCGGTTCTAACATTCCAATTTCATATAAAACCTCCATCTTATCATAATTAGGAAGGATTAAATTTTTTTCTAATTCTGTCGATCCAAACGTTCAGATTTTGCCAACGGATGAATCTACAATGAATTATTTAGATTTTTTTTTTCAAATTTTTGAAATACATAGTGCTTACTTATTACAAATAAAAGGTTGGAAATTAGACTTAGAAAATTATTGCTATCTGAAAAACTTATGATGAGATGAGGTGATAAAACGGAAATACATTTTTTACTTAATTTTAAGAGATGGCTACACTTAATGACCTATTTGCAACTCTTTTTTTTTTCTCATACTCAAATTTCCTTTTCACGCATTCTAGTTTTAAATATATGGCTAATTCTATGTAACAGTGTAAGCCACAATTTAAAATGAGATTATAAGCTTTTTTAATTAGAAAACTACATCAGCTATTCAGTTATTTTTTTTTATTTAATGTTAAAGTTTTAGTGATGATCACTTTTTGCACAAGTGACTTAAACAACAGAAAAGATAATGTTGCATGGAGTTATCCATATGTTTGTTTATATTTTATCTATTCCTGGATTTAAAAAAATTAATGCTTAATTTATACAATTTATTTATTCTATTCGTTCGATGTCAAATCAGCAAAATAACTAACCGTACCATATTTTGCTTTTCATAAAAATTTCTTATAGACTGGTTTTTTTTCTTATTTTATAAGATTTTTAAAAAAAATTATGCATAAAAATTTCTAAAAATTTAAAACGTTAATCTTTCAATAGAAAAAAACTTGCTTGGTTCCACTGTAATTTTTAAAATAATTTTTTAACTATCAAGTAAATTTTTTATTCCCTTCCTTGAAGTTAAAGAAATTAGGATTGGCTTCAAGAAAGTTGTCCAATATAAAATAAAAAATGTATACTGATGTGTGTACTAGGGTCGGATTTTTTTTCAAATCTTCATAAATTTACGAATAAATTACAATACCCAGAAGTTGGGCAAAATATCGATTTTTCAGTTTTTACTGCTTATTATTCACAATATCTTTCTGAACATTTACTGAAAGTTTCATAATGATATCTTCTGTAGAAATGAACTTATTAAACATTTTCTGGAGACATCCCTTGAAGTTTGAAATCATATTTTTTCTGTTTCGCCGTTTCGCGTTTTTTCAATTCTTGTGTTTAATAAATCCCTACAGCGTTTTTGCTATTTAAGTTAGAATTTTGAAATTTTTAGCCCATGTTCTTGTGTAAGTATTGCACAAAATTGCACATGGAATAAGATCTACTATGTATAGATTTTTTTAATTTTAATTAAATAATTTAAATTTTTTTTATATTTTGTGATTTTCAGCATACATACGTTACTTTTTTACTATAGCTCACATTTTAAAATCCATGCTCAGTTCTCAAAAAAATAGTTCAGAAAACAAACTTTAAAAGTTTGGTGGAGTTATTCATAAAATTTAAAGAGAAGTAATGTTTAGAAAAAGTTTAAAATTTTAGCTTTAAAAAAATTCAAAACTACTCCTAAATATATTTTCTATTGCTGGGAAATGTTTAATTAGAGTAAACATTATATAAAACGCTTATAATTTACAAGTTTATGTTATTATTGCTAAAAATAATATTTTGGCTACCGTATCTCCTTAAAAGTTTAACTTATAGGCAGGTTATACCAATTAATTTCTATTGGCACTATTTTATGAACTTTATGTAACAAATACTTATAGAACATTTCAAGGCTTTATTTTTATTTTTAAGTATTTAAGTTTTGGCAATTTAATTAAATTTTTATTTGTTATTTACTTAAATTACCACCTTTTTAGAGGTGTGCCATTTACTGGAAAACATATGCATCATCCTTAAAGTAGAGAAATGAATTTAATAATTATACTTTGAATTCAATTTTTATTTCGTAATACACTAAATATATTCATACAGAAAATTATATATATTCACATAGTTTTATTTTAAATAACAATCATTGAGGTATTGCAGAATCCTTGAGTTGGCACTAATTGAGCAGGTCATTTGAAACTGCAAAATAAAAAAAAAAACTATTATATATAATTTTGTAAAATAAATTGATGTTTAAACTTGTATTGTTTATAAATATTCAATTTTACACTCTTTCTCTGTTAGTATATTTTTAATGAAATAGCCATTTTAAAAAATCTTAATGTGGAAATTCTTTTTTTTTCTAATTGAACTTTTTTTTATTTCATTGCATTAAATTGAACAAAGCACTTTTATAAAAATAAATTTGATGAAGTTACATATTTAACTAGTAAACAACTAATATTAAAAAATATTTACTATCTTTCTATAAAATGTCTTAAATTTATGATAATTTTTAAGAGATAAAAACATTAAATACTTTGACTAATTTAAAGTAAAATTAAATTTACCTTAACAAATATTAAATGTTCTGTTCCTAATTCGTTTCTAGATGACTAGAATATCCTTTTTCAGGAACATAGATGCAATATAAGATAAACAGCTTTTTCCCATCTTTAAAAATCTCATAATAAACCTGAAAAGAAAAAAAAAGATTTGTTAAAACACAAGTTAACACTTACATTTTAAAGAAATAAAAACTTTAAGACACAAGGATTGTCATAGAAATATGCAAAGTCATGATAACTCGTACTGTAAAAGCCCGTTTACCCGGATCCCGATCAACCGGAAATATCAAATATCTAGATACCTTGAAAAACTTCGGATTCGGTAATCAAATTGGTTTTTTTGTGTGCCAAAACTGCGATTTGTCACCAAATGTTGAAAAAACTTCGTATTTCTTCGCTAAGGATAACAACCTTGTTGGCAGCGGGCTGCCATTTTGCCAAGTTTGTCACGACTCTGTTAATAAAGCCCATCTCCTATGACTTTAGTTTCAGTTCTTTGCCCCGTTTATTATTCGTTTCTTGTGTTGTCGTTCCTGTGGGCTTCATTGTTTATCAAACAAAATTCCAATGAATATTCGCGTCGAAACCATTCCAACCAATGGAATTACATTTTACAACCATATTAAACCCGAAATTTAATTGCAGTCAATATTCTAGTCGAACTTCATATCATTCCAACTAATGGAACTACATTTTAAAACCATATTAAGCCCGAGCTTCAATTACAGTCAATATTCTAGTCGAATTTCATATCATTCAATGGAACTACATTTTACAACCATATTCAACCTGAACTTCTATTACAATCAATATTCTAGTCGAATTTCATATCATTCCAACTAATGGAACTACATTTTACAACCATATTAAACCCGATCTTCAATTACAGCAACCCCGACGTATACACAAACCCAAAAGGGACATACCTAAAACGAATCACTCGTTTACAAAATGACATCCCAAAACCCGTTCCGGACCCGCATAATTTTTTACTCGCTCGTTAAAATCTTCATCAATTCCACTCAAAGACATCATTAATAACCATTATCGTTGTAACGATATTTTTTTGACCGTCAGCTTGTGACAACTTCTGCCAGTGACGAATGCGCGTGCGCTGTTCTTAATTACCTGCCCACTCCCGTGGCATGCCTGCGTAATTGCAGCGTGTGCGTAAATGCGGAGCGGGCCCGTTCTATCAATGCTGTTCGGACCACCCGCATTAGATAGTTAGGTGGACAGGGATTGATTGAATGGGTGGTATGGAGGAATTGATTAAAATTTTAGTAGATATACAGGGTGGTTATATATAAAATAGCGCTCGCTATTCGGAGTGGTCTGTAGCTTGAATGACTAATCCGAATGCAACAAACATTGAGACACTTACTAATCAAGAAGGGGGGAAAAGAATGGAATCATAAAAAACAAATTCGTCACTTGACCAGGGTTTTAAATTACGAGGTGTAATTAGCTGTGTTGGCCGTAATTGGCCATAATTGACGACGCCACGTAATTTAGAATCCTGGTCCAGAGACGAGTTTTTTTTATGATTATTCTTTTTTATGATTATTTTTTAGGATTCTGTTTTTTTTTTATGATTCCATTCTTTCCCCCCTTCTTGATTAGTAAGTGTCTCAATTTGTGATGCATTTGGATTATTCATTCAAGCTACAGACCACTCCGAATAGCGAGCGTTATTTTATAACCACCCTGTATATATTTGGGAAAAATTAAACTTAGTACTGATGAAGCCGGATTGAATATTATTTTTAAGCTTTAATTGGACAAGTATTGGATATCGCTGATCAAACGACGAATTTGGAAAACTACAGTGATAGAAAACTGGATATTGATAAGCCCACCGTTTTCAAAAACAGCCGGGCTGGGGAGCCCAGTCAGTTAAGCACTCGTTTAGATTGCAATAGGTCCCAGGTTCGGGTCCTGGCATCGCCAAAATAACTGCCGACCTATAAACTGCTCATGCAGCCAAAAATGCCGGACGAATAATACCCCGTGTAGAGGAAGGGCACGTTAAATATCCTCAAAAGTCCCGACGCTGCGTACGATGGCGCCCTTAACGTTTGCGATGGGTGTTGCCCATTCAGGTGTTGACTCTTTACTTGACTATGGTCCACAAATACGAAGGTTATGGTTCTAAATATAACGTTATGGTTACTGGTTCTAAAGGAATAAAATGAATTATAAAAAAATAATAGTATTTAATCCTATTAAAAATTATTCTTTATTTTTTTGTGACCGTTTTTCGATCATGTTACCGCCGCAACCCAGAGTGTCAGAATTGCTCGGTCGAACAAAATGCTACAATTTGTATAGTTTAAGAAAGCGTTTATAGTTACTTTTTTTTACTTATCTTTGTTCAAGCCACAATTTTTTTTATGCCAGATTGTGCATTGCATTTTTTTTTTAATGTTGGGAACTAAAGTGTACAAAATTCAGTGTTTCTTAAAGTATTTCTGTTTGTGTAAAGTTATAATAAGTTTTTGCAGTATATAAATACAGATAAAAAATTACTTGGGATTTTCCCTTGTTCCATATTCGAAACCGCTGTCATCCGTAATCTTCAAATCAAAAACTCTTTTAAAGAAGGATAGCTCAGTTAATAAAGGCGTTGGCCAAGTAAGCAAAGTTTGTAAAGGCTGAACCCCAATAATGCTACCAGAGTCGTTTCAAAAGAAATGAGGGATATGGGTTTAATAATGAAAAGGATTCACAGAAACTAATTTCCTCAATATACAATGTCGTGGTATTTCTACGATCCTCAATGATATATTTTAACGAGTGGTTTTTGAAAGAAATGACTAATGTAAGGGGTTGTGGATCAGGTATTCTCAGAAGAAACCAGTAGGAGGAACAGCAAACAATGAATACAGGCTATACTAGGAGTTTGAAACTAGTTAGGGGTTTCCATGAAATGACAGTTTTGATGGGGTTAAAAGGGCTAAAGGGGTGGGACCAGGATTTGACGAGGAAGTTAAAGAATGCAGTATTTCACCCCATGTGTATGCTGTCGTTTACAAAAGTGGACAAAAATATGCACATTTCAACTAACCCTACGCACTTACATCTTAATAGTCAAATATGAATTAATTTAAGCTTTTATAAGCAAAATTAAAGTTCCGAAGTGTCAAAAAAAAATTATATCGCCGTTGTTATGTCAAAAAAGTAAGAAGCTGCACTTTTTACTGGTTATGTAAAAATTCCTGTTCTGTGCTGACTATAATATATAATTTTAAACTTTGCTTTTGGCACGACATGTAATAATATGTAAGTATGTACTATATTGACTAGTAATTACAAGCTTTAATAACAAGCTGGTAAATGAAAGTATTTTTCTTTAACAAATCACTTGTGATAAATTTTACTGTCATTTTTGTATAATAATGACGATATTTAGGCTTCATATTTCATTTGTTAAAGCTCTAATGCATGATTTTTTTTCATCCCGAAAAAATATATATGTATCTTTAATACTCATACATTATGGAAAAAATACTGAAAAAAACTAATTGCATTAGAATTTAAATAAATTAATTTTTTTCCATAAGACAAAAAACAACTACAAAATTCCAATTTGAAAATAATGACTAGGAAACTACTAAATATATTTCAAAATAACCCTCTTTAACTATAATTAATTTTTCAAAACAATTTATTTTGTATGTAATACTAATATTATTATACTTTGAATACTGCCGAAAACGTTATTTCACAACAGTTAATAACCTCACTCTTTAATTATGAATACACTTTTACTACTGTCATCTATGAGGATTCTTAGCAACTAAAACTTCAAAATGGAATGCAATAGATGAAAAAAAACACAAATTTGTCGAGAGGGAGCTCTACTTTAATAGAATAAAGTGGATTATGTTACTTGTTGCCAAACGGCAACAGTGTGCATTAGAGGGTTAATCTTATAAATAATACTATTGTGTTATATAGTGTAAAGGAAAAAAGAACTATTATAAAAAAATATATCAACTCGATAGATGTAACAAATGTTCTGCACCATGATGCATTTATAAAAAGCTCAAGGTAAAAAAATCTAAAAATCACTGTATTTAATTCGATCGCCAAATCATGAACGATGCACAACTATTAATCCATTTGATATGATTGATTCACGGGATGACAGGTTGTGATTCAAACCGCCAATCACCGGCCCTGAGCTGTTGAATTGTTTTGGCATTTGAAACATGCATCGACATTCATTGTCCCTAGTTTTTGATGGCACGAAATGATGACACTCAAAGTCTTGTATCATCCGTCGACATTGATTGTGGGTTAGCATGAGTTGAATGTAAAGTATTTGCATTTTCGTTTTAGTCATGTTGTTGATTTATGGGGGTAACCCTTTTTGGGGATATACGATGGTTGTCATAAAGTCGCGATGTATCTT
Source organism: Hylyphantes graminicola (assembly GCA_023701765.1). Classification (NCBI taxonomy): domain Eukaryota; kingdom Metazoa; phylum Arthropoda; class Arachnida; order Araneae; family Linyphiidae; genus Hylyphantes; species Hylyphantes graminicola. Next base: position 48,239,715 of record CM043118.1, on the reverse strand, counting down.
AGTCAGTGCTTAAGAGGGAAATAGCGATGCTATTATTTTTTTGTTTGAAATAAAATAAAATGTATTTTATATATATAGTTGATATTGCTTATTTATGATCTTAAAACATTTTGTTTTTTTATTCTCTGCAATTTTAGGATGAAGGTTCCCCATTCTTTAGTCGATAGGGGAAGTCTAAACTGAAGATAAAATTTATCAGCTTTTTTTTTTAAATAAGCAAAAAAAGATACGTGTATTATGCCTATAGATATATTAATTTAACATTGCTTTTAAAAAAATTATAATTTCTTCCTGTTTTGGTACGGATAATCAATTAGGAATTGTTATTTAATAGAATAGCTGATTTAGCACTCTTTTCAAAATAAAAAGCCAGAAATTATATTAATGAAAATCTTTGTAAATTTTGAAATTGAACCAATTTTTTTTAATGTCAGTAACTAAAAATGCAGTTTTTGACAGCTGCTACCACAGCCATTAGTACAGCTTTTATTGTTATAATACTTATAAAAATACTCATCTTGGGTCGGAATTATGGAAGCAAATCAACTGAGAGAGAGTAAAAGTGCTGTGAATATTGGAAATTGAACATGGAAACATGAACATGGAAATTTTCAACAACAAAAAATACGTAAACCCTTTATTACTGCTAATGCTTTAAAATATAACTTCAGGCAACAAATCAATAATATTAAATTAAATTAAACTCGCAATAAGCAGAAAAATTAAGAAAGCTAATAGATAGTTCTTGTACCAGTCCAAAAACAAAGTCGCTAATAGTTACAAAAGATACAGGACATAAAATAATTAATTTTATAATGAAATTGTATCGGTTTTCTTCTAAAAACTTATTTTAATTTAAAATGCATAAAAATAATAAGTAAAATAGAAATAGCTAAGAGATGTTTGTGATAATTTTTTTATAAGAAAGTTATAGCAACAACTGATCAAATTGAGCAGTAAACTTGACTTTATGTTAATCGCTTATTAAATAGCTGAATTGTTAATTGAATATACCTTTTTAAAATTAATTGTACACATGTTTTTCTCAGGCTCTTAAACAGGTGGGGTTTGTATTGATTTAAAAAATGTCAATTTTTATTGAGTTGAAATATTGCGAAATTTTTTTTACCACTTAGGTAATATTTGTTCTTTACATATGTTGAGCATGGACTAAATGGTTTATTACTGTTTTTAAAACTTCTACTCATTAATTTAATAAAATTGGCTATTATATAAGAGCATTTTATAAGAGATACATTTAAACAAAATATGTTTTTCAAACGAAATGTGTTTTCCAAACAAAATATGTGAGTAAATAATAAATATTCTAAAATGTCATCATATCCTTTTAGTTTCAAGGCTTCTTTTTATCCTTTTAAGTTTCAAGAATCAAAATAGTTTAATTTTGAGTAGCCAATTTCTTTAATTTATAATATTAATGCTATAACTACTTTGAAAATGCTCTTTCGTTAAGACTCGCAGATTGCTTTTATTTGTGGAGATAAAAATTAAATTTGTAAAAATAAGTTAAAAATATAGTAGTTGAGCAACGGCCTTAAATAATATCTTGTTCCAATATTGCAGAAAAATTCGTAAACTTATTGTTACTGCAAATTTATTTAAATTTTAAATAAACTTAAAACATAAATCTTTTTTCTTTTTAAAGTACGTCCAGGCATTGTTTTTAAAGTCACTTTTGTCTAGAACCCATGTTTAAGAAATGATTTACCAAATTAAAAAGGAAAACAATTACTTACTTTACATTTGTACATGGCTTCTCTGCCGTCGCTGCAGACTATAGCGTCGTCCAGTCGACAATATTGAAAAAGTCGTCATTTTCATCGTCATCATCGAACAGGGACGGGCTCTCCAGCATCGGCACGGGCGACGAGGAATTGCTGGCGAAGGACGACGACGTCTCAGCCGGCGAAGACACCTCGACAGACGAATCCTTCAACAAATCGAACGACTGAAAGTCCATGTTGTCGTTGTCGTCGTAACCGATGGCCTCTCTCAACTGTCTGATGTATTCGATGGCGCATCGCAGAGTCTCGACTTTGCTCAGTTTCTTGTTGTTGCTATTGCTGTTGGACGTCTTGTTGCTGTTGTTGGACTTTGTTGGTGCAGGGGCGGTGCTGGTACCCAAGTGGGGCGGGATATGGTCTCTGAGGGTTGCGAAACCGAGGTTGACCAACTTGACTCGCTTCCGTTCTCTGGCGTTGCGCCTGGCCACGGACCGAGCTTGCTGCTGGGGCGTTCTCGGCGCGGCGCCCCGCCTTTGTCTTCTTTTTGGGCCAATAGCCGACTGCTTGCCACCCACGCTGTCCAATGGGGCGGAAGTCTTTTTCGGCATTCCACCTACGCCGTCCAATAAAGTCTGTTGCAGCAAACCGTCGTCCAATTGCGTGAGAGACTTGTGCGTGGGTGGAGACTGGATTGGATCGGTTGGCGGAGTGGGGAGGCCGCGGAATGGGGAAATGGTTTGGCCTTCCGGGATGTAGAGTTCGAGGTCTTGATCGTAGTTCATCATTGTGGTTGCAGTTCGGATGATTGTCTCTTTATAAATTAGGTTAAAAAGTTCTTTGTGGATTTGTTTCTTTGGAGCACTTAAGAGATTAATGCATTCATCACTCTTGGAGAAACAGTCAATAATTATACTTCAACTTCTAGAGCAGATGATCTGGTGGTAAAGTCTGTTTGACGCTCTCTCAGAGTTGGCTTATCATTTTTAAAACTTCTCACTAAAATCAAATACAAAATTATACAAATATCAATTCTTTAAAACTAAAGCAATCCGTTCCAACACAACCAGGAAAGAAAAAACCTCAACCCCGCAGTTCAAAGGTTCGTTTCAATGCCAAGTTCACCAACGAAGAAGAAAGTACTCTACATTCCCTGTCCCACTTTCCTCTTATGCCTCCTAGCTGCTCGACTAATACGAAAAGAAGTGATCCCTTGGCCCTGGCGTCTGGTGGCTTTATCTTCTTAGGCCCGGCCTAACGGTCATTACGTAGATGAAGACTGGTTTTCTTTGCCCCCTCTGTGCTCCGTGACGTAACGAGGAGGCTCCCAACCTTTGACTTTTTCGTCTCTAACCCCCCCCGGGGGAAGGGGGGGGGGGTATTCTTATGGTCATTGTTAATCGTTTTTCGTTCTTGGATTCAGAAGAGCTGTGTTATTAGGTAGGATTTTATGTAGGGGCTGTTTCAAGGGGGGGGGGGGGGGGGGGGGAGGTCGTTTGTGGAGATTTTGGTTGTTTTGAGTTGAGGTTGAACCTGGGGAGTTGGGGGATCTTGTATTTTGAAAAAATATTTTTTTTGCATGGGTTTGTAAGAATATGTGATAGTGCGGTTTTTGTAATAATACAAATATTTTAGATGAGATAATATTTTTTTTAATGTTAATTTGCAAATGTATTACTTCCAAATGTTTTGAATTTATAAGGGATAAGATTGTTAACAAGTTAGACTGTCGTTAGTTGATCTGGTATCTGAAAGTTTTATCGTTTTATTACGTTTTTTCTTTAATTAATAATAAATGAGAATTTTGTCTAAAATTTTCCATTTTATATTTATTTCGTGGATATTGTAATTGTAAAGGAAATTATATAGAATGTTAGAATTCGCAATTGATCATTGACGAATTTGGAAAGAAATTTCCCAAAAGCATTGAAATACTTTAATATAAATCATAATGCGATGTTGTTGTTTTTAAATCCTAAATAACTTATTTCCTTTTGTTAAGTCGAATCCTTATGCTTTGAACAGTATTCGTACTACATAACTTAAACTTGAAATACCGATTGTGCCAATGCAGAAATTAAATAATAAATTATACCATAAACGAAAACTTCAAACGAAATTCTCAAGGTTTCTCCAAGCTTATTCTCTGCTAATCTCCTACATCAGTGGTTCCCAACCTTTTTTGGACCATCGCCCCTTTCTTTAGGTTGACTAACACGTATATCGCCCCCCCCCCCCCTTTAATTTTCATGTTTTGTCCAATTATAATTTGAGTAAAAGTGTAACTAATTAAGCAATTTTATAATTTTAAAACATTTACTACCATATATAAAAACAAACAAAGCAGCTTTATCCGGTCACTCTTAAATAAATTAGAAAAAAATAAAATATTTAAATTTAACAGATTTTTTTAAAAAACAAAGGTGAAACAATTAACTAAAATCTTGAAAGTGGATATTAAAGAACAAATTGAATCTTGAAAACTTGTTCTTACTTTATATTTTGTCCAGTTTATGCGTAAGTCTTTGAGGCAAATATCCAAACGATTTCTTTGTTTAGTGAGGAGCCGGATAACAGAACTAAATAATTTTCAACTAAATATGTTGACGGGAACGAGATGAGAAGTAGTTCAGCTTTTTACTACAGTTGTGGATAAGTGTAAATAAGTTTCATGCAGACTAACTCATAAACTCTCTGCTTGAAAAATCTTTTCGCCTCACAGTCATACTTCAGATCTTCAAACTCCGTCTACCAAGAGTTGTCAACGCTATCCACAACCCACAGCTTCAAACTAGAATGGATCCACAATAGAATCAGGAATTTCCAACTTAGTCAAATCTTGTAAGCATGTCAGTTTTAAAGTTTTCAAGGTGATAAATAAATATTAGAATGGTTTTTACTGTACTGCCATACAGTATATTATTTTAATTTTCCACCTTTGAATACTCATCGCCCCCCTATCGCCCCCAAACTATTTATCGTCCCCTTGATAACACAAATCGCCCACTTGGGGGCGATCGCCCCCAGGTTGGGAACCACTGTCCTACATCATTCATTTCTCAGCTATATATACTGTGGTGGCGCCATCTGTATTCTCTATAGCAAATCAAAAAGCTACCCTACACCGTTGGTTTTTGATATTGAAGTCAATAAAGATCCAAAAACATTTTTTTTCCTTTTTAAAGAATTTTACTAACTAAAATTTATGTTTATTTGATGAAAATATGATTTCGAGTTATATTCTTTAGGCAGCTATCTTATGCTTGAAAGTTTAGCAGTTTTACAGAAACTCGTATATTTATTTTCTTCTTGCAAGTTCTTTTTTTTTTTTTATAAAATACATTAATTATTTAATTTGTGGGTTTTTCTTTTCGGTGATTTTGTTTCTTGTGGACTTTCATAGTAAAGGATGTTTTGTAACTTAGATAACCACATACATTGTTGAAGTACGAATGTTTATAGAAGAACAACAACTTCAAATAATATTTTATTGAAACTTTTGATGATATTATTTTAAGTAATGATTTCTCATTCTATAATTGTAAGCAGAATGAAAAACAGTCTTAGTTTGGCAAAATTCATTCATAGTAGCTATGTGAAAAAAAGAAAGTTCACTAGATATCCAAAGTTTACCATTCCACTTCTGAATAATATTAGTAGCTATAAAGTGAGACCCAATTAATCCAGCAATCTTTTAAAATAATTTTTAAATCACACTACAGCGATGTTCGGTGCTGAAGAAATTTCAAGATGGTATGTTGTGGAAGGATGATTTGCTAGAGGATCGTGTTAACATGAGTTGGTAACACTATTTCTGTAACGCTTACGTGGTTTTAGCTAAATATTTCCCCTGTTTAAAAGTAAGTCAAACATTTTAAAGTATCCACTTGTAGAATGTCCAAATGGAATAAAATCAAGGTTACTTGTCCAACTGTGCGAAATTTGCTTGTAAAGTTCTTTACACAATCTTATATCAAATTTCAAAAGTAGCCGTATTCCCAGTTTCAAAGAGAAAGAAAACCTCAAAGATAATTGACCCAATTACTTGTCATTCAAAAGACGACTAAAACACATTTCAATGTCTTTCTCTTCTGTCTATTTCATATAAACAACTGAAAACAAACCACCGTTTGATATCAAAATTACTCTTCAAGAACCATTTCCGTTTTGAAAACAAAAATACCACATTGAAAGCGAAATTTAATGTGACAACCGTAATGGAGACATCACCCAAAAAAGACAACTTTCGGTAATTTTACGAACAACAAAACTTAAATTGTCATTTTCTTAGTCCAGAATCTAAGTTCCAGATCGAACAAAAACCGGGCCCTGGCTAATAGCATTCTCGGTGTCAAACTTCGTCTGTAATTTAGGGGCTCGTGTCGCTTGTTGTTACTTTTTCTCGCTTGTGGCACTTGCTTTTATGGCCGTGTCTGGAGACGTGTCATTAATTCTGACGAATGGTCCGACTGTCGTTTGCTGAGGGGAGGTATGCGGTTTCTGAATGCAGCCATTGTGTGGATAGTTTCTTCGATTGGGTATCAACAAGGTTGTGTATAGCATAGCCTGTATAAATCCTAATATTACAGTAGAACTCCAATTATCCAATGCTATTAGGGCCTAACGACATTCGGAAAATTCGATTATTGGAGCTGATAGGAAAAAGCTTAGTTTTTAATCATTTACTTAATGAATTGTTTGGCTGTGAGTTCATGTAGTTCTAGTTTCGGTTGCCATAATCCCAATCAAAAGTGTAAAGTGCCTTATGTTGGAATTTTGGTTCGTTTAGGAGGTATGATAGACATTGAAAGTTTACTGCACTATATATTTAAAAAAAATTATATCTGACACATAAACTTTTATACTCGGCATATTGGCTACCGCTCGTCTCTGTTTTTCTATTAATATTATCATATTAATTATCTATTTAATATTATAATATTATTATTTTATCTGTTTTTCTACTCTTAAAACAAATGATTGAAATCCACTACATTAGGAGAAGTGCATTTTCGACACTGGAAAGGAGTGAATATTAACTCAGACTGAGTTAAAATCACTCGTTTGGAGTGATCTTGTCGCAGATTCAACTTACACAAAGGATCCACTCCTGTAAGAGAAGTGCATTTTCGACATTGGAGAAGTGAAAATTAACTGAGACTGAGTTAAAATCGCTCATTCGTTTTAAGAGTGTAGTAATCATACTTTTGGTTGGTCCCAAAAATTATTAGGCATGACATATAACAAATACGATCTATAACAGGTAGGCCGGGTGTATATTTTTTAAAACTTAAATTCGGATAATCGACAACGGTTCGGATAGTTGGTGTTCTACTGTATCATGTACTCATGACTAATCGGTATGAAAGACTTCTACAGAATAAATTTTAACCCTATGTGCTATTCGCAGGGGTTTAATTTGAATTTGTAAATCGTATACTAAACTTGTCATACTAATATTTGTTTCAATATAATGCGCATTATTTCTGCCTTTTAATTGTTATCGTTAAACGACAAAATAATTAAAAATGAATAATTTCTTGGTTGAAAGCAAAACCAATGAATAACCAAGCGTCAATTGTAGTGCAAAGCTAATTTTTTTCATTAGGAAACACCCAATCGAAAAGCAACGCATTCATTTTTTTTATAATAAATCACTTTCTAATGACTTATCAAGAGCTTGAAATGTAAGTATTGCAAAACTCCTCTAAAACTTTTTAATTGGGAAACAAATTTTTAATTTGTCGACTTTTATCACGTTATTAGCGGATAAAATTTAAAAGTGAAAAATAATTTTTAAAGACAATTTTTTCTTTCAGATGGCATTTTGAATATCTTATAAGCAAATATTTTTAGCGTCATAACTCTGATGAGTTTAAAAAAAATTATCGTAAATAAGCAAGATATAGCATTATGGTCTACAGGTTATTCAAAGGACTGGACGTTTATGACATTATAAACGAGTTGTCGCTATGAAACAGTTCGCTTAAACCGCGTTTGACTGTAGATTGTGATTACTATATTATTAAAGCTAAAATAATTACTTTTTCGTACCTAATAACACGATAAATTAAAGTAAATATATTTTAATAAATGCGCTATGCAACTACATTTCATACTTAAGAAAGACATGAATTTTCATTTTGAGCCCGCAAGTGTTGTTGACTATAAATTCCATAGACACATTTATTACTTTTAAATGACAGGTTTTTTACCAATTAATAATGGTATAGTACTTATTCCGTCTATAAAATAGAATGCTATGGATATAGTAGTATTTTTGAAAATATAAGTAATACAGTAGCCGCCGCTTAAATGAATTCCATCAGTAACGGTAAATTTTTGTCCAATGAAACGGCTGACTCTATTTCCGGAAGGCAACTTTAGAAAAAATTTGATGAATTAAAGAAACCATATACTTAATTTATCGTAATTTATCGTTTATAATAAAAATATGCTAAAGAAACAAAAACATGAGTAATATAAACGAAATTTACAATTGAATTTTAAAATAAAACATGCAGTAATGTTTACTATTTTGCACTTTTCTCACAAATTACTTAAGTACTTTGCTCTCTACAACTCTTTTATGAAATGTTTCACCCGTTTTGCTCTTAAAAAAAAAAATGGGATAGCGGGCGAAATCTATGTTTTATATCAAGGTCATTCTTACTGCATTTTTAAGCTAATAAAATAGCGTTTGATCTAGATGGGTGATGGGGAATTCCCAGGGTAAATTATTAGTTCATTTTGTTATATCTTACGTAAATTATTCCAATATAGAGTTTGATTAGATTCACTACTGATAAATAGTGGCAGCTACTAAAGACATTAGTTCTAATTAATACCTTGAAAATTTATCGTAGTATGTACTATTAACTTTAAAACGTCTCAAATATATAGTTACGTAATGAATATGTAATTTGTAATTTTGCTGTTTCTTAAAGCACTTACATAGCAGCGGAAGTAATCAACATAATACGTATTTTTCTTAATTTTCATATCAAAGAGAGATTAATTGAGCTTGCATCCATATTCAAAATCCAGGAATATTATTTATTTTCAGGAAACAGAAGTTTCCATAAGTTTACTCCAACATATCTCATTTATCTTTGTGACATCCAGATATGATATAATGTGGGAATATCGCGTCTGAACTTAGACAACCATAATTTTGGACTAAAAAACAGCTTACCGCGCTTTCCCAAAATTGGTAACTGTCAATGACATTTACCCAGCAACGCCAAGAAATACCATTACAAAAAAAAAAGTGTCTCCTCGGCGCAAACATACGTACGCCATCATCCATTAAAACTGCATTTGACAAATTAGGCCGGACAAGTTTCTCGTTGAATTTCTGCAGTTGACTCTCATTACCGGCTACATTGTATAATTTGCCGATTTGTAACTTCAATCGTCCTCAGGAAATGCAGTGCAAGAGAAATCGCAATCCAGGAATGCGCTGGTCCTTGTAGCTGTTTGTTTGCTCTAGCGATAGTAAGACACTGGGAAGATGCTTTTGAGCAACACTGGCTCAGGTGCAAAAATATCAATAGTTTGGGGTGCTACAAGGCCAAAAAAATGAATCGAAATATATATCAATCGAAAAATATCAATATGAAATGACATATATTTCATAAATTTTAATCCCATGTGCTATTAGTAATAGTTTTTTTAATTGTAAATAGTCATACTAAATATACATAATGAGTCATAGGTCCTACGTAGGTCCAAAAAATATCAATTGATGTAGAAAGTCTTTAAAAAAGATTGTTTTATTTTGCTTAAAAATAGAACCTGATTTCCAACAGGTCAGGTTAAATTTTGTCCAGAAGAACGTTTACAGACAATGTCCTATAACTTTTAAATGTGAAGTGTACAAAACATAAATATAATCACAAAATCTGACCAAAAAATTTTTTAAACTCATCATTATCAATTAATCGACTCACGAAAAATAATTTCCGGAGAAGTACGAATATATTGCAAGCTAATTACAGTTTTTTTTTTTTTGTATGCTGAAATGTAAATATTGAACACGAATATTTTGGGGTATTTATATTCTCTAAATTTGCTGTTTCCCCGGCCCATGAAGGTGTAAATAGGCACCTGCTTAAAAAGCATAGTTGATTCGAAAAACTAAAAAAATTAAATTTTTGAATTATATTTTCTGCAACATGGTAAGAACAAACATTGACCCAGACGATTTGGACTTAAGTCGTTGTTGCTCTTACACACCTTCATAATATCAGGCGTGGCAAAGTCTAGATATTCCACTGTAAAAAAGCGTGGGTCTTTGGCAATGTCGGCCGAAGCAAGTTAACTTGTTAGGCATATGTAATTGGTTTGGGTGCGCACCCGTTTTGGCATATACAGATTGTTTGTTAGCTAATTGAGACGTCTTGTTCAGTCGTTGTCGCGTTATACGCCCCTTAATTTACGCGCTGTCTTTTACTGCGTTATCGATCGGAAATTAAATGTCATTTTAAGGTAAAAGTGTTTTTGTTTGTTTACATATAGGTTGAGACATTTTTATTTATAAGGCAGTGAAAGATGTTATTTGAGTTTTGTTGAGCAGTTAAAATGGATGTATTTTGTTTCGGAAGTCAGTCGTATTTGCAACTAAAGCGGCTCTATAATTATTGAGCAAACCCAACAATTAATGATAGGGATATGTTCAATTCAAAATCTCTGGAAAGTCAGTTGGAAAAAATTGTATACTTGAAACTTTTATTGTTTTTATTTTTTTGATTTGCACATGTATGTTTGCTAAAAGTTCTATATAATCTCATGTACCCTTTTTATGGAAAACAACTGTATTTAGTAGTTACAAAAATGCCCTACAAGCAATAAATATATTCCGATAGGTTGAGAGGTTCTGAGGACAAAATTGCATGTACGATGTAATGGACAAGTTGTATCTTTATCGAAATAACTTACTTTCAGCTTTTCAATCGCAATGTGTTACATCATTCTTTCACATGCATTTCATGTTGGATCTGTATCTTTCACATGCAACGAAAGTGAAAGCCATACTGTGAAAGATCCAATTGTCCAACCCAATTGCGGTCTAGACGCCCTACATACCCAAAAAACACCTACGAATGAAAACCCTTTGTTTTAAGTAATGTGAAATTATATGGTTTATTAATTAATAAGTAAAATTATGTATAATTATTACTTAGTAAAATTATGAATAACTATTAAAGAGTAAAATTATGTATAATTATTAATAAGTAAAATTATGTATAAGTATTAATTTGTAAAATTATGTATAACTATTAAAGAGTAAAATTATGTATAGTTATTAATAAGCAAAATTATGTATAATTATTAATAAGTAAAAATAATTGATAAATAAAAACATTAATGATTGTCACCAATATCATAACAATCCCGTCCTTCCCAAATCCTAAATGATTATCTATCTTGGGTCTGTAACAAAAAAAATACCTGACTTCAGTCCTGGCTTACGGCCATTGCAAGCGGCGTCTCTTCAAAAGCATCGACGCTTTGTTTACTCATCCCTTTGGCTATTTTGAGGCTTACGACTCGGAAAGTACAAAGATAAGTGCCTCAGACAACAATGTCTCCAAGACATTTAGCAGAAGTGTGAGAAAACGATAATCTCCCATGGAATTGTGGCTTACCTTTAGGACAACTTGAATGACGAGTTTGTCCCCCTCCCCTGAATGTTGTTTAGGCTAAAATAAAAATATAACTATACAAAACAAGTTCTAGTCTTAATGTGTCTAACAAAACGAGATATGGAAATTTGTGGTATTAGTTATTTTTATTTAAAAAAAATGGAATTCTAAATACGTAATCTTAATTTGAATTGGAATGATTAATAGATTTTATGAATTTAAATTTATACATGTTGAGATTTTTTGGACAAGTTGCACTTCTAATTAGTAAAATTTATTCTATAAAAAGTATGTCCGAAGCAAGTTTAGTGTTAAAGAAAATTTTGGCAAAATAATGGCTCAACAAATCTATTTGACAGCACTAGACAATGTTAATTTCATTTTAATTTCTTAGTCTAGTATTTATGCTACATAAGTTTCCTAAACGAGTAGCTTATTAAAAAGCAACATTGATAGCTTACCCTACTTCTCCACCCAATTGCAATTTGTAATACCATGAAATGAATCTTCACTACAGCTTAATTTGGTCCAATGATAATTCTAATTTGAAACTTTCAAAGAATTATTAAATGCATAGTATCCCTACCGAATAAAATGGCATGGCATACTCCATTTCCATCCAATTAAAAAGACCAACCCACGACGTTCCAACTCCAAAACGTTCGAACAACTCAATTTCGGAAATGTCGACACCCTAGGTCAACTTGTGGGGTCCAGGGTCCTTCCAAAAACCGCACCCACGTTCAGGTAACAATCGGTTCTCAAATCTCGAGTTAATGCCCCAATTTAACGATGAATTAAAGGGAAGGTTTTCCTTTCTTTTTCCAATGTGCACCAACACTTACGCGAAACCGATGACGATTAAGATCCTCGGAAGATTAATCGCTATCGTAAAATTGCGCCTTCTCCCTGGGGAATTAAAATGGGATGTAAAGTAGATATGAACTTCTGAGGGTGGTCACCAATATATTGAAAGTTTTTATTTTATCTATTTTTCACTTTAATTTATTGATTGGGTTTATATATGCGGCCATAAAATCTTTGGTGATTTAATTGGGTATTATATCAACTTAGGAGATCATTATAGACTCATTTATTTCTAAAAATAGGTTTCATTTTAGTTATGTATAGGTTAAAATAATAGTAGGCGCGTTTACATGAGCCATCGAATCCATGGAATGCCAAAATCCGCATTCAGAGGAAGAAGAGGTCGAACAGGATTTATATCCCAAATGATAGTCACTGGCCGAATCCCTGGTATGAAACATCAAACCCTTCTTCATTGTAGGGTTTGCGAAACCCACCTAACGAACCCTGCAATTCAGGTTCTGTCTGGGAGAAAATAGCCAAGAGGGAAAAATAGCTGAGTTTACTCTTCAATCCATGGATTCGATGGCTCATGTAAACGCGCCTAGTGTAACAGAATATTGCTTATGTAAACATAAACGTGCAACATTCTGGGATAGTCCACATGCATGGATGTTGGCAGAATTTCATTTCGCACTTTTCTCAATACAGCTGCTCAATTATAAACGTGAATGTTTAAGCTTCCTAAGAAACTGATTCCAAAACATTTCCCAAGTTTTTGCTTATACACTCAGAAAAAAACTTGTTGTTCAGACACCATTAGGGGAATACAAGTATTGTGTAAAAATTGCAACATTACATTGTGCTGTTTTTATCTGAGAATTCTTTTGATGACATACAACAGAAATTTGTGTTTTTAAAACTTAAATGACAATCGCGAGAGACGATTATTAATTTTTCCGTATAATATTGACAAAAAAACTGCAAACCAATTTTCAGAAATATATAACTAAAATTCTAATTTAATCTCTAATATTCTTTATCTGTTTTGGCAATCAGTAGCAGATTACAAAATCAACACTTATAACGCCTTTCTTAGTTACAAAAGGATGATCCGATCACTAAATTTTCATCTGATATCTAGATAATCATCAGTCATTTCATCTGATACACCGATAATAATCAGTCATCGAAGGAATAACCCTTTCGTTATCAGTTTCATCAAAGAAATTCGTTTTTTCAGTAGATTGAATCCTGAGCCAGTTTGATGGTTATCTCTTGAATAAGTGGCGGATGCTCTTAAGCCAATTGGGTAATTGGATCTTGGATCTGACTTTCGATAGTTTTAAACAAAAGGCCGAAGTCGTATCTAATATCATCGGACATTGTCCCTTTTTTTTACTAAAATATAAATACAGTGTTAACGTAATCCAGAGTTTCAATGTATGGACCAAGCCTTTTTCATTTAACATTGAAGCTGTTATATGTGCAATTCTAAATCCAATAAAATTAAGTAACAAACAACGTTGCAGATTCCTGGTTATTAAACACTCGTCAGATTTGCATACCTTAGGTATAAGGTAAAATTATATTTGAAAGCTTACCGAATGTATGTATAAGTATTTTAGACCACCCAATTAGATTGGCATGTAAGGTGAATTGGGTATGAGATAATTTGATTTTGTGAATTGAAAACGGTGTTACCAGTGTATCTATAATGTATTCCGTAGAAACTAAATGGTATTCCGTATTCACAGAATGTTGATTCTAAATGAGCATTATAGTAAATCGTTTGATGCAATTGTTTTTACTGGGGGTCTCGATCCATCAAAATCATAATTGTGATTTTCAGCATCTTCAGAATGAATACCCATACTTATGAAGTGCATCCATCCATATTATCCAAAAGACCATTATTTTTGACGAAAATATTAGTCTTTACAGTTACGTAAAGGATGTATTTATACTTTAGTAAAAAGATAACTAACGGCTATCAAAAGTCAGTGAGTAAGGTAAAAGTATCAATACTTACCCACACGAGTTATATAAGAAAGTTCCGATATAGGCTTTGACTTGAAGACCAGTGCAATCTTGTTATACACTTCTTCACAACAATCAGGGAAGCGCATGGTTTAAACCCTTTCACCACCAAAATTTTTGAAAAAATTGTTATAATTTGTTCAAAATTTGTTATTCCAATTTTTACCCCTTAAATTTTAGTTAAACAAATAAAAAAAATTCCCTGTTCTTCACCATTTCATTCTGGATGCATAATGAATTTATTCATCATTTTATAGGTATTTAGAATAGAAAATAACACGTTGGAACTGAAAGTTTTAACATAAGTACGCAAAATGCTCCGCTAATTGTTTTGAATTTTATTTTAGGTAAGTTTGTATTTCTAGAAATAGCTGCTTTTGGAACGATTTTACCATAGGTGTTAAATTTACCCCAGTTTGTATTTTAAAGATAAAAAAAAAGGTCTTTTATTTTAAAGGTAAATTTTGATGTGAGTGAAAAAATGAAAAACGATGAAGTAACCCTACACCTAGGGCCTGATTTCCGGCAGGGAAAACAGGACACGTGCCCAGGACCCCACTTTAGGGGAGGTCCTCAACTTTTCCTCCTGAACATTTATGCTTCTACAACTGTCCCAAACTGTTTGATATGAAGTATGCAAAAAAAATTGAATTCATGAATGAAAGTTGACTATGAAATTGTGCTCTGAATTAATCAATTCACAAAAAATGGTAATTTTGGGGGATTAAGCATTGTTTCCGCGTTTTTTTTTTTTTTTTTTTGGTAAACACTATAAAATTGGATACTACATGCGAATTTTTTTTATCGAGGTATGTTTTTGGGCCCCCAAATTTGCTCGTGCTGGGCCCCTGAAGTTGTAATTCGGGCCCTGCACCTCTTTCAATTTTCCTTGTCCTCTTTAGATTTTAAGACAGATTAAACCAGGATTGGATCAGACCCTGTTCAGAGCTAATTTCAATTCAACTCAAATGGCGGATGTCCACACAAACACAGAAGTAAACAGTGAAATTTCACAAGGATCCCGCCAAGGGTAGGCGTCCTTTCACACGACCAGGGGTTCACACACATCGCGCTAATCGACCGCACGCCTCTGCAATTAAAACTATTGACGGACGCCAATTAAATGTAGGCGATCAGTATGGATTTTGGATGTGGGAACCCCTGATTTGACCTCTGTGGGCTTTTAGGGGGTAGGCCTTATGCCCACTTTATATTAACTCAAATGGCAGATGTCCACACTACTTTATGCCCACTTTATATAAACTCAAATGGCGGGTGTCCAAACAAACAGAGAAGTAAACAGTGAAATTTCACAAGGATTCCGCCTAGGGTAGGCGTTCTTTCACACGACCAGTGGTTCACACACATCGCGCTAATAGACCGCACTCCTCTGCAATTAAAACTATTGACGGACGCCAATTAAATGTAGGCGATCAGTATGGATTTTGGATGTGGGAACCCCTGATTTGACCTCTGTGGGGTGTGGGGGGTGGTAGCCTTATGCCCACTTTATACAGCGGCAACTTGTTTTGATGTTGATTAATGACTTATGTAACACTCTCGTGGTCGTGACTGTGTCGGTTTGCTATATTGTTGTAATTAGTAGCACACGCTTTTGTGCATATGAAAAACTGATGTTTGTGTGCTTTTGTGGGGATGCTTGTAAACGAGGATTAATATGATATTGTTGATCGGAACTTTTGAAAGAAGTGTGGGAACTCGCTAAACCTCGCGTATTTTACAGTTTCATATAATGGGAATGTTTCAGAGATGCAAGGGGCTTGTTTTCATTTCTCTTCTACAACGATTTCATCAAATCGTTCCTTTACAGCAGCGTTTCGGTTGCTTCGGTTTCACTCTCAAAATTACCGACATAGATATAAAAAGAAACTTTTCGTTCTATGTAAGCTTTCTTTAGCAAATGTTTTGAACAGCCAAACAGAACAGGAAGAAGCTAGCATTTAAAAAATTTAATAAATAAATCATTCATAGAAAACTCATTTTCGAATACCAAAACAAAAAAAGTGTAATGGTTGCTAACGATATTGTATTTTATGTTTGCTTAGTTGTTTGTCCTTCAATTCGCTTAAAAAAATATGGTAAAATATGAAATTGGTCCATTAAAATAGTCTCACTGTTATAAACCCGAAATTGATTCGATTTTTTTATGGCCGAATAGTAGAAGTTGCTCGGTAAAAAAAAAAATCAATTATTGCTTCAACTTAAATCCAAAAATATCTCAGCATTTTTCCGCACTTCCAAAGCTTAAATAGGTCAAAGTCATCAAATATTTCATACAAAACATTATGCCCCTCACGATCCGATTGGAATTTGACTTAAAAACAATTATTTCTTCAATGATTCTCCAAACTCAGGCATTCTAAAACAATAAGAATCCCGTTATAACGGTGTAAATTACTCAATGACCTACGTACTAATATAGATATCAGGAAAAAGAATAGAGCCGTCAAATATAATGCAATAGTTAACATTGCCTTATTATCTATCATTATTGCCATCGGTGTTATTTTTCCATAGACTTGTCTTTTCAATTGACGAATCGGTTGTTTTCTACTATTTGGATTACTATTGGAGACTAAAATCGAGATCATAGTCGTGACGATAGGGATTTCCAATGTAAGTTTAGGGATTTTCATTAGGGGAAAAATATAATACGTAGATTTCTCTTTTACAGTTGTATGATTTCATTATGTAAAGAAGAACAGGTGTTTTTTGCCATTTTACTAGGGAAATGATTATATGTATTTGCAGTTATGTTGTTATCCTATACGGATTTACTTTATGGGACTTTTCTTAAAGTGCAGCCCTGTATTTACTTATATTATGCACTATCACACCCTTGAATTGTTAAAAAGTACATTCATTTTTTACAAAATGTTTATTATTTGAAAAGATATGCAAGTATCTTTTTTTTTAAACATAATTGTTTAAAAATATTTTTTATCAATATGCATCCATTATATATAACATAAAACATTCCGATATCAATTAAAAGTCACATCTTAATTATTTGAAAAATGAATATCATTTTTTTTTAATGTTTATAATTATATAATGGGTCACATTTTACTTACTCTTCATTTAAATGCCCTACCCATTATTTCACATATTCAATAGAGAAGGGTACTGAATGGTCAGTCATTTTCACCAAATCAGTAATTTTGAAATCACATTATTTGTTAAAATATTGCTTTATGTTATAAACATTTTTTCATTGGGTATGAAAATAATATCAACCGAACAAATCTAATGGTAAAATATCATATTGTTATGAGCTTCCACACTATGCGTTCAAAATGTAAAGCCAATAAAGCTACGTTTGTCCTTCACCCACTTTCATAGCCCAACTACAAATGCTACAGATGCGATCTGTCGTTTTTCCTTGTGCGGTGGAATATTATAATTATCTTCGAAAATGTTTTTAGGCAATTGAAGAATAGGGTTTTTTTTTTTTTTGCTTAATTTCTTCAGTATTTTAAATAGAGTGTTTTATTAAAGTATTTATGACGTTTTTATTAGAAAGCGACGAAATGGCCGGTTCAAAGTGCTTCTAGAAATTGATAAGCAGTCGTGGCCGAGTGGTTAAGGCGATGGACTAGAAATCCATTGGGATCTTCCCGCGTAGGTTCGAATCCTACCGACTGCGAACAGTTTTTTGTTACTTCTTTTTAGGTGTGTTCAATATTAGATATTTATTTTATTCTTCGAAATACAAATATATTGTTCAAACTTAAAGTAACAATTATTCGATGGTAATATTCTATTCTATTTTATATTCTATTCCATTCTATTCTATTCTATTCTATATTCTACTCTATTCTATATTCTATTCTATTCTATATTTTATTCTATTCTATATTCTATGCTATTCTACATTCTATTCTTTTCTAAGGAATAGGAGAATACTTCCATTGTAATAACTATTCTATAGTAATTATTATTAAATTTTCTAAGGAAAATAGTTTAAGTTTTATGTTTAAAAGTTTAATCTATAACCAAATACTAGTTATACACTCTTTTGAGAAACTTACTTTTTATTATTGTTATTATTATTATTTAAAATTAGCTAAGGTAGATTATACTTTCTTTCGATTTTTTTTTATGCTGTTGTGTACATATCTAGTGGAATAAAAAGTAAAATGTCAAAGCAATGCGGAACTTGTGTGCATTTTCTATTTTCCAGTTGACCTTACAATATTCGCCAAATCTTTTGGCGCTAGTTTTCCCATAAAAAATTATTCAAGTAGTTTTCATTTGTTTTTTATTATATTTTAACTAATAATTATATACTTTTAGGTTATTATTTAATTATTATTTTTTTATTTTCGGTTATGGACGTTTTTTTTATTTAAATTGTATATTAATGTATTTTATTAATTATTATTTTTATTAGAAATTATAATAAAAAAATATTGTTTGGCGAAAATAGTCAATCGAATATTACACAAGTACCAGCAGCAATGCTTGAGAAAATGCTTAAGATTGACTGTCAGACCCAATGGACTTCACTAATGCATTAGTTTTGAAAGCACAACTTTTGAGAACGATTTTCTATGCCATGTTATCCCATTTTCACCAGGCATGGGAATCATCACAATATCAATCTAAAACAAAATTTGAAAGAAAATAACATCCGGTAATTTAATTATTAATTGATAAACTTTTGAAATAGTGTCGCCATCTGCTTTATATTTTTGGCATTTTAAAACTTCGAAAATATATAATTAAATAAGTAGATAACATTTTCGTTATTTTTTTTTCATTTCCATAATATGTTGATTCCCATACACTCTTAAAAAAAAAAAAAAGTGAAATCCACTCCAGTAGGAGAAGTGCATTTTCGACACTGGAAAAAAGTGAATATTAACTCCAACTGAGTTCAAATCACTCGTTTGGAGTGATCAACACACAAAAGATCCACTCCTCTAGGAGAAGTGCATTTTCTACACGGGAGGAGTGAAAATAACTTAGACTGAGTTAAAATCGCTCGTTCGTTTTAAAAGTGTTTACCTTGGAAAAAAAGCTAGCATAGAAAACAATTCGTTTGCAAAAGTTGTGATTTCAAAACTAATGCATTAGCTCTATGGGACTGACAATCCCTCTTAATATTTCCCTTTTTAGCAGGAAACAAAACATTGGGGAAAATCTGCAGGGAATTTCTTCCTACCTGGCCGCTTCACACGTGGGTTACCAATCTTCACGGCAGCAAAATTAGAGGTCAAAGGATGGTGAAAACTAAAGAACAAAAAAAAATCGCAAATACTGATTCTGCTTAGTAATAACTCACCTTCACGAAGTCGGCAATTTACACCTTGGCGAAAATTACCCCAAGGGGTAATTTTCTTTTTGGCGGCTCTTTAGCCAGACATTGTGAAATAATAGCTTCATTTAAAAACGTGGGATATTTTTCGGTAGAGAGCTCTTCTTGATCTTTATTGGCGATGTTTTCTTTTAGAAGTGTTAGTGATTACCTAATGGTATGACGTAACGTGGACATAGTAATAGATCCATAGGCGCTTAAGAGGGATTGCCAGTCCAATAGAGCTAATTCATTAGTTTTAGAATCACAAATACCGCAGAAGTATTGCTTTGCTAAGCTAGCCCTTTTTCCCCAGGTATGGGAATGAATATCGAAATGACACAAATTTGAAACGAAAACGTTATCTAGCTATTTAACACTTCGGATGCTGACTACGCGCCAGCGCGTCTTGCTTTTCCGATTCATCGATAACAGCACATTCTGATAAAATTCATAGTACCATTTCGAACACTCAAGAACACTCTAAGTTTCAAACTCTCATTGGAGAATTTCTACATTGAAATTGACATAGAAACTAGCGCGCCCCCTTTGTGTCTAAGGGAACTAATGTAATGGTTTCTGGTTGCCTATTTGCAGTCACCTTTAGGAGATTTAACAGAGCCAATGACATCTCGTAATTTGGAACCCTTATCAAGTGACGATAGGGATCTATTTTTTACTACAACTTATTTTCGACTTTATTTTTGAATATATACAGCTACTCATTGACTTTTATATCCCTCGTAGGCCCATCCTCAAGATATTTGACCTTGTGCTTCTTTTTCTCCATTAATAAACCTACAGACTGACTACGCTTGTCATTTTAGACATGGTCCCCCAAAGATCCACAAGTGATTCGATTGAATAACTCGTCAAATATTCATTCAAATGTAACAAAAACTTAGATTTAGGGGTTTTCGAGGGTTTTTCACATTTCTAAGTAATTAGAATTGGGTGTTGCTATTGAAAATTTTAAAGTTCGTAACATTTTTAATATTAAGACGGACCCTTATGCAAATGTTGTGTCATGCAATTAACTCAAAATGTTATTTGTTCACATAGTCAAAAAGGTCCGATGTAAAAGGATGACTAACGGTTGAAATAATCACTAGTGGGTAACTTTTTTTAACAGAGAACATTCCGAAGAAACAGTAGCCCTACAATTGAAAGTACAATTATGCCAATCAACAAATCAACCTTTAATAGTGTTTTAGTTGCTTTCGACACGTTAGAAGAGCTAGGCATTAGATTAAGTTGCTGGTCTAGAAGATTTTTAGTCTACGGGTCAGTCGACGCCCGTAGGTAAAGTGTTAAGAGTTCAAGTTCGGTTGTAAACTCAATATGGTCTAGTGGTTACACAAACTACATGATTAGCTCTTTCATCTACCCTTTTGTATGATATTTAATTGACACCTAGTAATTCCTAATGTGACTGATAAATTTCCGTTCATAGATTTTAAAGCTTATGCAGTATTTGCGTTATTTGTCACCTATTTGAATTATGTTTACCCGGGAGTCGGGCTTTTGACGACACATTTTGATGGTGATTATTTTTAAGGGGTATCTCTGCAGTACACTCTTAAAACAAACACTCCTAATTTAACTCAGTCTGAGTGGATTTCACTCCTCCAGACTGGAAAATGCACTTCTCCTTTTGGAGTGGATCCTTTGTGTGTTAAACCTCCGACAGGATCACTCCAAACGAGTGATTTTAACTCAGTCTGAGAAAATATGCATGCCTTTACGGTGTCGAAAATGCACTTCTCCAACTGGAGTGGATTTCACTCTTTTGTTTTAAGAGTGTAGATAAATTTAGAACATAAGTTGATCGAGTGAATTTCTAACCGAGTCTAAACGTTTGGAGAACTTTGAAAATTATAAGTAACATAAGAATATTGCTTGTAAAAAAAATCCTTGAGTATGTTACGTGCGCCCGTTCCCTGGTTCACCTCAAGCAAATTTAAGATTATTTGATGATCAATTTGTGGATATAGAAAGTAGAATATTAGATTTTACTCTTTTGCAACCGATCCCACTGTGCTCAGAATAATACTTGAGGATTTCAAAAAGTACATTCAATTTAAAATTACGAGGAAACTAAATCTTTCGGTTCAAGTAAAGGGCGACCAGACATACTGCATTTCGCAGTGCGGTTTAGTTTTTTATTGAACTATCTAGCTATTAAAAATTGCAAATAGTCTGTTTTATTTTTGTAATTTTTTTCAAACAAAAACAAAGCAAAAAATATTAATTATGAAAATTTAGTGATGATTTCATAGCAAGTTAATCACTGAAACAAATCTGGTTATTGGCTTTCAATTCAATGATTAGTAAAAGTTGATGAGTTATTCGATCGGAAAAGGCCAGTAACATTTCCTCTTATTTTAAGACTACCTGTCGTGTAGCTTCAGTTAGCGACGTTAATTCAACCTAACCTTGTAATTTTACGACCTCGAACTAAGATTTTTACTTTTTTGAAAATGAAGAACAGATAGTTCATTTCTATTGTAACGAACAGTTTTAAAAACAAGATGATCTTCTACTTCACATCAGCCTCTATCGATGCCAATTTTTAATCTCTATCGCCGCAGTCAACGTGTTAATTATATATTTTTGTAAGTTTTAAAATGCCAAAAAATATATAGTAAATGGAATAACACTAATTTTGTGTTAAATTCTTCGCGCGCGCGCGCGTTTTGAACTGATAGATGCAATGACCCTATAGAGTTACAAGTTACAGGAAAATAAGTTATTAAGAAACATGTTATGAATTAATTAAAAAAAAGCTTTTTTTCGATTAACTTACACTTGGGCATTTTTTTAAAAAAACCTGCTATATTTACACCATATGTTAGAGGCTTATATAGCATAGATATATATTGAAATAGCATATCTGTAAAAAAATTCAGGTAAATTAATGCAAAACATTTTACACTAGAAGTGTTAGCGTAAACCAATTTTTTTAGTTGAAAAACACGCTTAAAATAATATAATTATATTCAAATAAAAAAAACTTGCCTAAATAGCATAGTTCATTATATTTGAAATCACTATGCCAAATTTGGAAAAGATTAAAGTTTTTGTAAAAATTTTAGAATTTTGAGTATTCGCCGCTTACCTTTAAACTTTAAAACAATTAGCTGTGTTCGGAACTATATTTAGTCTGCGTTGTTTATACCCTCATTTTTTTTCTCCCTTTTTCAAAAACAACTGTATAGCTATTTTGGCACATAACATGGGATTGCCCTTTTCCAATTCTTTCCACTGGGCAGAGGACACCACTTCTTCGTGGTCGAGGATAAAGTTCACGACGCGCGCCATTAGTTTCTGGTCCGAGTGTCTGTCTGCCAAGACGAGCACGTCACAAGCGTTGTCCGCTGCCATACCGGCCTTCAGGAAGTCGGCGCACTTTTCTTTCAAGGGCAGGATTTCATACTTGTCCGCAGCGTAGTACAGTGCCAAGGCCTCTTTCCACGCCAGGTCACCGACCGAGTCGCTGTACAAGTAGACCAGCATCCGGTCCGCGGTCTCGCTGTCCACTTCGCCGATGTCCACCTCCCTCGATCGATCCTCGTCCTTCTCGAACATGGCGCGGAAGACTGGCGATCGGGCGGCCAGGACAGTTCTGTGGACCGAGAAGGACTTGCCCTCAGTGTTGAGGGTCACGTCGCTGAGAACGCTTTCCCTGTACAGAAGCAAGAAGTCATCACTCAGTGCGCCAGAAACATTATTGTGCTTGGTAATGTTTTTTGGAGAGTTGGGTTTGAGTGGTGTCACCTTGGAAACTTGTGAAGAGGCTGGCAACTCGTGCCTGGCAATTTTGGTTGGAGAGTTGGGTTTGCGTCGTGTCACTCTGGAAACTCGTAAAAAGGCTGGCAACTCGTGCTTAGAAATTTTGGATGGAGAGATGGGTTTGGGTGGTGTCACCCTGGAAACTTGTGAAGAGGCTGGCAACTCGTACCTGGCGATTTTGGTTGGAGAGTTGAGTTTGAGTGGTGTCTCCCTGACAACTTGTAAAGAGGCTGGCAATTCGTGCCTAGCAATTTTGGCGGGAGAGTTGGGTTTGAGTGGTGTCACCATGGCAACTTGTGAAGAAGCTGACAACTCGTGTTGGGCAATGTTGCTTGGAGATTTGCGTTTGAGTGGTGTCTCCCTGACAACTTGTGAAGAGGCTGGCAACTCGTGCCTGGCAATGTTGGTTGGAGAGTTGGGTTTGGGTGGTGTCCCCATGGCAACTTGTGAAGAGGCTGGCAACTCGTGCCTAGCAATTTTGGCCGGAGAGTTGGGTTTGAGTGAGGTCACCCTGGAAACTTGTGAAGAGGCTGGCAACTCGAGCCTGGCAATGTTGGTTGGAGAGTTGGGTTTGGGTGGTGTCCCCATGGCAACTTGTGAAGAGGCTGGCAACTCGTGCCTAGCAATTTTGGCTGGAGAGTTGGGTTTGAGTGAGGTCACCCTGGAAACTTGTGAAGAGGCTGGCAACTCGTGTCTGGCAATGTTGGTCGGAGATTTGGGTTTGAGTGGTGTCTCCCTGACAACTTGTGAAGAGGCTGGCAACTCGTGCCTAGCAATTTTGGCCGGAGAGTTGGGTTTGAGTGAGGTCACCCTGGAAACTTGTGAAGAGGCTGGCAACTCGTGTCTGGCAATGTTGGTTGGAGATTTGGGTTTGAGTGGTGTCTCCCTGACAACTTGTGAAGAGGCTGGCAACTCGTGCCTAGCAATTTTGGCCGGAGAGTTGGGTTTGTGTGGTGTCACCATGGCAACTTGTGAAGAGGCTGACAACTCGTGTCTGGCAATGTTGGTTGGAGATTTGGGTTTGAGTGGTGTCTCCCTGACAACTTGTGAAGAGGCTGGCAACTCGTGCCTGGCAATTTTGGCCGGAGAGTTGGATTTGGGTGGTGTCACCATGGCAAATTGTGAAGAGGCTGACAACTCGTGTCTGGCAATGTTGGTTGGAGATTTGGGTTTGAGTGGTGTCTCCTTGACAATTTGTGAAGAGGCTGGCAACTCGTGCCTGGCAATTTTGGCTGGAGAGTTAGGTTTGAGTGGTGTCACCATGGTAACTTGTGAAGAGGCTGACAACTCGTGGCTGGCAATGTTGGTTGGAGAGTTGGGTTTGAGTGGTGTCTCCCTGGCAACTTGTGAAGAGGATGGGAACTCGTCCCTGGCAATGTTGGTTGGAGAGTTGGGTTTGAGTGGTGTCTCCCTGACAACTTGTGAAGAGGCTGGCAACTCGTGTGTTTCATGAAATGCAACGATTAATTCCAGCTGAAGAGTGACGCCAGTGACATTTGAATCTATATCGAATCTAAGAAGTGCTAAGTGGCTGTCGCAGAAGGAAGGCTTTTGATGATTTAAAACACGTCCACAACTATCCTTAACAGAAAGTGTGAAGTCTACAATAGAACGATCTTCTGGTGCACATTGTTTTTCCTCAACTCGACTGTTCCAATCACCATTTCTATTCTTTTTTAGAGAAACGTGAAATTTGAAAATTTCTTGCTCGAAATAAGTGTCGTGGTAGTCGGAAGAGGCAGGTTTTTCAATAGTCCAGGGGTGATACAAGCTGTGCAAAACTGTAGCTCTGTGAAACTCCGAGGTCATTAATTTTTTTCCCCACGCCTTGCAACACAGAGTCATAGTATCATTGAGAAGGATTGATTGTCTGTTCTTGTCGAATAGGGCACTTTTTGCTAAGCCAAACCGTGAACGAGAACGATCCGCTTTTAGCAGTACATCCCCACAATAGGATATAAAGGACATCTGAAATCGGACGCTGTGGGAATCAAATCCATGTACAAAGAATTCGATCCGCGAATTAAAACAATCGGCAACCAGAAAACTCCTCAACTCTTTCCCCTCGGCGTCCTCAACCAAATAGTTAGGGGAATACAACTGGCCCTTCTTCAACTTCAGAAGAACGCCGAAGTTCCTTAACTCCCAGGTAAAGGTGGCACACTCTTCTTGACTCGCCATGACTGAACTAACAGAGAACTTAACTTCGGGGCAAAAGGTTCAAGAAAGGATATTGAAAAACATCCCTGAAAGAAAAGATAACACTTTTCTTTTCAAATCAGTATTTGCTTTTGAATGATAACAGATAAATTGGCACAATGAAGTTGTCGAGGAGCTTTCCCTTTTCTATATTGTTTTCGATAAGTGTTTATGTAAAAATATTTAAAGTATAATTTCGTTTTAAAATGATAAATGTCCTTCAGAGTCCACTGTCTTTTTGTTTTTTTTAAAGGCATTGTAGATCAAGTATATTTTTGTTATTGTGCCTGTAGATACTTTTGAAAATTCAAACATATTTGAAAGTGGGTTTGGGTTTGTTGCAAAAAATGCCAGAAAGTACCGTTGAAATTAGAAAAAAAAGGATGTGCTAAAATTTTATTAAACAAACAATGACTTTCCTGGTTGTACAGGTAGATGCATAATTCGGCTGTTAATTTAAAATACGAAAAATCGGTTTCTTCAAAATAATAAATATTTTAATACAAGTTCATATTTCATTAACCACTTTACCAATGAGCATAATTCTTAAAGGTATTTTTATATCAACTTACTTTTCAAACATGTACTGAAAAGTATGTTTTACGAAATATTAAACAGGGCTGGGGAGCCCAGTCGGTTAAGCACTCGCTTAGCATGCGGCAGGTCCCAGGTTCGGGTCCGGGCATCGCCGAAATAGCTGCCGACCTATAAACGGCCCGTGCAGCCAAAAATGTCCGACGAATTATACCCCGTGTAAGGGAAAAGGGAGTGCACGTTAAATATCCTTCAAAGTCCTAACGCTGCGTACGATGTCGCCCTTAACGGTTGCGTTGGGTGCCTATTCAGGTGTTGGCTCGTCACCTGACTGTGGTTCTAATATACGACGCCTGTCGCCAATAGCCCTCGTGCAGCTCTAGTGCGACGATAATTCAAACCTAACCTAACGATACGTTAAACTACGAATGCATACTGTTGCCATATGGCAACAAGTAACATAATCCACTTTATTCTATTGAAGTAGAGCTCCCTCTCGACAAATATGTGTTTTTTCATCTATTACATTCCATTTTGAAGTTTTAGTTACTAATAACCCTCAAAGATGACAGTAGTAAAAGTGTATTCAAAATTAAAGAATGAAGTTATTAACTGTTGTGAAATTACATCTTTGCCAGTATTAAAAGTATAATAATATTAGTAGTATATAAATTTAATGTAGAAACGGTTGTTGATGCCACTTGTTACGAACCTAGTTTTTCAAGATAAGAATTTTAGTAAGTATTTAAGTAACAGGAAAGTAGGCTATTTTAGTTCTTTTAGAACTTCTTGGTTTTTTTTAACAAATAAAGTTTTAATTTTTTTTAATAATTTATTCAAAAGTTACGATTCAAATTTGTTCTCCCTTAAATGTTAGTTAAAATTAAGATTTTCTCCCCTGTTTTTTATCATTTTATTCTTGATGCATACTTTAATCTACCGGGTGGTTATAAAATTAGGATCGGAGAATCGCTATTCGGGGAGGTCTGTAGCTTGAATGAAAAATTCAAATGCGACAAGCGTTGAGACACTTACTAATCAAGAGGGGGGAAAATTGAATCATAAAAAACAAACTCGTCTCTTGACCAGGGTTCTTATTTAGAACCTTGGTCAAAAGACGAGTTGCTTTTTTATGATTCCATTCTTTTTCGAAAAAAGAAACTCGTCTTTTGACCCGGGTTCAAAATTACGAGGCGTAATTAGCTGTGTTTGCCGTAATTGGCCATTATTAACTACGCCTCGTAATTTAGAACCCTGGTCGAGAGACGAGTTTGTTTTTGATAATTATTCCTTTTTATCATTATTTTTTTATGATTCTATCTTTTTTATGATTCCATTCTTTTCCCCCCTTCCTGATTAGTAAGTGTCTCAATGTTTGATGCATTTGGATTATTTATTCAAGCTACATACCATTCCGAATAGCGATCGTTATTTTATGACCACCCTGTACACTAATTTTAGATTTTTGAATTAAAAATAAGTTAGATCTAAAAGGGTTAAAAAATTCACGCAAAGTTATTCCCTAATTGTTTTGAGCAGTGTAGTGTAGTGTAATCGTTTCCGGCTGCTTATTTCTTGCCTCAATTTGTTTTGAGCAGTACTATGATCAAACCCCTCACAATTTCTCTAATTTGATGCGACTTTTATTGGTTGGGCCATCATTTTAACAGGTGTTTCGTCAAAACCCATTAATTTTAAAGCTCCCAATCACCATTTCATGTTTCTATGCAATTACCAAGTTAGTCGTCTATTTTCGAAACCAGATAAACTCACATTTGACTTAAACCTCTTTTGTACTGAATGCATTAAGGGGGTTCAGTATGTTGTATATCGGTAATGTTAAATTGGCCAATTTCAATGTACCTTTTCACAATAACTACTGATCAGATCATCTTAAAATTTTCTGTGTGTATTTTCCCAACCTTATATATTAATCTGAGGCTGAAACTTTTTTTAAAATAACTGTTAGATTTTTTTTAAATAAAATAAGTTTTAAAGTATCCAAAAAATCATGAAATTTCTCACTTTTTTGCCCCATAAAAGTTTTTTCACTTTAGTTTTATTAAAATTCATAACCTCAGATTAATCTATACTATGTATTACATCATATAAAAGAAGTTTACGAGAAAACGTAGCATAGTTTTTAAGAAAAGGTACATCGAAGTTCAAAAAATCAAGTTCTGAGAAAAACGCGTTTAAAGTTTTTATTGTTAACCCATTTCCTTTCGAAGCCATAACATTAAAATGGCTTTTAATGTCAAAAATAGTTTTCCAATCGTCTTGATACTTTGTGACATTATTAATAAAGGTTGTAATAGTATTTTAAGCCTATAATTTTTGTTTTGATTTTTTCACCGATTTGAGGGTATTGAACCCCCTTAACACACATAATGTATTAACTTTATTAAGCATAAAAACAAAAGTGGTCTAAGTCAAATGTGAAGTTATATGGTTTCGAAAATAGAAGACTGGACCTCATTATAAGTCTGAACGTTATTCTAATGCAATATATTTTATCTATCAGATCAAAAATAAAAAAATTCTCAATATTGGTGCGATGTGCAGTAGCGATATAAGGGATGAAATAGCTGTTGAGATTGAATGATTATGATATTGATGAGATAACAAGTTTCTTAAGGAAATTGAAGTAAGAAAATGTATCTTATTTTTGTGATATTAATTGATATTTCATGGATATTTCTCAGGAAGGAATTCGCGCGTATGGAAGACATACTGTAGTTTGGTTAATCAAGTCAAATTTGATAGTTTCCGAAATAATTCTTTATTTTGGAAGAAAATTATGTGTTACGTAATTATATTCTCCATTAGTAATTAATGTACTTATAGTAGTAAGATGTAATCTTCCTTTTTACCGTATAAAGTTTGGAAAAAAAATCTAATCTAACGTATAGCATGTCGTAGAACTTCTAACAGAAATTGTTTAAGTAAAAAAAAAAATCTTATTTAATAATTAAATTTTTTAAAATAGGAAGGGTTACATTTAACAAAAATTAGTTTTTCCGCGTAGATACATTGGAATGGACGTGCTAGTTACAAATCTCTGGTGCAATTCAACGAACCTCGTAATTTAGAACCTTGGTCAAAGGACGAGTTTCTTTTTTATGATTCCATTCTTTTTCGGAAAAAAAACTCGTCTCTTGACCAGGATTCTAAATTACGAGGCGTAATTAGCTGTGTTGGCCGTAATTGGCCATAATTGACGACGCCTCGTAATTTAGAACCCTGGTCAAGAGAGACAAGTTTGTTTTTTATGATTATTCTTTTTTGGGATTTTTTCTTTTTTATGATTCCTTTCTTTTTCCCCCTTCTTGATTAGTAAGTGTCCCAATTTTTGATGCATTTGGATTATTCATTTAAGCTACACCACTCCGATAGCGAGCGTTATTTTATAACCACCCTGTATATCTAGTGTTATGTATCTTTTATGGTTGGGTAGACATATTTTCAAACTTGTATGCTTGGTCAGAGACCCGCTTATAATCTTTTTAAGTTAGTTGTAAAATAATTGTCAGGTCACTTGACTGGTTTTTAAAATAAACAATTCCATTGAACACAGTTTTAGTTGTGGCTGGTATTCGTAATGGACAACACATAGACATGTTAGAATTAGGTATGATTTTGTTCAGTTTGGCTAGGTGGAAATAATGTAACGTTATATTTTTTAAATGGACTTCTTAATGTTTTTTTAGAAAACTGTGGCTTAAAATTACAAGATCAGCTTCTGAAAACCATTTATTTAAAGCGATGTTATTTCATCCAAACAGAACAGAAAAATCATATTCCTGGGTCAATACGGCTATGTGTTTCGCTAGTACAGGTAATGCAATTAAGCACGACCAAAAGAGAATCGTTTTATTTTATAAACTAGTCAAGTGACTTGTCACTTGACTGAATTTTGAAAAACACAAATTCCTAAAATCAATTAAACTTTGGCCTCTGGAGCTGCTGGGTCCGGGTTCGAATCCCGTTCATTCATGGATGTTTGTGTTTGTCGAGTATATGCGGAGTACGTGCTCATAAAATCTGTTGGGCCCAAAAGTCCTGTGGGCGGTCATTGCGCAGTTTCCCATGGGTACAGGTCCCTGGAGAAAATTTCCCTCCCCTTCAGGGACATGTCTAAATTGCGGAGGTTGCGACAGATGGCAACATCTGTCATATGTGTTTGTGTGTGTCTTGTGTTGTCCTACTTGACGATGGTTTATAAGCGGGTCCTTGCGACCAAGCACACAAGCCTGAAAATATCTCTACCAACCATATCATACTATCAATTAAACCTTTTATTTTAATTTCTAGGAACTTGGATACATCGCACTGAAGCATTGATCGAGCATTGATTGATGTTGAATAGAGTAAAGCGTACTGCAATCTATAATGAATTTTCTTATGTAAATATTTCAAAATTAATTTTATTAAATAAATAGGAAGAAAATAAATTGTATTGCATTTCGTATATTATATATATTTTTTATTCGGTAGGTACATCAACAACCCACACATCCTAAAAATCATTTAAAGTAAGATGCCGATTGATGCAATGAGTAAAAATAACTATACTTTTAAATTATTTTGTACGACAAAAATATATCCCAACAAAAACATCTCTGTAAAAGAGGGCCAAGTTCTTGCAAAAAAAGGTCTGGCCTACAAAAGAAGTGAAATCAACAAAAAGACCAAGTTCAATGGAATTTGCTGAGTTAAAGTTCTAGAAAAAATTAAGCCTGGACAACCAAAGATTTGAAAACAAAAAAGGATCAAGTTCAATAGAAGTTGATGAGGTTATAAACCCCAAAACATTTTGTTTTAAGATGCAGCTTAGGTCTAACACATTCTTACTAGCTGTTTGTGTAACTTGGCCAATACGCATCGTGAATATGGAGTTGAACCCTTCGTACCTGGTTGAATTTCACCTCGGGGCGTTTGAGTAAGTCTGTATTTGATTTATCCTCAGTTAAGTGGTGAATGACACGCACCTCTCGGGTGGAAAGGGGTAAAATAGTAGTCGTACCACATGCGTTGGCGTTGCAGGTAAATAATAAAAATAAAAACGTTTGCTTTTGTTGCCAGGATTACCATCACACTTAGTTGGTGATACTTATCTGAATGAACATTTAGCTGTTTGCAACTGTTGAAGCGTTTTAATAAGGTAAGGTTCTATTTCCTACAAAGAAAGTAAGAAAGAGTAATCAAAGCTCCATATATTATAGTAAAGCTTAGCGGTTTTACTACAAGATTCAAGCATTGGAAAACGAGATGCTACATTTACTTACGTGATCTAAAGAAATGCCCCAATCTCCATCGACTATTGTATTGATCTATTTAAAATTTTTAAAACATTTTTTTTTTATTTTATCTTACTTGATTATCAATAAGGTTTCAGCTGAATAAGGAGAAAGACATGTTTTTTCAATTGCAAATAGCATTTATTAATATAAAAACACTTACAGAAATGTAATAATCTCGAACATATATATATACATAAAACTACAAAATACAAACTAACTAAATGTGTCAACTTTATAGTTCATTATTAAAACACCACAGCACATTATTGTTCTATAGATATACAACACATAGCCATCACCACGCAGAATACCACTAGGATTAACCATTTGATTAACTAGGGATAAATCAAATACAGACTTACTCAAACGCCCCGAGGTGAAATTCAACCAGGTACGAAGGGTTCAACTCCATATTCACGATGCGTATTGGCCAAGTTACACAAACAGCTAGTAAGAATGTGTTAGACCTAAGCTGCATCTTAAAACAAAATGTTTTGGGGTTTATAACCTCATCAACTTCTATTGAACTTGATCCTTTTTTGTTTTCAAATCTTTGGTTGTCCAGGCTTAATTTTTTCTAGAACTTTAACTCAGCAAATTCCATTGAACTTGGTCTTTTTGTTGATTTCACTTCTTTTGTAGGCCAGACCTTTTTTTGTAAGAACTTGGCCCTCTTTTACAGAGATGTTTTTGTTGGGATTTCACTTCTTTTTGTAAGTGGGAACACACAGTGAAGTATAATGAATAATGTGTTTAGTGAATAGGCAGTATCCTAATAAAATAAACATAGGATGGAGATTTACACTGCGGCGAGTACAATATTTACAATTCCTGTTTAAAAGAAATATATATTGGTGGCAACAAGCAGTAAAAATAGTTTATAACTTTTTAAGTATATTTTGTAACAACAATTGAATTAACGTCGCACTAGAGCTGAAACCAAACAATATCTATAGTGAAATTATTTCCTGTTCTGACTGCTTTTTAAACAAGAAGTTCTAAAAGAACTAAAATAGCCTACTGATGTCCTGTCACTTTAATACTCACCGAAATTCTTAGAGAATAACAAGTAGGTTTGTAATAGTAACTGTCACCTGGAACTGCTTCCACACAAAATTTATACACCTTAGAAAAAAATAGCCAAACACAACATTTAGTTGTAATTTAAACTTTTGTAAGCATGCCTTTCCAACAACAAAAAAGAATTTTTAAAAGTGGACGATTAGAACCGAAAGAATGACAGACTGTTTTATAAAGGACAGACGGACAGAAAAAAGTACAGACAAAAAATCAAAAAGTTTGAAATATAGGTGTTTGATGTCATACCTTTCGAACAAAAAAATAATTTTTAAAATCGAGCGGTTAGAACCGAAAATATGACAGACCTTCTTATAAAGGACAGATTTACAGACGGACAGAAAAACGTACCGACAGACGGACACAAAGTATGAAATATGATGCCATAACTTTATAAAAAAAAGATTTTTTAAAATCAGACGATTAGAACCGAAAGAATGACAGACCGTCTTATAAAGGACAGACGGACAGAAAAACGTACAGAAAAAAATCAAAAAGTTTGAAATATAGGTGTTTGATGTCATACCTTTCTAACAAAAAATAATTTTCAAAATCGGGCGGTTAGAACCGAAAATATGACAGAAATTCTTATAAAGGACAGATTGACAGACGGACAGAAAAACGTACCGACAGATGGACACAAAGTGTGAAATATGAAGCCATACATTTATAAAAAAAAAGTTTTTTAAAATCGGACGATTAGAACCGAAATTATGACAGACCGTCTTATAAAGAACAGACGGACGAAAAAGCGTACAGACGGACGGACAAAAAGTATAAAACATAGGTCAAGCCTTTGATATATGTCATTTCTTTCTAACAAAAAAAAAATATTTTTTTAAATCCGATGGTACTGTTTGAAAGATTCTGTTCAAGAAATCGTCACTTGACCACGATTTAAAAAATACGAGAATCGCCGCCATTAACCCTTATGTAGCTCTAGTACAACGTTACTGCAAGCAAAATCCTTAAAAAAAAACATTTGCCCGTTGTGAAGCATTGGTTCCAACCATTACTCATATGTAGCCCTTGTGCGATGTTAATCCTACCTCCAAACAACCAATGGCTCTTTATAAAACATGGTGCTGGTTGCCAGCTCAGGTTGACACATTAAATTAGTAATATCGTGTGCTAAATCCCACACATGAAAACCTTTAACGTATCTGAAGGCAAATAACTATTTGAATTGTTGGCGACGACGTTTAATCGCCGCTGGTATATCAGCGTATGGAGAGCATTGCAACTGCTTATGAAAAAGGGCGCCAATCAGTTTACGCCCAACCCCGGGTAAAATCTTCGAATTTCGGATTTTTCCTGTTATATGCATGCTCTATTCTATAAGTGTTCCAATTTTCGTAACTCCATAACAAGCCGTTGTACCTAAACATTATGATCGCCCGTCAGTGAGGGACATATTTGTCGTTTTTCTGGTTCATTTATCTCTGGCTTAACTGAATTTCGAACGCTGGAAATTTTTTTCTAGGTTAAGTCTCACTAGGACACCCAGAAAAAAGTCTAAACTCGAATCTAAAATGCGTAGAAGAAAAGAACTGGGTCTCCAAAATTATGCCGAAATGGTCCCAGTAAAGGATAGTCAGTGCCGCCTTCGTTATGAACTTGGCGATGCACTGCCGTGCATCCAGATTTTATTGCTCAACTTTGTAATTGTATAATTTTTGCTTAATTCAAATTGATGTTAATTATCGTGTCATGTTGATCAAAAATGTTGACAGAATACTGAAATTTATTTCTGTTTGTCAGGGGTCCAACGGCAATGTCATGACGTCAAAAAAATAATTCTGGCTAATAGAAGAAATAGATTTTGATTAACAAAACTTATTACTTATTTTGATTAACATTACTCCACAATTCACTTTTTAATAAAACTGATAATTTATATTGTTTTAATTAATTAATGTTTAGCGCTAATTTAAAATTTGAGGCCAAAAAAAGTGTATGTAAAATATCATAGAGGACAGCACCACCAAACGAGGTTGCACTTTAAAGTATTTACAACTCGCACTGTTTATTTCGTGGCGACATCTATCATTCTCAATATTAACTAACTTTCTTGACAAAACATGTCATTTGAATAGCAATCAGTCCTTTCTACTTTTTGTATTTAATAATTAAAAAAAAAAATTAAGTTAAAATATTCTTACTTTTATACTTTAATCTATATTGAATTTTCTCATGTATATTTTTACTCTGTCATTGAATAAAAAAGGAAACCAAATAAATTTAGGGTATTAACTTATTTATACTAATAATATTTTAGCAATCACGTTTTTCTGATAAGTAATATTCAAGTGTAGAAACCATTAAAAACAAACTTTCTATACTCGAGATATTCATAGCAGTTGGTGTTCAAACTCATTAGTGACAAATTTTTGTAGATGCCCTTTAACACCCAGATATATAAAACCGTTAATGTAAAATAGTTGAAATTCGTATTATCCTAAACTGAATCATTCAATTATTCAGTATAATTATCTATATTATTAAATTTTGTTTATTTAGACTTTAGAGGAAAGTTTGAGTAGGGCGAATTTTCTTCATTTCCTACAATTATAAGATTCACGTCGTAATTTTGAAAGTATTAATGCTTATTATTTGCTGAAGGGCAAAATAAGCTTATAAAAATTCGGAGATCCTAAGAACGAAAGAAACTTTTTTAGCTGTTAAAAAAAAAACTATCAGGGTTATTTGGCAGTCAAAAGTCCATTTTTTTTCCTTTTTGTCTAGATAACATGTTTACCATCTACCAGTATACATCTGAATATAACGATTCCACTTTCAAAGGTTTCAAACTGGAAATTAAACTGGATATATTGCTTATAAAAAAATTCATACACAGCATTAAACTAAAAGCAATAATTAGATTTTAATTCTTAACATAAAGATGCAGGACCCAGTACGGGTGATTACAATCAACAGATAATATGAAGAGCTATTTTCAAGAATATTTTAAACCAAATGGTTCCCTGCACATTTCGAATCAATATTTTGTTTAATTTTCCCCGATTTTTAAATAGTAAAAATAAATAGTTTGGGTTTCTGTATTGGCTAAGCTTTGAGCTCTGAAAATAAAATGTGAATCCATCAAACATACTTGCAAACTCCTTTTAGATTAAGATAGATTACCCTTTAGATTTAAGATACAAAACTGCCATGTTAATATTAACATGTACAGATGAACTACAGAATTAAGTTTTGAAATCAATCTGAACTTTAATATACTTAACAAGCATTAAGCAAATCCTAGATTTTTTTTTATAAGCTGCCATAAAAAATACACAATTCATTTGGGGTTACAATACGTTTATTATATAAAAACAACAAAGGTTATGGGCAAAAGAACAAGAAAAAAATCATGGAAGACATTTAATATCGAGCAAGGATATTAGCGCAATAATGTCATAACATTCATCCTACCATACATACAATAACCCATAACCAACTAACATTACATTCCTATCACAGACAGTGTTATTTATATACAATTGGCATACAAGTATTGATATTAAAGTTAGATTAACAATAGTTACACTAATAATAGCATCGTTACACAATAAACTTAAAAACATCCATGGGATAAGTGTCGTTATTTAATACAGTATAAGACTGCTTATCACCCCCGTACACTGTCATCCTTCGATCGGGCTTGCTAATGGTAGGTCTATCGGGGAAAAATGGTTTTTATTCCAATAAAAACAATGAAATTATCGGAATATTTTGATGCAGTTTTTTAAAATTCATAACTCTAATAAATTGAGCTTTTAGAGGTTATTTTTTTGTAAGCGTTATTTACTTTTTTAATAGAAATACAAAAAATTTCTATTAAAAAAGTAACTAACGTTTTAAAAACAATAATCTCTGAAAGCACAATTTTATTGAAGTTTTATGAATTAAAAAAAACTGCATCAAAATATCCCTATAATTTCATGCTTTTATTGGAATAAAAACCATTTTTCCCCCATAGACTTACCATTAGCAAACCCGATTGAAGGATGATGGTATGGGGGGTAATGAGCAGCCTTAAGGGAAAGTTAGCGAGTTTTATACATTCTTATATGCCATAGATTACAAAAAAAAAAGGCAAGTCACCACTCCTTGCAAGCTTACAATTGAAGAAATTAAAGTTGTTAGGTTGTTGTTAATGAATTGCTCATATATCGTGGAATTGTCCCAATAATCAAAGATTGATAAATACAATTCAATATAATCAACAGGGTGTTTGCCAGATTTGTCAAGTCGGATTTCTTGACCTTTTTCAGAAACTTTTACAACTGTTTAAATGATTGATAGTGTTGAACGATTTTGCAGGAAATAGAACGAGAAGTTTAAATACAAATATTAAGGATATGAAAACTTTTTTTTATTAGAATTAACTTTTTTGTTCATAAATATTTGGGATCATTTGAGAAAATTAGTCTACTTTTTACAATTTTCTAAATTTTCGTGACCTTTGCTCTAATTTCTTGACCGGTAGACACCCTGATCAATTAAAAAAAATTTTTTATAAGAAACTAAAATTTACTGTAACAATTTTATCAGTTCCCTACCAGTAAACAAAGGTATTTAATCCACTTTTAAAGAGCTAATGTAGTATCAACTTTATACTAAAAACAATTTCCTAAGAAATTTTAATCAAGTCTTCCTAATAAAATGTATACCACAATATAATAGCAATTTGCACTAACAACCACCATGTCTAAGAAATACCATAAATGCAATTCCTCGAAGAAAACAAGAAAATACAAAAACAGTTCCGACAGCAAAGAAACATTCTTAATACCACTGGTTAATTACAATGGTACGAAAAGGTTTGTTGGGTTTGTGTACTTGAACCAGGTCTTTCGGTGGAGTACCAGCATATAATTTTGGTACAGGTGGTACAACACGGGCTTGGCTCATGTGAGTGAAGAGACGTTTCAGTTGTTCGTAGGTCACAAACATACAGATGTTCCAAGACCCCAGTCGAATAAAAGATGGGACAAACCTGTAAAAATAAAGAGGAAATTAGCAGTTGCAACTTTCAATAAGTTTTTAATACTAGCGTTCAAACAAGATGGTTTTGAGTTCTGTTTAAATAAGTAGCTATATTGGAAAAATAAGATAAATTAGTTATTTGTAAGAACACTTAGCCCCAGTTGCTTAATAGATTTCATTTTTTTTATGAAGTTAAATAATTACCCATTACAGTAGAAATTCTCACTTAAGATTTTAATAAACTCTCAAGAGAGATACAGATGCATAAACCAGTCACAACTATCAGGTTTTCTAGCAAAACACACAACTTTTAAAAACTTTTAAATTTAGCCATTTTACTGGATTTTAAAAATTTGAAATAGTGGTAATTTATAATGATCTGCAAATGAAATATATTTTTAACAATGCTCAGAAATTAAAATTTTAGTTAAGAACTTAAATCACAAACTGTGAAAACATTCAAGCTAAAATGGCTTATCCTCAGAGGGTTAAAAGGAGGATAAAAACTGAATAGCTATTTTCATGTTTTATATTTAAAGTACATCCTAAATATTTGTTATCGAACATTAAAATTTAAGCATGAACTTTTATATGAAAATTATTAATCAATACACATTTGTTTTGTCTTATCTATTTAACTATGTGCCACTGCCAGACAACTTAAATAAAACAGATTTAAACAATTTTTAATATTTTTAGCTGAACGACAATTATCAAAGTAACCAATCAAAATTCAATGTGGCAGATAGCTTAAGGACACGAGTTAATCAAAGAATAATCTTCTATAAAGCTATTTTTTAAAAAATTAGTCTGTTTTATGTCTCTGAAAATGAGAAATTTTATTTTTTAAGCTAATGCCAAAAATTCAACAAAATAACTTGTTGCAATGTTTAGAGAAATATTAAAAGTTAACAGATTTAGGACAGTAAAAAAAGTACTTCCAATCAGCAGTTTAAAGTAAAATAATTAAAAATTAAATGAAAACACATTAATTTTTTTTAAAATCAGTTTAGATGCCAAAAAACTTTTAGTATACTTTTACTAAATTTTTAATTAAGCTTTTCAGCATATTAATGCTAGTCAAAAGCACAAAGGCTAAATTTTATCAGATTGAATAAATAGTAAAAAATACAAGTATTCAAAAAAACTTGATTTTAACCAAATTTAAATAATCTTTCCAGTTTTGCTATGCCTCTAAATTGTTGAGCAAGAGTATAAATTTAAAAAGGATTTCTAATAAATACTGTATAGAACAATTATTATTAACCTGGTCCATTTAATTATAATTCTAGTAATTCAAATATATTTTAAAAACTTGTAAATACACAAATTTAAATCATTTGTAAACAACATAATTCAGCCCAGTTCCCAAGGAACACTATCAACTATTCATTCCACCTTCAAAGATGAAAAAAGGGGTCTTATTGCAATACATGTATTTAAAATTAGTAGGTAGAGTAGTAGAAGACAAACCCTTTATAAAAAGAGGTCAAACCGCCTTCTCTAAACATCTTGACGGCGCATTCAACCGCACCAGAGTACTGTCCTGGCCCGGAGTTCATGAAGCGCGTCTTGACAACGTCAACGGGCGATGCCACCACGGTGGCGCAGAACCCGGCGCCAAAGGCCGAAGTGAAATGGCAGGGGACGTTGTCAGACAAGAGCTGCTTCCTCAAAATGAACTCTTTGATCAGGTCGTAACAGACTAGCTCGGCTGCATTCACGATCGCATTGCGGGTCACGTTGGGCAGCGTACCTAGATTGGGGAAGGGCGATTAATTATAGACATAGCATGCAGTTTTACCGTTTTGGTAAAACTTAATAAAGCCAATTTGGCGAAGAATTGAATATTGTGTTTTGAAATGGTTGTGTAGGCATGGATGCCAAATATTGGTTATATGGGTTGTAT
Source organism: Hylyphantes graminicola (assembly GCA_023701765.1). Classification (NCBI taxonomy): domain Eukaryota; kingdom Metazoa; phylum Arthropoda; class Arachnida; order Araneae; family Linyphiidae; genus Hylyphantes; species Hylyphantes graminicola. The sequence continues at coordinate 48,200,353 of CM043118.1, read as the reverse complement.
TACTTGTGTTTGATCTGAAAAAGAAGGAAACTGTTATATACATGAAATGCATTTTCTAAAATCTTAATTGTATTTAAATAAAAAAATTAGAATGATAATTATTTTACACCTTACAGCAAAATAGAGAAAAAAATTATGCTCCAGCACATAAGTTTATAAAAGTAAGCTCTTTTTGTAATTCATAACAGACAAGCTGGCTATTTTTTTTGTATCATTTCCAATAGCATACCCAAATAAATGGTACTTAATTGTAAATCTAAATGTTTACATTCTGTTAAAGGCAAATATAATACTTGACATTCAATGTGTGAGCACAATTTAATTGTTTAATTCTTAAGTTTATGTCTGAAAACTTATATGCATGTAATGCTTTTAAAACCATCTTATGCAAACATGTAAAACAATAAACAGCCAGGATGAAAATTTTTCATCAAGTTAGCTTAATACAAGATTGAATATTTGACGTTTAAACTTGTGTATTATGCAAACAGGCCAAATAGACAGCCAAGTTCGAATATTTCATTTACAAGAAATGAGTCGCATCTTGAAGTTGACACAAAAATATAAATATATTTACATGATATACGGGTTTTTATGTAAACATGTAATGAAAGCTTATAAACTTATAAATATAATACATAATATATAACCTTACACTCATCATGCAGGCAGTAAAGATAAAAAAATTAAAATGCTATGTGTGCTTAGGCTTAAAAGATGCCCTTGTCTCTCAAAGTGCTTACAAAAAAGCAAAAAGTTATATGAAATGTTGCATTCAAGTTTACAAATATTGGGATACTTCAAATAATGTTTTCAAATAAATTATTGTCTCTTAGTTTTATCCGAAATACAGAAGGTTCCTTTAAGTTTTTCAAACCTCTTTCTAGAGTAATTAAGATGTTTTCAAACTTGCACTACATAAGCCATAGGATGACAAAATGTAGTAATATTTACAATAACCATGTAATAAAAGACTGGTGTAAACTAACTTTAAAATGCTGCCCGTAATCTAGTCTGAACAAATGGGTCTACACTCTTGAGGGAAAACTCAGTTTGAAAAAATAAAGTAGAACCGATTAGTTACAATTCGATCGATTATCCAATCTAATTGGAACGGGAGGCAAGTCGGGTTATCGAAAATTCTGGATAGATAATTTTCATTAAATACATTAGAACTTGTATAGTGCAGAGGTTGCACAAAGCTATGGCCGAAAGACCTTAAAACAAAAAATGTCCAGTTAACAGAGTTCTGGATAGAAGATAGACCGATAACCAAGGTTCTGCTATATTTGCAATTTTCTATAGCAAAATTAATCTACTATCAAATAGTAAATACAAAACAGTACAAAAATTTACAGAGCATTAACATCCAAAACTAGCAATACCAACCTTTCCACAGTCCCCTCATCCCTTCTTCGACTGCTATAGTCCTGTATGCGCTCATTGTACCGGCATAACGAGGGACAACACCCGTTACCTGGGCCTGCATTCGAACCTTAACGACGTCGGTAGGTTGGGCAAAGAGGACAGACATACCACCGGTTGTTACGCCTGCGAGAATGCGGATACCAACGTTGCCACTTGATAGACTGTTACCAGCTGGAATGGAAAGACAAGGTTAGAGGTCTAAATGTCTTAAGACAAACATCAACATAACAAAAAGTACGCCCAATAAGGGAAGAGTGTAGACTGAAGCACATTACTCTAAACGCAGAGGATGATAGAAATGTTAGTGGTCCAGTTACTAGACATAATAATCGGAGAAAGGTAACGATATGGAGGGTATCATAGCAAAATTGTATGGCCCCCTCTTAAAGACAAACATTAAATAAATTTTTTTAGGGGGCAGAACTTTTATTTTGGCATCTAAAATTTACTGACTATAAAAGTAATAATAAGTAGAACTTTATTTCAAACATTCTTTTTCAATTAGTCTTCTGAACTAATACCTTAGTGACTGGATTGCCTAACATGCTTAAAGTTTTATTGTAAACTTTGATTATTTTAAGCACATCAACAAAGATTCTCATAAATAAGTACAGATGAACCAAATACAAACTTAAAGTATTTTAAAATATTTTACGAATTAAGCCTTTGAATTAGAGATTTATCAAAATGGGTCACATTTATAGAAAAAGGTCAAATTATCTTGCTAATTTAAAAAGAATCTTTTAAAGACCTTTGATTATAACATTGCAGTGAAATCGCAAAAATGGTTTAACAAGCTTTTAATTCAGCACTTATAATATTGCAGATGTTAGAAAAAGTCACAACTAGCCTTAGCTAAGGCTAAATAGATTAAATTACAAGCTTTTCCAATGAACACAATTTTTCCCTTACAGCTATACTAACCTAATGCACTGTACTGATTTTTCACCGAGTCGTACAATCCTATGCGTACAGATGCAAAGCACATTTGCCTCTGAAGCCCAGCACACAAGCCATTGTACAGACTCTTGGGGCCTTCTTTTTGCACTATGCTAACAATCATACCAAACATGCCTTTTCCTTTAGTAGCAGCTCCTTTTAATCCTTCACCTTGGATCTAAAAAGAATAAACATCAAATACAAGTTTGCAAATGTTCACATTTTTTTTACACAGTTCTTAATATTTTAAATTAAACAGAATTGAAATAGTAATAAAATATCTTTAAGAAGATGAATTAGTATGTAATCATTAGTAATTAGCACATACTAATTAAAATATGATGAAAATCTGAGTAATGATTAAAAACTAAAATAGGGGGTAGACCGATGCATCGGCCAGGCCGATGCATCGGCGCCGATTGTTTGAAAATTTTACCATCGGCATTGCCATCGGCGGCCGATGGCAGTTTATTGAAAAAAATCGGCCATCGGCCCCAAAAAACATCGGCCAACCGATGTTAGCCAATGTTTTTTGGGTTTTTTTTGTCGCGATTTCCGCGACTTTCGGATCGCCGTAGTTTCGCGACTTTCGGATCGCCGTAGTTTCGCGAATTTTGAATCGCCGTAGTTTCACGACTTTCGGATCCCCGTAGTCTCGCGACTTTCGGATCCCCGGAGTTTCGCGACTTTCGGATCCCCGGAGTTTCGCGACTTTCGGATCCCCGGAGTTTCGCGACTTTCGGATCCCCGGAGTTTCGCGACTTTCGGATCCCCGGAGTTTCGCGACTTTCGGATCCCCGGAGTTTTGCGACTTTCGAATCGCCGTAGTTTCGCGACTTTCGAATCGCCGTAGTTTCGCGACTTTCGTATCTTCGGGGTTTCGCGACTTTCGGTTCCCCGTAGTTTCGCGATTTTCGGAATACCGATTTCCGCGACGTTCGTATCCCCGATTTCCGCGACTTTTGGATCGCCGTAATTCGCAATTTTCGGATCCCCGGAGTTTCGCGATTTACCATCTTATAGATTTACCGAATTTTGTATATTTTTTTTCCATCGGCATCAACCATCGGCCGATGGAAAGCGGGAAACATCGGCCCATCGGCCGATGTAATTTTTGAACAATCGGCCAACAATCGGCATCGGCCCATCGGCCGAAATTCGCCATCGGTCGATCCCTAAACTAAAATTAAGGTTTTATAAAGCAAATATTACGATTTTTTCTCAATTTAATGTAATATGAAATAAATTTTATAAATTCAAAATAATCAATCCTTCAAGATATTGCAATGGTTAACCTAAGAGACCTAACCTCTCGGTAGACATTGTTAAAATACTTTATATAGGCTAAATTAACTAAAACAGCTTTGAAGATGTGCTGAAATGATCCTTTATTACCGCCAGATAGCTTAATCTTGTGTGTATTAACAATAGTTACTATTGAACTTGTTAATCAAGATAAAATTATATATCTGTATTTAAAATGTATAGAATTCCCTCCATTCTCTTGACTTTAAGAAGCGACAAACATACATGTAAAATTTAACTACATTAATGAATTGTCAAATATGCTTTAAAAGTAAACTTGGGAATAAACTGGTTACACTTGAATGCGAATTTAAGTGGGACATATTGAAACAAATAAAATTATAGATCCATGATAATATATAGACAAATATCCTACCTGTAGCCTAACTTTTGCAACATCTAATGGAAAAGTAATCAAGTCAGCAATGCAAGCCGCAGTTCCAGCACTAACGAACTTCACACCCACAGTGGGTTCCTGGTGAAAAAGCGCAACCATCTTTCCTGGTTTCTATTTTATTTTCAGAATTAACAGAAGATTTATAGCTATTGTGTTACAGTAGATAAGTAACTGAAATAAATAGAAATGATTAGAGTAAATTTGAATGATTATTCATTTCAGAAGGATAGTTCTCCAATATTAATACGACAAATAAAATTATATTTGGTTCCGATTCTTTTACCCTCGGAGATTAATCACAATAAGTCTTAGTTAACCTTAAGCTAAATTAAATTCTTTATGAAAAACAGCAAACATAAAAATCAATACATACATATAGTTCAGAAAAGTTCTAAAATGATAGCGTACAAGAGCAAAATTTTAATTGATCGAATTTAATATCTTCAGTTGTGTCCGAAAACATTAATTATATAAAATTAAGTAGTGTTTATAAAAAAGAAAATAATCTCTTAATTACACAGGGTGGAAAAATTGCCGTATATTGCTAAATATACCAAATATGTTGATTAGAGTAAATTTCTTTGTTACTAATAGGACCATGACTTTGTGAAGAAGGACTAGAGTTCAGCTCTTAATACTTAGTTTTTTTAAAAACATCTCATTCTAGAACTATGTTGCAATTCCTCTCCAAGAACTAGCACAAAGTAATAACATTTATTCCATATTTCAAATAGTTCTAGAACCAGCTTCGTTTCTTGCAAGTTGCAAATAAGCATTTTTGACTTATGACTGAGAAGTTTAAAATTAAATGAACATATTTCATTAAATTAGACTAAATTTAAATTGAAGCAAACCTCAGATATTTATTAAATGATTACAAATTAAAATTTTAGCGTGCCAAATTAGCACTAAGCACCATATTTCCTTTAAGATTAGGTGTCAAATTAAAGGTTTATTTTTATAGTTTGGTGGTTTCTTAAAGGAAACTCAGCTTCTATACACTATTTAATAAACTAAAATCCATATTAGGGAAAATATTGAGTTATACAATACTTACAGAAATGAATCAATTGATAGCTGCTTGGTGTAGATGACTGCCGAGGTAAAAACGTAGATCAACTACTTTTCATACTACTAATAAGATTAAAAATATCGAGGGCTTCACTATTGCTCCAGTATACTGGTATTTCAGCACCACGACTGACTAGGTGTTTTTTTGGCTCTGTTCGGTGAGTTACGTTTTTCATAATAACAATAGCCTGCAAGAGAAACAACCAAGATAAGAAAAACAAACTTTTAGGCTGTTAAAATCCAAGTTAAAGAAAAATAATGAAATTATCATTTTTCTACTTCTATTTTTAAATAATGTTATGTCCTTTAAATAATTTATCAAGCTTTTAAAGTCATCCCAAAATTGGCAAAATAGTTGTTTAGCATTCTAAATTCCAATTCATAGTGTTAAATGATTTATAAGCCAATTGCACCACCACTTTCATTTGAAATCTAAAAATTCATTTATGAAAACAAGTTTTAAATTAAATACACATCATAGAAACCAAACTATTTAGAAAGGATTTAACACAAGAACATAATTCCTTCAAACTAGTATACACAAAAACATTCATATGCTCCTAAACAATGGGTACATGATTTAAACGAGTATAAAAATCACCAAAGCGAAACTCCAGGCTTTTCAGGAATCAAGAGCATAAACCATGACAAAGGATAAAACACAAATGCTCCAAATAAATCTTAAGACAGAATAGTGTAGGCAAAAGTCACAACAAAATCTATTTTAGGATACATAGGGAATAGGGATGGACAGGAATGAATGTTAGGTAAGAAGTGGCAAAAGTTCAATATTTAAAAGCATTTTTTTCCTGGCGATTGTTGTTAATTGTGTTTAACCTATTTGATTCATTTACAGTTCTTTACACTTTAGCAGATAAGAAAGAACAATGCTAGCAAGTGTATAATTTTTAATTTGCTCGAGACTGGCAAATTAATGTTAATTTTAGTCTCAGTATAATAAATCATCCTAACATGCCACAGCTACATACTCAAGACAAAAGTTTAATCACTCAGCGATGAATACTTAACACAATAATTAAGACCATTATAACAAAGCAGTGATTCTAGAATTGGTTTAAAAATATTGCACCTCACATAAAATATAGAAAATTCCTTATATGCTAGACTTCAAAAAATATTCTGAAAAAACTAGCCGGGAAAAGGTTAACATTAATAAATTAAAATTCAGTAATACTAAAGGAAAACTTTCTTGCAACGTTAGCTTATTTATATCCCAAGAAATATTTTGTCTCTTCAATAGCCCATAGTTTGTAATAAGGACTATATAGACAATTCAATAAACTACTTATAATAAGCAATATATTATAACATTAAGGTAAAGTTAATTTTATACTTTGCTTACAACTAATTTTTAAATAACTCTTTGGTTATAACGCTATGATATCCAAAATGTCTTCTCAAAGAAAAAAAATAAGATTTCGGTATTTAAATTTTACTTGTCAAATAATGCGAAAAGTCACGAAATTTTTAAGTTTATTTCGCATCTAAACAAATTATTAATCAGATAAGACAATATAAAACTACTAATAGCACTTAGGGTTAAAATTGAAACATTTAATGTCATTTTATAACTTAATTTTTTAATACGGGTACATCACACACATTTTGTATGATTTTCTACACCTAATATTCAACTTTGTCCATAATGTTGCGAACATAGCAGCCGCGAATGCGAGTGAGGCTATAACAGTTAAACTGTATTTACAATTTTTAAATCAAACATAAGTCGTCTAATTTTAAGAAGTTTTGGAGCATCTTTTCTACCATAGAGAAAAGTTATTTTGTTTAGTAGAATTGTACACATTATATGCCAGAAAAAATATAGATAACAATTTAAGATGCACAATTAAAAATATTAATGAAGTATTAAGTAATACCACAATATACCCACTATCAAAAAATATATGGGTTAACACAGTCATACTGTGTTAATCCAATAGATATCAAACTGATGGTAATCCAATAGAACAGAGCATAGTACACCGTAAACAGGTAAGTACACTGTAAAGCTATTACCAATGGTGCACATACTTGCTAATAGCATACTTATTTTATAATTCTTTATTTAAAAAAAATTCACAAGTTAGTCTTAATATAACCAGCATGATAATTTTGTGTATAAGTTTGAACTTTCATAAATAGAAGTTTTAAAAAATGCATTAACTTTTAATGAAATATCCACGAAACTAAAGAATTAAACCAATTCAAAATAATCAGAAGCAATTTAATTGTATATTAAAAACATTGAAAAAAGTTGTTAATTTAACTATCATTATAGAAAACTAACCCTTATTATTTTTTACATTAAATGCAATTCACCTAATGTTTAAATTTATACTTGGCCTAAAAAACGAAACCATTACTTTCGTTGCACGAAAAAGGGTTTAAATGCAACTTACTCACAAGTAGAATTTGAAGAAGACTTTAAGAAAAAACAGAATACTAAAATCATAATATATAATTACAGAATAAACGTGGTTAGCTAAAAAATGAGACAAAATATGCATGAGGAAAATATGTAAACACTTACTCGATCAGTTTCCATTGAATTCTGCAACAGATGATAAGCTTCTCTATAACATAAAGTTCCATTGACCAATCAAAATCCAGTATTTAGAGGGTGTGATTCTCTGTAGCCAATCATAAACCAGATTTCTGTTTTGCTCACCGTCAAGGTTGAAGTCAAAGTCGATATTAGACTTTTGACGCAAATTATCAGCTGTAATAAATAAATGAAAGGGATAACGCTACACACTCCTTCAAATATTGTTTTGCTTCCTTATCGTGTAGGTAGTGCATTAAAAAAGGGAAATTCAAATGAAAACATAACACTTCAAAGTTTTCGATAGCGTGTGATCAGTTGGACTGCATTTCGCAATACAGTTTATTTGTTACTTGTTACTTAACTATCTAGCTATAAAAATTGTGAATGCATTCTTCGTTTTTAATTTCTCATAGATTATAAAAAAACAACGTAAATAAAATTAATTTATTAAAATTTACCGGTGATTTCATAGTTTAAAAATTAATAACTAAAAATATCAGCGCCATCTAGCGTCGATGCTATTTTGAGGTTGCACATGTAATACATCGAAACAAAATCTTCTTGAAATAGTTCTTTGCACGCAAATAACTTTACCAACTTGCAAAGACTCTGCACCATCGCTTGTAATAAAAAATCCAAACCACAGTCTCAACGAGCAAACCACCACACTATATTAATAGTGTAAATTTAATTTGCATATTAATTTTATTTTTTCAGATGTCTACCAAAAGTGTCACTACCAGTGCCGGATTTTTAAATAGGCTAAGTTGGCTGTAGCCTAGAGCGGCAAATTTTCGGTGGCGGCTAATTTTACGACTAATTAAAGTGGCATTCGCCAATTTTTTTTAAAGATACTCATATTTTTACGAAAGAAAATAAATAATTACATGGTAGCTGCGAGACCATGCACCCTTTTCCCCCCGGATTCGGAAGTTGAAAGAAAATAGTAGAACAGTTTAAAAATTCGTATATTACTTCGCTTTCGATTTAGAGTGTAAAATTTACATATATATTTCTAATATGTAGAAAGAAAAAAAAATAGTTATGAAAACTGTATCTGGCGGCAAATTGATCGAAACCTACAGGCGGCAAATCTTTAAATCCGGCCCTGGTCACAAAAGTCGATAAAGGATCCATTTAGTTGGACCTCATATATACAGAGCTCGACTTAGAATGTTTGAGGCCCCGAGCATAAACAAGTGTCCAACAAAGTATGTGATTATATATCTATAAACGTGATGGATTTCTTTTCAATTTGAATGTGTACATTTAAATAACCTTTAACAATTAGCATAGATACAGATGTAAGACTTGCATATTTACATAACTTACGTCATACAGTAAGCTCCACTCTCCACTTTCTACATTGATTCACCAACCAGGGAGGAGAAATATGGTCATTTTTCAGGTCTTGAGTGGCATCAGAAATGCTGAATGAAAAAAAATTCTTTCTCGAGCCTCAATTGGTACCAATGTCACGTTTGAACGAGCACCAATCAAAGGGAGACATGAATGAAAGCTGGAAAAAAGTACGTTACCTGAAACAAGCCAATTGAGAAAGAATTTATTTTCATTCCGCATTTCTGTTGGCACTCAAGACATGAAACAGGCTTATTTTTTTTCAGGAAATCAACCCAAAATTGATTTATTATATACTTAATGAATCCAAATTATATTTGTATGTAATGGATATTTAAATATATTATATATTGCAGAATTTTTTCGGTATGGTATTACGTATTATTTTACCATCTAAAATGAATTCTTTTAAATTAGCAAACTGAAGAAAAAACCTAATCACTGTAAAAATTAATTTGAATGCAAATATAGTTTAAATTGCATATGCATATTGAAAATGGAATTAACGTAGTATAGTTCTTTTGACGTGATGATTAGGGGGTTTCCCCACTTTTTCCTCTCGAAACAACTATAGATATTTTCTATTGGGCTTTGAGCCTGTAATATGTATTTCCTTAACTTTTGTACCTGCATAAATTAGTTTACAATTAAATGTAAAATATCGCCATCATATAGAATATTTCGCAACATTTCAATTTGTTTTGTTACACGAAAAAAATGATAACGCATTTTGTTAACAATTGTTCCAGTCTGCTGATATGAAAACAGGTTTTGACCTTTTCACCACCCCGGATCGAACGATTTAAGAGGCTTTCAAGATATCGTTTAATTTTGCATTCAAAAATGAGAATGTTCTTTGATCCTCCTTTGAAATTCTGATTAACCTGTTGCGAAATCCTGTTGGAAATGTTCCAAACGAACTTAAATGACGCTGTTAACGCACTGTTTCCTCTTGGTTGTACATACGAACGCAAAGGAAATGAAGTTAAATTCCTCTGAATATTCGCAATTTTTTATTATTCCCATCAGTAGTAATAAATACGGATTTAAGGAATTGTCAATGTTATGTTATGATGCATGAAAATAATAAGTAGAATAATGTGCTATCATGCTTGTGTAATCTAGCTGTTAAGGCCACTACTGAAATCTAGCAAAATTTGATAAAATTGCTAATCTCATTTAACCATTGGAAAGGCGAACGATCAAAACCTATGTCTAAACAAACGGTCGCGCATTGTAACGACATACAAGACTCCAGAATACTCGAACACAAAAAATTACTCCCGTAGAAGCGAAGGTAGCTTTATTTAGATGATTCGAAATTCGTTTTATTAACACATTATTTATTTATTAAAAACACTTTAGAAATGTTAGTAAAATAATCGGAGTTCGTTCATTCTCGATAACCTCTCGTCCATTTAGGACCACACCTAAAATTATGTCTTTCCCGTTCAGTGTCTAAAAAAGTTCTCTTCTTATTCCCTGCTGCGGGACTGCTTCCAAGTTGGCCGGTAGAGGGCCAAGGACCAATACGTTGACGCTACAGGCTCCTCCTCCCCTGGGGAAACTTTCGAAGAATGAGAAAGTTTATGATTAGTGTTCATACAAGAGTTATACAATTGTCCCAGGAACCTAGGCAAGTGCCAAGCAAAAATTATCAATTCCCAGTGTCGAGAAAAACCAAATGTTAAAATAAACATATGAAAAGAAATAAATGCAAGTATGAAAAGAAATAAATAAATTGGGCACATACACACACTTTTTTTTTTTAGTGAGTGTGAATCCGACTCAAACCATCTGCATTTTGATGCAGCTTTCCTTTTCGATGAATAACTTTAAAATTAAAAGGTTGTAATATTAGTGACCATCGCATCAAACGTGCGTTAGAACTGGCATGAGAATTCAGCCACACCAAAGGATTATGATCAGTCACAATTTGAAAGAAATTTCCATCGAGATAACACTTAAGTTTCGAAACTGCAAAGATGATGGCGGCACACTCTTTCTCACTAACACTATATCGTTTTTCAACACTGGTAAACTTCTTGCTTAGGTATATAATAGGATGTTCTTCAGTTTCATTGTCTGCCAACTGGGACAAAACTACCCCCATTCCTTGATCTGACGCATCAGTTTCAACTATGAACGGCTTCTGATAGTCTGGTGAGTACAGCACAGGATAGTTGCAAAGACAGTTCTTTAGCTTGTCAAATGCTTCCTCACATTCTTTAGTCCATGTAATGGAACCTTTTCTAGCTTTCCCTTTTAAAGAATCAGTTAAAGGGGCAGCAATCGATGAAAACATTGGAATGTATCGGCTGTAGTAACCGGCTAACCCTAGAAAGGCACGAACTTCAGTTTTACTTTTAGGTGGGCTAAAGTTCTTGATCGCCTCAATTTTCAGTTCAGCTGGCTTCCTAAGACCTTGTCCAACAACATGTCCAAGATACTGCACTCGCGCTTGGGCAAATTTACACTTTGACGGCTTGATGGTTAGTCCAGCCTTTTCTATTCTTTTCAGAACTATATCGACTTGTTTTAAATGTTCAGCGAAACTGTTCGAAAAAATCGCTATGTCATCGAGATACGGAACTGCGTACTCTTCACATCCCTCTAGAAGTTGATATACCATCTTGCTAAATTCGTAAGGAGCATTCTTTAGACCAAATGGCATCCTTAAGGGTTTATAAGTGCCAAAGTTAGTCACAAATGCTGCCAGTCTTTGGGCTCGCTCAGTAAGGGGAATTTGCCAATAGCCTTTAGACAAATCCAGAACTGTTATGTACTGAGCAGAAGACACGATTTCAATTCTTTCTTCTATATTTGGAAGGGGAAAGAACTTTGTTTTAGTGATCTTGTTCAAGTTCCTATAATCAATGCAAGGTCTCGGATCCTTACCAGGAGCTTCTACCAGAATCATTGGCGAAGTACAATCTGAAAAACCAATTTCTATGATTTTCAAATCCAGCATTTTCTGTATTTCGGTTTTCAGAATTGCATTTTGTCTTGGCGATGTTCGATAAGGCTTCGAAAGAATGGACTGTTCTTCGCTAAGTTCAATGTCGTGCATGACGAGTTCGGTTTTTCCTGGGATGTTTGAAAAACACTTCATATATTTCCAAACTAGGTTCTTCATTTGAGAGATTTGGTCCTCATTCATATTTGAACTTTCGCCGTAATCTTGAAACATCTCTTCAAGGTCCAATATATTCGGGTTAGAGTCCACACAAGGTATTTCCATTTGTTCCTCGTCATTTTCTCCATCAAGATCACTTATCAAATAATTCACTTCTTCTGGTCGTTTATAGTATGGCTTCAGCATATTCACATGGTACACCTTAGAAGTTGCTTTCTCACCTGGCAACTGCACAACGTAATTGGTTTCAGAGAGTTTTCTTAGAATTGTTCCAGGACCTGTCCAATGTGGGCTTAACTTGTTGCTCTTAAATGTAGCAAAAATCAGCACTAGGTCTCCTATTCGAAATTCTCTTTTTACTGCTCTCTTGTCGTACCAAGTTTTATTCTTTTGCTGACATTCTTCCATCTTTGAGATTGCTAAATCTTGACAGTGCTTCATTCTGTTAATCAAGGAGAAAACGTATTCAGTTACGGGCTCACCTTCTGTTTCTTCCACGTCCAACCATTTTTCATACAACAGAGTAAGAGGTGTTCGAAGATTCTTGCCATGCACCAGTTCAGCAGGAGTAAATCCAGTGCTTTCATGGGTAACAGTTCTTAGGGCAAACAGAGCTGGATATATAGCTTGCTCCCAATCACTCCCAGACTCCAAGCACAACACCTTTAGGACTCTTTTAACTGTCCGATGAAATCTTTCGATTGGATTACTTTGTGGATGATAGACAGAGCTGTGAACTACCTTTATCCCGAACTTCTCTAGAAAAGTAGTACTGAGTGCGCTGGTAAAAGAACTTCCTTGATCTAACTGCAAAACCTTCGGAAATCCCATCCTACTAAAGATTTGCATTAAAGCATCAACAACAGTCACAGATGTTATATCTTCTACTGGGACGGCATCTGGATATTTAGATGATAGGCACATCGCAGTCAACAGGTATCTTTTTCCACTTGGAGTGACTGGCAAAGGTCCACAAGCATCGACATTTATCTTGGAAAAGACTTCTTGAATCACCGGAACTATCTTCATAGGAGCCTTCTTTTTGTCCAGAGGTTTTCCAACGCGTTGACATCTGTCGCAGCTTCGAACGTAGTCTTCGATTTCTTTATAACACTGGGGCCAAAAGAAGTGTCTGGAAAAGATGTCTTTCGTCTTTGTCACTCCTAAATGTCCCGATGTTCCCTCATGACAAAAGGCTTTCAAGTCATTTCGATACTTTTTAGGCACAACCAGTAACAGTCTCTCCACTCCTGTCTTGTCCATCTTTCTCTTCACGAGTATTCCATTTTCTAGTTTTTCTAATCCACCAGCAGATTCACTTGGGTTTTCTTGCACTTTTTCCAAAAGTGATTTTAGCTCGGGGCATTCTTTTTGTTGATCTGAGAAAGTTTTAGAATCCACTTTCAACAACGCCAAGCCCTCATAGTTATCTTCTTTAGGTGGGAATGAAAACAGATCATCTTCTTCAATTGTTATTTCATCATTCTCATTTTCCTCTTCCTCCACAACTTCTTCAACTAGGTCTTCGACAGCTTGCTCTTGTTCTGCTTTGCGTCTTCGAGCTCTTGTTTCTATAGCATTGATCTGGTGAGGAACATCTTCATTTTTCATTGTATCTAATAAGGCTGCTGTTTGATTACCCAGCAAGTATCTTCCTTTGTCTAGTTGACATGGCACGACAGCTGCCTTTGTGATTACATGTCCGAATTTTCCTTTCAACTCCACTTCTGCCAACGGCAAGCATACTGGGAATTCGTCCAACGGTTGTTGTACCCAAATGTTCTCTCCAGTTAACATTTTAGGAGTGATTCTGTTGCGGCACACAACGTCGATGCTGGTTCCAGTATCTCGCAAAATAGGCATAGTGAAACCATTTACTTCAGCCATGAACGTATAGGGGGACATAACGTCTTCGTCTCCTTTCTTTATAAGACGGTTGATGTCTGAAGTTCCACCAGTCTTCTTCATCAAGGGACAGTCAGGTCTTAGATGTTCAGTAGAATTACAACGAAAACATCTTGGTTTTCTGCGTTTTTCGAAGGCTTCATTATTTTTACTTCTTTCATGTTCACTCTTCTCAACCCTTGGTTCATTCAGAGGGGCCTTTGATTCAGATTGATTTTTTCCTCTCCATGGTTTGAACGTTTTTTCTTTTGTTGGAAATGTCTTTTTTATGAGCAGTCTTACGTTTTCATACTCATCCAGTTTTTCTGCGACCCTCTCTGGATTTTTCATCTGGGTCCACTCATCGATAAAATGATTTTTAATTTCCAAACTGGTTTTTCTTTTTACTTGCTCAGATAAAATCAAATTACACAAATCTTCAAAATTTCTCACTTCCAACCCTCCTATCCATTCGTAGAAATAGTTTTTCAGCTTAAACAAAAAGTCTTTCCAAGTTCCCTCTGGTCCTTTATGGTGATTATAAAAAAGTTGACGGAACTTTTCTGGGCTGAGTTTGTATCGGTTCAGAAGTACCTTCTTAATAGCCTCGTAATCTTCGTATGTTTCTTCCGATTCCCGAGCGATGAGCTGGGCCATTTCAATTGGCAAGAGTCCCGTAAGGTGAGACACCCATTGCTCTTCTGGAAGGCCGATCCTCTTGGCTGTTCTTTCGAAAAGGACTAAATACAAACTGATATCAGATTTGGAGTCATATTTTGTCATCAAATTGTGTATGTCTTCTCTATGTCTTGGAGCCACACTTGTTCCATTTTTCTCCAATCTTAATTTTTCGAGAAGAAACTTATTTTCTGACTCTTGCTTTTCTAGAAACAAACGATGCTCTTCTAGTTGCTTCCTTTCTTCGACAGCAGTTTGAAGAAATGATTCTACGAATTCTTGTTCGTAATGTGTACTAGCTTTAATGGCTTCTTTCAAAGTTAAAACTGTCGAATTCGCATCTATGTCAATGTTCATTTCCGTAGCGAGGTTTAATAAGTCCCCTTTTCGACACTTTCCCCAAATAGCCATTTTTATAAAAAAAAAAATATCTAACTACTTTTACCGACAAGATATTAAAAAGTTTCTTTAAATGTCTGAGACGAATTCACACTCGAATAGACTTCATATACAATAAACCTTTTTTTTATAACATATCTTAAAATTCACAACTAAAAGTATTATTCTCATAACCATAAACCTTTATAAATTATACAATATCTTTTTTTTTAAAGATAAATAGCAAGGTTTAATTTCATTTTCTATAAGCAATAAGAACGTATTATTTTAACGTATTAACGTTAAGAACGCAAGAAATACATTCGAAAAGAAATGTCTCAATGCTTAAACACGAAAATAAGGCAAAAAGAAATAAATTGCAATAAATTTTCTATAAGAAAATATTTTCACCTATATTAATATATTTTTAATGCAAGGAAATATCAAAATCACTTATAACAAATATCCTCAAAATAAGCATTAAAAAAGAAATAAAATGTGACCACGAAATTATTTTCCAATAAAAAATAAAAGAAACAGAATATGGTAAATAAACTTCTTATTCAACAGATGTATTTTTTTCTTCTTACTTAAAAAAAACATCAAAAATATATCGTCTTTTATTTCCACTACAGAAAACAATCTCAAAATCCACCTGTCTAAAACTAAATAAAAAAGCAATAGTAGCTTTCGATATTCTTATGATTTTTTTTTTCCTAACAAGAAGCCAACCCATCCGCCATGTTTGTCCACGAACACATTTTCTCAAAACGAAAACTCGGTTGACGAAAGAATTTTTAAATATGTAATTGGGTTCATACAATAATTCTTAACGAATAAACACTCAAATATATCATCAAAGAATTTAACCAGTGCTGTCATTCAAATATTTATACATGAATACACTAAAATTCCTATATATTTTTTATTCGTTAACAAGAAACTTGATAGACACAAGATTTTTTTTTTAACTGTATAATTATCTTATACCATTCAAATATATGTAAAAATATTTTTTCCAAGAATTTTAACAGTGCTACCATTCAAAGACGTTTGAATACACTAAATTCTTTAATATTTATTCACTCTTGATATCAAAATATATACTACTTCGCAACAAATATCTATTACGCTCAAAATAACACTAAATTCCAACAATAAGCTACTTAATGCTTAATATTTAACTAAGTTATAAATATTTTTCAAGCAAATAACATAAGTATTTAAGCTTCACAATTGTATCCAGGAATCACTTGTTACCAATAATGGCGCTTTCAATAGAATTTGATAGCTTTTAAAGCACGTTACGAACATTGATATCATACATGAATAGTTATTTTAGAGTAATTAATACAAAACTTTCTGTTTATCATTTCAAAAACAACTCAAAACTCAATTTCCAAGGAATTAACTACACCTTATTAAGTTTTTTACGAGTTAAAGGGGTTTTTATTTTTGAAAAACCAAACTAATTTTATAAACAGAATTTTGTATTGACATTTTAGTTTATGTAACTATTTTTTCTCGACACCGGCAAAAGACAAAATTTGCAAAAGGCACTCACCAAAAGAAGTGACGAGATGCTGTTATCCTCGAAAATGTCACCGCAATCCACCATTTTTAGGTCTTGTAACGACATACAAGACTCCAGAATACTCGAACACAAAAAATTACTCCCGTAGAAGCGAAGGTAGCTTTATTTAGATGATTCGAAATTCGTTTTATTAACACATTATTTATTTATTAAAAACACTTTAGAAATGTTAGTAAAATAATCGGAGTTCGTTCATTCTCGATAACCTCTCGTCCATTTAGGACCACACCTAAAATTATGTCTTTCCCGTTCAGTGTCTAAAAAAGTTCTCTTCTTATTCCCTGCTGCGGGACTGCTTCCAAGTTGGCCGGTAGAGGGCCAAGGACCAATACGTTGACGCTACAGCATATCTTTCATGTATACATTGTATACACTAGTTAACCCTCTTCTAATGCATACTGTTACCGTTTGATAACTATTAACATAATCCACTTTATTCTATAAAATTAGAGCTCCTCCAAGACAAATCTGTTTTTTTTTTCATCTATTACATTTCATTTTAAAGTTTTGTTACTAATAATCCTCATAGATGACAGTAAAAGTGTATTCAAAATTAAAGAGTGAGGTTATTAACTTTTGTGAAATTACGTTTTTGGCAGTGTTCAAAGAATAATAATATTAGTACTAAATTACTAATAAATTGTTTTGAAAAATTAATCATAGTTAAAAAGGGTTATTTTGAAATATATTTAGTAGTTTTCTAGTCATTATTATCAAAATTGGAATTTTGCAGTTGGTTTTTGTCATATGATGGAAAATTTTTTAAATATTGAAATTATTTAAATTCTAATGCAGTTAATTTTTTTTAGTATTTTTCCCATAATGTGTGAGTATTAAAGATACATATATATATTTTTGTTCATGCATTAGAGGGTTAAAATGAAACTTTTTAGATTTACCACAGGTTTAAAATAAACCTAAGAAGCCTATTGTTTTAACCTGTGAATTTTAAAAAGTTAGAACGGATTTTGACATTATCCATGTGGCATTCGCTTACAAATTTAGAATCTTTCAACTACAAAGAAAAAAAAATGTTTTTCAATGCCCATTTATTAGCATGGTCAGTTGTTGCCAACGCCCCACAACAAATAAACTCCACAATGGCACAGTAAAGATGCATATTTCCAAACAAACAATTGCACTCCTTGGACATTTCTGAAATATGTATTCATATACTTGTTGACCACACATGACGACGCAAAGCTTAACAAAGAGCAAGGGCTTACAGTAAAGACAGGAGCCGTCAAAAATGTCCCACATGTAGGAAGATTCTCAGGTAACTCAAGCAATGATTGATTAGTTCAAAGAGGTTAAACTTCATGGGTGGTTTGTCCACTTATGGATTAGAGTCCAAAAGGGGTCATCAATTTGACTGACAACCATTCATAATGTTTTCAAGTGTGGTGGTTTTCACAGATGAAAGGGATTGTCCAGGGCCTAGTCTTCAGTGCAAATATTTGTCAATCTCAGTTACTTCGCGCAGAATCATTTTTTAGCCTTGCTCTAAATTATATTATCATTAACGCTGTATATAAGAGACCAGAGAACATTAAATCTGATACGTTGAGAACTGATTTAAAAAAATAAATAATGGAAACTGAGAAAGATAATTCCGAGTAATATAAGTTGTCAATTTTGAAGCGATCTGCAAAATTTCGTGATAGCAGCTGGCCGGGGGTGTAGTAAAAAGCAAATATCTATTTAAAAGAATCTGGTTTCAGAACCAATCGCTTCAATTATACACGATGATATTCTTTTTTTTTCTGTTATTCTTTATACACTTTTAAAACAACATCGATGATAAAAATCTTTTCGACTCTATTTCGAATTAGGACAGTAAACTTCCTGAGTAATGACGTCAATACTTTTTTTATAATCTATTTCAGGATTAAAGCAAATCATGGTCTTAGTTATTTGAACTTGTTTTTGTTAAAATGATACAGTTTTCATATGACAGTAGTTAATCAAATCTATAATAATAAAAGAAAGAGTCTGTCTGTCTCTCTGTGTGTATGTCTGTGGATCGCAAAAGACCTACTTAGACTGCTCTAAAAAATTCGCAATTTTTAATATAGATTCCTTTCAATACCTACGTGTGCACCTGAGGCTTAATTTTTTCATATTTGATTGTGATTTTTAATTAATATAATTAGTTTCAAACAAACGTCATCCACGTGGGATTGCGGGACCATAACAGGGCTTGAAAATATATGGACCGGGCCGAAACAGAGGCTTTACGCCATTCTCTATTAAATTGGTTGATTGAGTTTGGTTGAGATATGCGCTCGCCCTAAGGCTGCTTCATCCTCTATTGGTGTTTGCTTTTTTAAGTGCGCATGCGCCAACACGAATTTAATTTTGTTTTGATTTTGAGTGTATTTTCACAAGTAAGCACGCCTCTGAAAGGAAGCAATGCGAAGTTAACGGGTTCCCAGTAAGGCGGGATCATACTGCTAGTACAGCTGTGGAAATAAAAAAGTACCCACTTGAGGTTATTTCATCCGTTAGTCACCCTATAGAATCGGACCTTTTTGAGATTGTGAACAATTAACATTCTGAGTTAATTGCACGACACAAAATTTGCATAAGGGACCGTCTTCATATTAAAAATGTTATGATAAATAAAGACGGCTTTGCATGCATGCTTGCTTGTCATTTTAGAGATGGTCCCCAAAAGGTCCACAAGTGATTCGATTGAATAACTCGTCAAATATTCATCCAAATGTAACAAAAACTTAGATTTAAGGGTTTTCAAGAGTGCTTAACATTTCTAAGTTATTAAAAGTGGGTGTTGCTATTGGAAATTTCAAAGATCGTAATATTTTTAATATGAAGACGGCCCCTTATGCAAATTTTGTGTCATGCAATTA
This sequence comes from Hylyphantes graminicola, assembly GCA_023701765.1. Classification (NCBI taxonomy): domain Eukaryota; kingdom Metazoa; phylum Arthropoda; class Arachnida; order Araneae; family Linyphiidae; genus Hylyphantes; species Hylyphantes graminicola. The sequence goes on along the minus strand of CM043118.1, from coordinate 48,180,748 downwards.
ACTCACAATGTTAATTGTACACAAACTCAAAAAGGTCCGATTCTATAGGGTGACTAACGGATGAAATAACCTCAAGTGGGTACTTTTTTATTTCTACAGCTGTACCTCTATATAGACCTTTGAAAAATTCATTTCAAAATTTCATTATAGAATTTTTCTTAATGCTAACTTTTTAATATAAACTAGGATATTCAAGCTTTCCAAAAATACTGATACTGAATTAGCTGATTTATTAATTGTATAAAAAATGGCGTAGCAAACAGGTCAAGCAATTTCAAATAATGTCAAATGAACTATTTATTTAAAAAAAAAAAAAACTGGTAGAGCAATCATAGCTTTCCAAAATATGTATTTTTAAAGCATAAAACTTTAAATTTCACTAAAATGACGTGAGTAGTGTCAAACGCTCATTTTTTCAAATTCATTGCACAAAACTTACTTTTAAAATCTATATTTGTTTGAAAAATATGTTTATTTAACGAAAATATGTGTAGGAATTTGGTCAGTAGTGAAGAGGTAAATGGTTGAATCTTTCTCTAGACTGTATTAGTATTTATAAGTTGTGTAATGCTTAACTTTCACTAAATGGCGTTTTTATTTTTAAATACCTAATGCGAAATATAAGGTAATGATCGTATTGCGATGCATTTGAAATTCTTTTGCGATTGATTTTGAAATCCGAAATCTACATTTTATGTTTTCTACGCGTTTTAGAGGGTGCTGATTCTAAAAAAAAGCGGCTTTCGAACAGAAGTTCGTCTGTCCGTCCGCCTGTTTGTTTGCCGTCTGAAACTCCTCTACCGATCGAACTAAAAGAGCTACGAATTTCAAATTTCGTACACACGTTCCTAGTATCTGTCGGACGTCATAGTAAGGTTTTCGAGAAAATTGCGCATGCGCAAGAGGTTGCTGTCACAGAACTTTTTATGTTTTAAAAAAAATCTCCTTATAAATTATATAATTACCTGTAAATATGTGCACCTATTTGTTGAGGGGTAATTACATACCCTTAGTTTAAAGTTATACAGCTTCAATAGCCAATAAAGTCCACCCTAAGCCCCAACGAATAATCTTGCAAGGCAGTGTCGTTTCAGAACTGCTTGCATGACCTTGAATTCCAGTGTCATGGGGGTAGGGAAAGGCTGAGTGGAGGTGCAGTGGCGTCGTATTTAAGACCTAAGATACGCCCCTGGATATCACTTGGAATCTGGGTCCGATTGGACCTCTTATCGATCGTTTGCTGCAATGTCTTGCGAAAGAGGTGGTGCTTTTTTTTTTGCGTTTCTATTGTGTCAAATATTAAAGTTCTTTGGACCATAAAGCCTTTTTAGAGACCTTATAAGTTCTTAATCCAAAGAGTAAATTTTCAATATTTTTTTTATCCCTGGAAACGTCAGTTTTTATTCTAATATTTTTCGCGTAATAAAAAAAAACGATTTCTGCTGACCCCACCTGACAGTTTTACGTTGGAACATTTAGACAGCATAATCTGTACCATATTTTTTTGCTTCCGCACTAAGTTTTTAACGTTAAATGAAATATTTTATAAAGGCTATGACCATCTGTCTATGCGTCAACCTCTCTCACAGAACGAACTTCGCAAACACACGGGATACGTCATATTGAAGCAAAAAATCATTATGAGGGTATTAAGAAAGTTGTAGATGGAGAGTTCTTTCTTAGTTTGCATAAATAATATATGATCATTTTTAATTCACTTTTAAGCGTTTTTTATGCTTAATTACTTGCATAGAAGTCATAATACAATTAATACTTTAATTGTTCGAAAATTGTAAATGTTTCTCTCCTTCTAGTTGTACATATAAAAAATTACGACGCTATGATAATGGAAATTGTTAGTTTTTCTAAGATGTATAATTATGCATGGCAGCGGTTTAAAGTAACATTTACTGTTATAAAAAAACTACTTTTTTATTGGATATACATAAAACTTTTGAAAAGCTTTAGGGAGTAGCATTCTCAGTTTTTGCACTAGTTATATTTTAAGTAAATGTGTATAGACTTGTTTTTACCACCTTGAGTTTTAATTTATTATTTCCATTCAGTATTTTATGTATTTAAAATAAAAATTTCTGAGTGAATAGTTGAAAAAGACTCCTCAATACATTTAATTTTAAATTTCACTAAATCTTGTAATTTTTTTTAAAGTTATATGTGTTGCTGAAAATCTAACTAGTACCATTGCCAAATGGATTAATACGTAGGATATCTCAGGTGGTTTAGTAATCAATGCATAGTGTTTACTAACAAAATACTTTACGTTGGAAAAACGAGGACATTATCACCTCTAGTATCACTTGACTATCAAATCTCCCAATTTACGTTTTCCTTGTTGAGAGGAGAGTAAATAAATCCAAACGTTGTTAGGACTTTATAAGGAAAAATCCAATAATTTAAAGATTAACACATCCGTGTTACCCTGACTTTATCTACTTTTATTTTATTTTTCAAATCTTTTTTTCATAAATCATAGAAGGTCAACACCAAAAGTAATCGGTAATTGTCCATTTGGCCTCGAAACTGTAACTGTGGTCGTGCAGAGAATTTTTAAAAAAGACCGCGAAACTGTTACAGGACCTTAACCCTCACTTTAAAAATGAATTTAATGCCTTATATGAGTAATATTGGATTTATAAACCCCATTTGAATTTGTCTAGAAAGTATAAAAATGAAAGAAATTAATCTGAATATGTAAATTTCAATATGTAAATAAACGATGTAAATTTCAATTTTCTAACATTCAAACAGAAAATAAATCAAATCAAATGAATTAAGGTTTGGAAGGACTTTGATTGCTCATTTATGCATTAATGATGTATTCAATACGAAGAAACAAATTTATTCAAAGATATTCATTCTTATAATGTTCAGTCATCGATTTATGTGCTGATTGACCATAATTAAAAAAAATCAATGTATCTCCAAACAGTTTTTGTAAAAATATAAAGGTTATTTCTAAATTTTAAACACATATTTATTTAATATTTGTTATTGTATCAAAAAAACTCTAAACTGAAGAAAAACACTCGATTTAATCAATTTAATCTTAGCATGACTCTTAGCGATGCCTATCATAAAAAAAAAAACAGCAACCCCAATGAAAAATACCTAAACTGTTATTTTGCTATCGAAAAATAATAAATGAAAAGTGTATTAAATAATATTTATTTTCCTATTTTTTTTATATTAGTGTTCCCGGGTCATTATACTTAGACAAATTTTAAGTTGCTTTCAATTGGAAATATCGAATGTATATTTCAAAACTTTTAAAGTTTGATAACAAAGTTTACTTTGCTTCAAGGAGGAAAAAATAAATACAATATAAATTAGAATTAAGTTTACACACGAAAGTGTGTTCTGTATGATGAAAGAAAGTAAATTGTTTCGTGAAATAGGTAAATAAAATTTTTAAATGATAATTGTTGTCTAGTTTTTCAAAATTCTTTTAGACATTATTCAACTGTATGGTTAATCATTCAAATAGTCCCAAGGTGTTTCCAAACTTTTGACCTCAACACGAACAAATGCATACAAAAACTTGCACTTTCTGGAAAACTTCTTTTAAATCAAAAAGCCGTATCAAAGAATAAAAAAAACCTAAAACACCTTCCTAAGATGATGTAAAAGTGACTTGTTATGACATCACCATTAGTCGTTGTTCCACTTCCAAAATTGTTTTTCGGAGATTATTTAAAAAGCAGCTAATATACACAAAGAATTGTCCTCGAGATGAACCGGTTCCAACCGGTCTCAAAGACACCGGTCTGAAATTTAATGATGTTCTAAATGACCCCTAGGGCTTGGCCAACACCTGAGAATTCATCTTTCGAATATGATCCTTCGGTTGGTTTGACGAATCTGTAACTGATATTTCTGTCAACAACAAGTTTAAAATATAGGTAAAAGGAAAAGGAATAAAGATCGGCCGCAAATGGTCAAACATGTTCAAAATTATTGTGCCTATATTTAAATGATTGACAATAATTTATATTTATTGATAATAATAAACTTATTGTTGATTGATAATAATTTATATTTATTGAATGATAATAATTTATATTTATTGAATGATAATAATAAGGTATTTATTGTTGATCGATAATAAAATATACCGCAATTAACACTCCTAATCAAGACCCAAAGTTACCATATTCACAAAACAATTTTAATACATCTTCAGAACCTATTAAGAGTAGCTAAACATACCATAACTAGACAATAAGATTATTTCTTATGATGTCACGCTCTTCATACTGCGATTTCATTGGTTGTTTTGTTTTCTTTGACAAAAAGTTGAAACAAGCCCATTGTATGACCTTACAGAATGATGTTTAATATATTCCATATTCCTGTATAGCTTTTTTATAGGCTTTCGAATGATACATATTTTGAATTTAAATTTTTGGGATTACAATTCAATGACGCGTAAAAGGCGTCTTAATTTGGTCTTTAACCCCATTCATTTATGTCGTAATCGTTTTTTTATTTAATTAATTTTTTTGCGCATTGGCATGTACCGCAATTACAGATATCCGTAATTTTACTTTTTTTCCTATAACCTATCCCTTCCATCATAACCTATTTGTCATTAAAAGTTCATTCAAAATACCTAATACGAGTCAGACAATTACAATTTTGACAAATCAACGTAGTCGTACGTCGAAGTTGTCGTTCGTTCGAGAAAGACGAGTTAAATTTGTGCGTTTGACCAAACCTTATTTTGTTTGTTTTGGGTCATATCTCCATGTATAATTCACGTGAGTGAAAAACGTGTGAATTTATCTGGCGGCAGAAACCCACCAACTTGTATGTAATAGTTGCAATTTAAGGCTGGTTTGGTGGTAACATAAAATTATTCTGATTTGCATAATGCTAAGGTATTGAAGAGTCTACTATTGAAAAGCACACATTCTCCAAAGTATAACTAAGATAAAGGGTCCGGTCCGTTCATTGGCGATTTTGGCAATCGTAAATTCAATTGGACAAAGTCGCCAACGAGTGGACCGGGCCCAATATCTTATTTATACTTTGTGGAATAGGAATTTTACATCTCGTTCCTTCATTTGAACAATGCTAGAGCATTTTCGTACAAAATGAAACTGAATAGCCAAATTATTGAAGCTTAAACTATTTTAATGTTTAATTTTGTCAAACCAGTGTAGCGGTGTGATATTTACTACTCTCGTGTGGCAACACATTGGCTTTGTAGTTGGAGATCTGTGTTCTACCAAATAAATCGCTCATTCCTCTGTCATTAGAAATGTTTCATTATTTATTGATTTAAGTCATTAAACATCGAAACTAGATAAGTACCAAGTCTCCCTCTTCACTGGTGACTACCGGACGCAAGATGAGCGACGACGAAACTTCGACCGAAAAGGTAAACTGCGCTAAAGATTCAACAAGCAGCATCGCGAGGGTAAGCATCAAGCCACCGCCATTTTGGAAGCCTGATCCAAGAATATGGTTTCTGCAGTTGGAGGCTCAATTTAGGAATGCATCGATCAAAGAGGATCAAACAAAGTTCGATTATGTAGTGAGTTCAATCGAGACAGGAATTTTATCGCAAGTGTCGGCTGAAGGTCTAAAACCTCTTCCATCCAAAATTGAAGCTATAACCAATTTTCCTGAGCCTAAATCCTACACGAATTTGAGAAAATTTCTAGGAATGGTGAATTTCTACCATAGATTCATCCCAAATTGCGCCAAAATTCAACAGCCATTGACTTCTTTACTTAGCGGTATCAAGAAAGAAAGCAAAAGAGAAGTTATTTGGACAGAAGAATCGAAAATCTCTTTTCAAATGTTAAAAGAGGCATTAGGTCGAGCGGCGAATCTAACTCATCCTTCTGACAAAGCTGAAATATCTCTTACCACTGACGCCTCGGACACTGCCATTGGAGCTGTTTTGCACCAGACAGAGAATAAAAAGAAAAGCCCAATGAGTTTCTTCTCCCGAACGCTGACACCTACTCAAAGGAAGTACAGTGCTTATGACAGGGAGTTATTGGCGATTTATGAAGCCGTGAAGCATTTTAGATACATTTTAGAGGGACGACCTTTCACTATTTTCACGGATCACAAACCCTTGGTATTTGCTTTTCAACAAGATTTGGAAAAGGCTTCGCCACGGCAAGCCAGGCAACTTTCATACATTGGACAATTCTCTACTGATATACAATACATCCAAGGTGAAGACAACATTATTGCGGACGCTCTTTCTCGAATAGACACGATATCTGTCCCATCTCCAGTCGACCTGCAAGCGTTAGCTGAGGCTCAGGAGGACGAAGAGTTAGAAATGCTTAAGAGAAATCCCAAGTTAAGGATTATACAGGTTTCTGTCCCAAACAGCAGAAAAGGTATCTTCTGCGATGAATCCACAGGCAGTTATCGTCCTTATATTCCTCCGAGCTTTCGACAGCAGATATTTTCATCAATCCACTCTCTTTCTCACCCGGGCGTTAAAAGTACCAAGAAGCTGATTACGAAACGATTCATTTGGACTAACATCAATAAGGATTGCTCTAACTGGAGTAGAGCATGCCTGGAATGCCAAAAATCTAAGGTTCAGCGACATACCCATTCAGCTCTTTCAAACTTTTCTGTGCCTCCCGAACGATTCCAGCAAGTTCACATTGACATAGTTGGCCCCTTACCGCCTTGTCGAGGCTTCAGATACCTATTGACGATGATTGATCGTTTCTCGAGATGGGTTGAAGCGATTCCAATGGAAGACCAAACAGCAGAGACTGTTGCAAAGGGGCTGATATCAACATGGATAAGTCGTTTCGGAATTCCACAACGTATTACGTCTGACCAGGGAAGACAATTTGAAAGCCATCTATTTTCCTCCTTAAGTAAATACCTTGGTTTTCAGACCTCACGAACGACTGCGTACCACCCTCAGGCCAATGGACTGATAGAAAGACAACATAGAAGTATTAAAACCGGTCTACGATGCCATTTGCAAAATAGTACAACGTGGGTAGATGCTTTGCCGTTGGTTCTTCTTGGATTGCGCACCACACTGAAAGAAGATATCGGCTACTCTTCAGCGGAATTACTCTATGGAAGTCCTCTTTGTTTACCTGGAGAATTTGTTGCCGAAACTCCCGGAGTTACGCACTCGGAGTTCGTACAGGCACTCCAAAAGGAAATACGTAAATTGAAACCCTCAAAAACGACCACTCATGGCAAAAAGCCTGTTTTCGTGTCGAAAGAGCTTTCGAATTGCTCTCATGTGTTTGTATACGACAATGCTCCTGTATCTTCCCTGCAACCAGTTTATCGGGGCCCCTTCGTCGTTAAAGAGAGAGCATCCAAGTATTTCGACATTGAAATCAAAGGTATAGTCAAAAGAATATCAATCGATAGATTGAAGCCTTGCTTTACGCTGCACGAAAACTCAGAAGAGTCTGGGACGGATGCTTCATTATCTGACGTCAGAGTTCCTCCTCCCACTCATTTTTCCAAGAAGTCGGACGAATTGTCGCCTGAAGACAGAAGCTATACGACGCGCAGGGGTAGAAAGGTCAGGTTCCCGAAACATCTAGAACATTACGTACCGTAATCGCTGTGGCTGGGAGGGGAGTGTGTAGCGGTGTGATATTTACTACTCTCGTGTGGCAACACATTGGCTTTGTAGTTGGAGATCTGTGTTCTACCAAATAAATCGCTCATTCCTCTGTCATTAGAAATGTTTCATTATTTATTGATTTAAGTCATTAAACATCGAAACTAGATAAGTACCAAGTCTCCCTCTTCACCAGCATATGCAAATCCCATTGAACATTAATTTTTAATAGTTACTTTCTAGCGAAATTTTTTTAATTCACTTAATGCTTTATATCATAAAGTAAACGCACAGATGCAACAAAGTTTGGATCATCCAAGCGACATCGCCTGTCATAGGAAATACCAGGGAGTATCAAAAGGTCTCTATTTTCAATAAATATTTGATTAGGGCAAGAGTTTTGTGAATGTCATATACTGTCAGAAAATACACACAATAGTTTCATTGAGTCTGTGTTCTGTGTTATCCATTTATCAATACGCTAAAATCTAGCTTTCAGCAATTTGTCACCCGCTGGCCTTTATGGCAATTTGACAATACACAAAACAGCATGCATATTTGTTTTCTTGAATAGTTAATATGCGATGGGTTGTTTTCTCATTATAAATGTAGTTACTTAATGGTGTTATAATCTTTACCTTGTGGGTTTGCGTTGCGCTCCGAAACATTTACAATTCTAATTATCATTCATAACTAAAGGATATAAGTTAGCACTTTACTTCATCTGTGTGCGTATCTATTGCTATTTTACGGAAGTAATTAATGAACCTAGCACAGATGGATGCAGGTCAAATACATTACATTTTTGAAATGATTTTTAATTCTGATATCACTTGCCCCTAATGACAATTTTACACTATCATATCACATCTTCGCTAACGGAATGCATTAGAGTTGTTAATGTTCATATTTTAAATAAAAAAAATCTAAGTAAAAAATGCATAATAAAAAATTGAATATTTGATAATGCAAATGTACTTATTTCCAAGGCTTTAGTCATTGCCATTAGTTTAATTTAAAGCGTTTGTCCCAATTCATTAAGAGAAATGTTTATGTCCTTTGTCCAGTATCATAAGTAAAATTATGAATTTAAAATGTGTGCACTAGATAGTTTGTAAAAAAAAGTTAGACTCTTTATCTACTTCGTAATTGAACAACCTTTTCAAAAATTGCAAGTAGTATAATTATTTAATGTGTATAAATGAAACAACTTTGTTGTCCTCGTACCGCGTAACGGTTCGGGAACTGGGTTCAATTTCCGAGTAAGATTTGTAAATATAACTCAAGTCTTACTGTAATTGGATGCAAGTACGAAGGCCGTGTGGCATAATAAATACTTATTTAATAACCAGTTAATATACGAGGCGAATGCAATGAAAATGCATAATAGTTAAGACTCAAATGAACGTTTCTGTATTCTTTTTTTTTTAATATTAATTTTCTCTGGAAAATAACTTGTACGTTATTAGAACGTAATGTAGGTATGTGATTTATAATTTCAGATACAGTTAAAGAACGCTATCAAGGTTTTAAAACTGTGCACCGTTACTCCCTGATATACCTTGATTCACTTATAGCAAATGGAAAGAAAAATATAACCGAACGTTTTTAAAAATATAACCGAACTTGATTTTTTTGTCAAAGCTAATGGTTTGTTTTAGCTCATATAAAGAAAGGAGTTGAAATATTATCGGTAGCAAAAAAGCCTCAGTTGTTAAAAGTTTGCAAATGGCTCTTCTTCGGGTAAATGACTTGATTGGAGCTAGTCGAGGTGATGATCGGTTTATTGAGAACGAACCTTTCACGTGCATACATCATGCATCCAAATGAAAGCTATGAATGATTATGGTGATTGCAAACACTAAAAAAATATTCCTTTCGGCGGACCAGTTTGAATATGACGTTTTGAATAAATTTAACGGCCAAATCATTTAAGGGCCATGCATCATAAATGACGCAAATGACAATTACTGAATAAATTCCAAATGCAGAATCGTAATAATATTGGTTAAGGTAGATTTATTGGTTTATATTAACGTTGGAGTAGGGATAGGGATTTAATGGGCTATTGATGATGAGCCCTGTAATTTTGAACCTCAAGATCAAGGGAAAATTCGAAATGCAACCCATGAGCAACATCGTATGAGACGTCAAGAGAGAAAAAGGGTTACAAAATTTGATCTATTTAGCAGAAAAATATCCCATATATATATAACGTTAATCCTGTGTACCTGTGTTATACCTTGTTATACCTGTGTTAATAACATAGAACTAATGCCATTTTCAACTAAAGTGTATAAATAATCCTTAAAACTATTAATATTGTGGTTTAGAACTGGTTGCAGTACATGACGAAAAGTGTATCCGAAAAATAATTTTTTTAATCGAACTCAATAGAATATACCTTTTATCAATCAATGGAGGCTAATTATATATGATTATTTGATCAATATTTAGTCTACTGTAATGAGATTATTTCTTTTTAACTCATGAAAGACGAGCATAACTTCAGATTGCTCGTCTTACATATTTTTTTCTGAAGCTTCAAGTTACCGCGTAGGTGATGTAGTCGCTACCGTAAATAGAATAATTCGAGATCTATTATATAAAGTGGCATATTAATTTACTGCTGAGTCCAAAGAAGGACATGCACTTAAACACACGCAAGTGTTTGCCCGAAATAGATTTTTTTTAAAAGAGGTAATTCTAATCCAGGAGCATTTTAATCTATAAAAGATTACTTTAAAGTCCACATTTTTAGATGGTTCTAAAAAGGGACATGCAATAAGTAAAAGTGTGTGCAGGGCCGCCGACAGGATTTATGGGCCCCTATGCAACTTAGTTCGGGCCCCTAACTCATTAGTAACATTTTTCTAATCAATAATGTTAACTAATTAATAAGTCAATTAATAATTATTATTAATTAACAATTATATTAAACATAAAAATATTGATTAATTAAAATAAAATTCTTTCATTATTATCTTAAACATATGGCAACTGTTAATAACATTTAAAACCCTTATTTGTAATTAAACTTACTAATTTATTTTTAGTTAAACAAAAATTTCATGTGTCCTGGGGAAATCTAAAGCCCCTTGTCAGGCGTGGGTCACCATCATAGACCGCGTAACACGAATACCGTCAGACACCCCAGAACTTTGGAAGCCCTCATTATGAGTACTTTTTAATGGATATGACGGTCCAGGACCGTGGCAACAATTCGAAGTCGGTAAAATTCAAAGGAAAAATAGACTACAGGGTCTTTTCGTGGCAGAACCGCTTTTTTTGGTGGGGGCGGGGGGGGGGGATTTCTAAAACGAGTATTGGTGTTGTTAGTTGGGGTAATTTCAAGACAGTAGCAATTTTAGTTAAAAGACACTGTTTTTTTTGTGTGCAAATTTTATTAAAATAGTTTAAATAAAATCATATTTAACAACGGATATGTTCGTCTAGCATAGAACCTTAATTAAATTTTGATAGACTCTCCCCCTCCCCCTCCCAAAAAAATTATAATTACATTCAAATCTCGCTTTATATATTTCCAAATATATGGGCATTATTTTACAAACGTGAGCTTTAATAATAAAACGTGAGCTTTAATAATTTTAAAATACACAAGGAATCTTACCCGATCACCACCCCACAGGAAACGCCAAAAGTTAACTATCCCTCTTGACCTTGTGATTTTTCACCCTCGCGCCCCCCCCCCCCCCCCCACGCCTGGCTTTATTTATTGCATCCATTCCCAGCCTGAAAGTATCGCGTTCCTTGTGAGGTTACTTTCAATTTTTTTCAACTTCCAAAAAAGTTTCAGTTAATGTGTCACTCTAATAAAAAAGTACAAAATTATACGATGTTCCCTCTGTTAATGTTATTATTTTCAAATGTTAATTAAAATTTTGAGTTTGAATTTTCTATTTATAGTTTTTAAATTTTTTGTCAATTTTTGAAAATTAACAATTTTACATAATCTTTGTTAGTGAAGAAATTTTAAAGTTACTGAATATAATTGCTTCAAAGAGACTATTTCTAATGATGTCACACTCTCCATGCTGCGATTTTATTGGTTGTTTTGTTTTCTTTGACAAAGTGTTAAAACAAGATCATTGGTTTTTATAACTTCAAGGTCTACAAACTGCGATTTCATTGGTTGTTTGGTTTTCTTTGACAAAGGGTTAAAACAAGCCTTTGAGTTAATTTTTTTAAAAATAGATTTGTATTGACCTTTTGGGAAAAATACTGAAAACGCTTTGACGTACACAATGAAATTTTCAAAATACTTATAATAAAAGGGAAATGATGTAAAAAGCTAATAGTTACACAACATAATGCAGAAATTTTAAAGTTTTCCTCTTTAAAAGACCCTTTTAATATTTATAAATTATCAAATAAGCTTAACATCATATTAGTTTACTAGATGCAACATTACAAAATTATAACTAAATAAATAGAGAAAATAATTAATTAGATAAAATATAACAATAGAGAAAATGATTAATTAGATAAAAGATAACAAAACATCACTTACATCTTATGTTATGAGAACTTTCGAAATCAAGGTACTGAATTCAGTGTTGCAAATTTAGTAATTTTCATTATTTCATTTAAATAACCAGAATTTATTTAAGATATTTAATATCATTAATTTATTATTTATTTTTGATAATTAGTTTTTTAATGTATTTCTAAAAATATCTTTATATGACAAAAAGAGAGAGAGAGAGAGCGAGAAATGCAATTCACAGTTCACACTTCTGGGGTTTGGGGGAAAGTGTATGCTGTCAAGGTCATTGAGTGAGGAATATTCTCTTTTATTATTGGTCCTGCTAGTCTTTTTCTCTTTTGCTACAAGACGAAGCAGGAGATCAAGATATAGATAAGAAACTGGGAGTGAGGGGTTTATCACCCCTCTACCAAACAGGAAATGAATAAAATAAAAACTCTCTTCTTGGCTTCCCTTGCTAAAGAAAAGCCCCTCTTGTCTGCCTGCCCACTGGACGAAAAACGGCGAATGCGAGTCCCATCAATATTTCGAGTCGTCTGAAAGTGACAAACCGGACATTTTTCTTTAATAAGCATAGAACAGTAAAAATAATTTTAATTGTAACTATTTTTCGTATACTAAAATTAGTGTATACTTTATTTCATAATCATATAAAAAAAGTATGTTTCAGAGAAACTAATTTATAATATTTCAGTTTTATTCCAATTTCTTTTGAATTTGCAAAAATAGCAGAACTAAAATTTTGATATTACCTGGAGTTAGCATTAAAACTGTAAATGCGAACGGGGCTTTCCCTAATCATAAATGTTAATTGCTTTTTCAAAAATCAAAAGGCGTGTGTGTGGGGAGGGGGGTATTAATCCGCGAAGGGCCCTTCTTTTGAAATTTATTACTGAAGAAGGAATAATTTCGCAGTTTAAATTATCGAGTGAAAATAAGTTGTAATTTCCCATTTTAAAAAAGCTAAACATTTTATAAAAAATGTGTAATAAAAATTATAATAAACACTAACATTTACCATTTCCGCAATTTTGAAAATTTTATAAATTTCGAGGTTTTAAAAGAATTGAGATCTTAGGATTCGTCATTAAATTTACCTGTTAGTGAATATACCCTAAAGTGACAGCGTGTCCTCAAGCTTATTAAATATTTGAATTTTTGAATATCGAGTTGTCTTTAAAAAAAAAAAATATTGGAAGTTATAAATATTGCAATAATTCTAACGAATTTTACAAAAGTAATTTAAAAGATGTATTTTTTTTTAATAAAGTAATGCAATTTTCGGTTTCTTTCGACCAACGGCCCTAATCCTGAACATTATGGGCCCAGTGTTAATTTTAAACTAATAAATATTTTTATGAATCGCATATAAAAAATAATTTTCTACAAAAAAAAATTAAAAAAAGGGCCCGCTGGCGCGGGCCCTTTAACATTTTACGGGCCCCTATGCAATGCATAGTTTTGCCCCCCCCTGTCGGCGGCCCTGAGTGTGTGCTTGCGCAAAATATATATTAATAAAAAAACATGCATTTTAATCTAGAATTTTTTTAATCTCTTCAGTCCAATCGAAATTTTTTTATGGGTCCAAAATGTTACACGAACTGAACAGATGCAAGTGTTAGCTCGAAATAAATTACATAAAAATATATCGAATTTATTCTAGCAAGTTTTCTAATCTCTAAAAGTTACTTTGTTGTTTTAAGTTCCTTCTTCAATATTCTAAAGGGTCCAAAATGAAACATGCACAAAAACAGATGCGAATTATTTTTTATTTTTAAAAATAAAAGAAAATAATTTTATTCTAAATAGTTTTCTAATTCTTTTAAAATTGTGTTTTCAATGTCTTATTAAAGGTGTAGGGGTATTCATAAAAGTGAAATGCACTGAACACATGCAGGGTATTTATAGGGATATGTTATTTATTGATGAGTCCAAAAACCTTGATTAGCTCTTTAACCATTGCAAACAGGATGTTGAAATTTTATTTCAGAGTTTCCTGTGCTGGGGTATATTGGGAGAAAAATAAACAACCTTAGAACATCAGTCCGATTTGTACAAATATTAAGATTACGAATTTCCATAAATATGCGCAAGCAAGCTAATAGCCTAGGCTAACCAATGACATAATATAGCATATTTCCAACATAAACAATTTCCTCTAGTGCATACTGTTGCCAATTTGCAACGTATATTTTAATTCACTTTAAAATGAATATGAAATATTTGTTAATGTTCAGTTATTTAAGCAATTTCTCATTTATTGGAAGCTATTTGGATGTTTTAGAATGGAAAATTTATCTACTTAAAGAAAAACATATGTTATGTTGCATACAAGTGAAAGGATACAATTCTCTTATCTCAATTATAAGTCTAAGCCAATTCCAATATTTTATAAATTTATGTATTTAAGTTGCAGGACAAGGGGATTATTTAAAAAAATATATTGCCCGTTATTTTTGTATGACCATCAAAGATCAAAAAATATTTTTAAGCATAAAAATAAAAAAAATCCTCCATTATATTGTTAAAAAATATTTTGAATAAAATAAACAGATGTCCCAATGTGCAACTTTCTCCCAATGTATTTCCTGATAACTACCAAACAGACGCGAGCTTAGCTGAGGCAATAACGAAACAAATTACGAATGCTAGGCGTTTTGTTCCAAATTGATGTATTCACCCTGTCTTGTTCCGTGCTTACGTTTTGCGTGTATTTAAATAGAAACCCCAGCTGAGTAGAAAAGAGAGGACAACGAACGATGCACCTTTGTTTACGGAATGAGCGATTCCAAGAAGTCTGCGATGAGAGTACTTGATTTCTTTTTATTGAAACCGTGTCACATGCGTCACAGCAAATGGTCTGGTTTTGGGTTGGACTGACGTCGTACTTATGCTACACATGGATAATTTCATGGGCGTACCCACCATAGGGCAGAGGGGGGCAGCTGCCCCCCTCTAGAAAGGGGGAAGTGGGCCCCGGTCTTATGGGGGCCCCTGTAAATATTATATAAAGAAGGATATGCATTTTTTAAAAAAATCGAGTCCATTTCTTCCCAGTCGGGCCCACTTTGCCCCTAGAGGGCCTTTTATATAATTTGATATAAAAGGGGCCTACGAATGATGTTCGAATTGAGGCCCATATTTTTGCGATTGGTCCTGAGTTGGCCTCTGGGGGCCCAATACCTCATGCATAAAGGGGCCTACATATTTTTCAAATCGGGCCATTTGTTAGTAATTGGGCCCACTTTCCTCTGAAGCCCCCAAGCCCAATTGATGTGTATTAAAAGGGGTTCTATATATATAATTGGGCCCACTACCTTTCTGGGTTTCCAAATCCTACTAAGACTTTTTGCAATTTGCAAGTAAAGTCTTTTTTGAATTTGGGGCCCCCAACCCAAAGTATCGTTTCAGTCTAAACATGGAGAACTAATGGGCCAAGAGATTTTGTAATGGGTTACCGACTTGTGTAAAATTAAAGGTTACATTTACCACACAATAAACAAGACAACGTAATTTTTATATCAAATTGCTATACCATTGTAATCCAATACCCTTCTTAATCCCGTATGGCAAAGCAGCAGATGATAGCACGGATTATCTAAAGGGTTGATTTGGAGGGCCCCTTTACATTTTTAAAGGAAAATTCCTTAAGGGGGGCCCATCCAACTAAGAAAATAGGGGCCCCTACAATTACCTGCCCCCCTCTAAATGAGATCCTGGGTACGCCCTTGGATAATTTAATGGCATTCTTTTGAGTTTTGAAGTATCGGTTTACACTTTCGCTGAGTGAAGATTTTGAAGAGCATAACAAGTCGTACCATTATCAATTATACATGAAATAGAATAACATCTACTTCACAGTTCTTTTAATTAATTTCAGAAAGGAAGGCAGAATGGACGTCCAACGATGATTTTATTATTTCATATTGAATATTTAAAGTATCAAATTGTAAGCCTTTACGGCTAGTAGAGAGGGCCGAGAGGCCGCCAAAGCACAAAGAACCTCACATCTCGAGGTCTAATTAAGAAGTGACGGTATTTTTAATGATTGCGAGAAGAGTGGATCAGAAGACAAAACAAATTCTTCTGCGTCAGCAATTTCTATGGAAAAGTATGTAGCGACGCCAATTAAAACATGGGAACTGTTTTATGGATAGGAAAACATTAACTGAGAGTTATGAGAGTTATTAAGAAAGAACTGTTATTTGGGTGGTTAATAAAATAATTTTATAGAGATTTTTGCAATATATCACATACATATCAAATTAGTTGGCAGACATATATTTTCAGGTTTGTGTGCTTGGTCAGGGACCCGCTTATAAACCTTCGTAAAGTAAGACATACACAACACACACATAAGTGACAGATGATGCCATCTATCGCGCGCCACCTCCACAATTTAGAATGTCCCTGAAGGGGAGGGAAACCCAGGGATCTGTAGCCGTGGGAAACTGCACAATGATCACCCACAGGACTTTCGGACCCAACAGATTTAGCGCGACACAGCACACACATAAATGACAGATGCTGCCATCTATCGCCACCTCCGCACAATTTAGACTCGTCCCTGAAGACTTGACTGTAAATTATGACGTCCGCCGCCAATATCTCCTTGTGTAGTCCTAGAGCGACGATGATTTAACCTAACCTTAACCTTCTATCATCCCCAGTAAAATTGTTTAGTAAAAACGTCGATATTTAAGTAGACACTTGTCTCTAGAAATCAGCGCTCTCCTTAAATAAAATAAACATTCTTCATTATACAAACATTCACTTGAATAAACATTATTATTTGCATAACGTCAAGGCGCTTAAATTTGAATAGTTTCTATACCTAAATATAGATTCATTAAATACGCGTATGACAGAGTTGTATAATAGTAAATAGAATCAAAGTTCTAATATGCTTACATTAAAATATGTATAGCAGTTGATAAATTTTGAACTAACCCTGCTTGTTATTCTCAGTCTTAATATATTTTAAAGTGCCGCTTTCCAAGAATTATGTAAATTAAATTTATGAGTTAGATAATTATTAAAAAATATTTATTATTTTGTTTTATTTTTTTATCAATAAAAGCAAGAATTAACAACTAAATCATTAAAATTGTCGAATAAGATAATCTATATGATATTATATTTCTGCGATACGAGTCATAATAGTAAAAGCTGCCTAACTTGTATTTCAAAATAAAAAAATATATATATTAATATTTCCTCAATAACTTTTCTTTCAAACATTTATCCCCATTACTTTATTAAAAAGCCTTCCAACACCCACCTTGGCTACAGTTTCTCACCGAGAAGAGCCCCAAACTCACCCAAAAATAGCGTAATAGCCTAGCAACTGTGTAAGTCACGTGGGGGACTGAGCTCTTGGCAGTCGGTAAACAAGATCTAATTAAAGAAAATTTCCGCGTATAAAGATTGAAAAGACGTGTTTCCAGTTTCAGTTGTTGGTATCCTTTTTTATGACTTTGAGAGAAAACATTATCAATTTTTTTTAAAAGGGGTTTTGTGTGGATGAAATTGTGTAATGTGTAAGGTAGTTTCTCAAAACTTTGTTTGACCGGCAGATTTCTCGGAAGTTTCCAGGATTGACAAAAGGGATTGAAAAAAATTGGCAATGTTGTTGTAGACTTCAGTTTGACTGAGTCAACCTGCTCAACAAACAGATTTTATTACATCCGTTGAATGGAGATAATCTATAAACCAAAATGGTTTTTTGAACTACACTCCGTGCCAACCTAACTTGGGTAAAAACAAAGGGTAAAAAGGTAGAGGGAAAAGCGCGATTGGTCAGTTAGTTGGAAACTCTTGTAAGGTAATATTTGCATACAAAATGATCTGAATATAATTTAACCAAAATACACTTTTCATTCCGATAAAACTGACAAAATTTCTCAAATTATATTCAAATATGTTAGACTTTAAACGAATTTGATGTTTTAAACACGTTTTCTGGATGGATGCACAAATTATTTATAGAACTCTTTTCTTAAGCGGAAGGATCTTCTCCATAGCATATTTCTACTTACCCAACTTAGGTTGGCGAGGAGTGTAGATTTGTCATCTTTGACGAGGAAAAAACATTTCATTTAGTTTAACAAAACAGATTTAAGAAAACAGATTTGACAAGTTTATTCGACCCTCAAAGTTCAACAAACGGGATTAAAACTTTTTATAATTGCAGATTATGTTGACATCATGTTTCGGATAAAAGTAGCATTACAAGATTCGTTAATTGCAAACAATACAAAAGCGTGTGATTCATACCGAACGTGTTTAATATTCGAAATAGTTTTGTACAGATTTTACAACATATTTTAAAAAAAATGACTTTTAATCATGAAGCAAAAATATAAATATTCATTAAAAAAATTGTGAATTTGTTTTTTCGTAAAAATATTTTGGAAAATTAAAAAGAAATACTTGAACCAATTTCAAAAGTGGGATTATAGAGTGCAGTAAATCAGCTGCATTTAACATATAGAAAACCGTTTGAAAAATATTCGATACAGTCGGAGAAATCTGGCTTAGAAAAAAAAATCCATTGGATTAACTCGAAGTAACTTTGGAGACCCGCTGGTATTCGGTCTCATTCCGCCTTAAGCGGGTAGGGAAGGGAGTCCCATGTCAATAACAAGATTTTTCAATTATTATAACTATCTGCAACCTAAGTCCTGTCTCTACTCATTACTTACTTATTATTTCCGAAAAAATACTTAATTTTTATTTTAAAAAAAATCAGCATTCAAAAAGTACATAAGAGTTAGAGAGAGAAACATAGTATCTGATAAATATTTTCTTAACCTCTTCTCTCTTCTATGTTGTGATCACTAGAAGGGTTAGTCCGTGTAAAATAATAAAAAAAGGCATTTCCTTGCTGCTCTGGATGAAACCCAAAGGTTAGAAGATATTTTACGGTTATTAATAGAGGATACAACCTTCGTTAGCTGAGAGGGGAAAACGAAGAAATTATCAGCTACAACGGGTTTTAATTGAATCTTCGTGCGGGTGTGTGTTAAATTTTAATTGAGCATAACTGGTGCTTCCCCCTCGACTTATATGACGTGTTATTACTTATGACATAAGACATAATATAAAGCAATGTTTTTCGCCTCATAATGTGTTTTGTTGTGTCGATGATTTGTAGAGGTTACCTAAATTTAAGCCTCGGTTCACACCTCTCTCATTTTATACGTAGTTACTTTATTTAGCGGACCAAACAAAAGTTTAACGGAATTATTTTTTTTAAAGACTATCATAAAATGAATGCTTTTAGAGATAGGAGAATATTTATAGAATTTACTTAGGTTCGTGATTTAAGAATTTGGGAGTTCTTTCAGAGCATCTATGAAGATGAACGATGCAGAAAATTTTTGCTAATTTGCTTTTAACTTTTCAAGTGACTTGGAAAAAATAATAACGATTTCCTTAATAATATTAGCTCTTCTTATACAGTTAGGGTTTTCGTATTCGACCAGATAACAGTGAAAATGATTAATTTTTAGTGGTATCCCTTCGTAGACTAAACTAGGACATAAGTTTATAGACTGGCCTAATAATGAAATCTAAAGGTTTTAAATTTTTTTATTAAAAATCAGGTTTATTAATAGGTAAAATTGTTTCAATTGTTTGTTAACATGAAAAATATTATTGTCAATCAAATATTACTAAATAAAACATCTTTGAAATTTAGTTTAAAAGAAAATGTTTTTTTTTTTTTTTAATGTATGGAATAGTCTACAGACATAGTTTTTGATGAATTGAGGGGAGAGAAGATGTTTATAACTTGCATTCAAAAGCTCAAAGGCAGATTAGATATTTTTTTTAATGTAGATATAATATGTTTGTTTGGAAATACAAATAAAAAGATAGATGATGCGCATTTCCAAATTCATAATCAAAATTTTTAATTACCATAAAAACTATTTAAAAGTCCCGATCGATAAAAATACCACCAATGCTTATTTTATCATATAGTTACTTCCTAAAAATAGCATTCAACTGAAGCTGACATGTCTCAATTGCAATGTTTTTAAACATTTGAAGATAATTACCGTTTCTGCTTACCAATAACATTTCGCCACTTGAACCTTTAATCTCTGTCGAAGTATTTGATCGATGCCTCATGACGTCATTGTCGGCCTTTCCACTGGACCTTTTGTACTGTCGGATACATTCAGGAAAAAAGAAAGATATGCAACTGAAATCTGGTTCAAACTAAGGATTGTGGACTTTGATGGTAACGGGATCGGAGATGAAAAGTTAATGCATTGTTTTTTAGTTCAATTTTGATCGATTTATTTTAGAATTGTAACAATACAAAGGAGAGTTGATTGACAGTTTGATTTTTGGCGTTGGGATGCTGGTATTATGTCTCTATATCGGAATAAAAAAAGTGCGTTGATGTAAAATGTTTGAAATTTTTTGAGTTTGAGCAATTTTTAATATTCATTCTTAGAAATACAATTAAGTAAAACAAGCAATAAATAATTATTAAATTTTCGAAGAAAAATAGTTTGTTTGATTTTGATATTTAAAAGTTTAACAAAGAACTAAATGGTGGGTTTGGCGCTTTTTTTAGATGCATGAGGATTTTTTTATGGAACAGTTCTAAGTTTATTTACTTATTTTTATTTTATTTATTTATTTACAACTACCGTACAAATAAAATTCCATTTACAGTTAAATGACAAAAAACAGGTAGAGGACAAAAAAAAAGTAACAGTTTTCTGTTACGAAACTACTTATTTTGACTTTGTTAATTTGTTTTAAGAATTATAACAATAAAAAAAGACTGTTTGTTCTAGCATTGTGCGTTATAGTTGTGCAATATCGCTAAATTAATACAAAAGGTTTGAAATTCATGTATGAAAAAGAATAGTATTAGCAAACGTTTCTCTTAAAAGTACTTTTTATAAAAAAAAAATCACAGTAATGTGGTTGAAGTAGCTCACAACGGAAGTCGGAAAGTGTGAGCCAAGAGTTCAAGGTGTATTCTTTTGGAGTCACTTCAAAATAAGCTTAATTCTGTATAGAACGTTGGCTCGATTTTAAATAAGCATTAGTTGATATGCATGTAAGGCGGAGGTCTGAGATAACCAGGAGGTCTTTTATCAATTCTGAGTAGTCCATCGTCCATCAGTAAATGCTCTATTTGGTACTGACCTCATCTGTGATAGGCAGTGAAAGAGTCGGTTGGCTTGTAGGAGAGTACAGAAAGGGATATAAATGTGGCATATATATTTAATACCGGAATTAACAATATTATACAGGGAGGCCGTAAAATAATGTCCGAATTTCAAATTGTAATAGTATTAGCAGTAATCGTTCGACAGTTGTGGTTGAAGGTGACGAATAAAGAATAACTCCAACAAAGTCCCACCCCTACTACCCCACGATTTACCAACACTGATTGGTAGAATTGCACAGGCTGTTCTTTCCATTACTCCGGACTTGCTGCAGACAGTATGGGAAGAATTGCATTTTTGTTTTGATGTGTGCCGTATCACTAAAGGCGCCCACATTGAGCACTTATAGGAAAAACTAGGTTATTTTTCCATAAAATTCACGTATGATTTGGTATATTTAGTGTAAAATAAACTCCTGTAATATACACTTAACTAACACACGGACATTTTTTACGGACACCCTGTATTCTTACTTTTATACATACTAATTTTTATAAGGAGGCGGCCAAAGTGTGCTTTGGAGCAGCTTATTTTCAGGGCTCTGTTTTTCAACAATTTTCACGTTTTGCAAGTTTTTAAAATGCCCTTTTACAAAACTTAAATCCAGCAACTTCAAAATTTTGACTGTAATGTTAAATTATGCAACCATCCCATTGAACCGAATGTGCATCATTTATAAATTGCATTTATATCGTACAAGATTTTTTTTTATATCAGTTCAAACAAAAGGCTTGCTTTGCTTTAATATTATACCAGCAACTACTAACTGATTTTGTAACAAATGCATATTATTTAATTGGGCTTTAGTTATTTTTAAAATTATTTTCAGTAATATGCATTTATTCTTTTTGAGGGGGGGGGGGGGGGGGAATGATTCCTTAATTTTTAAAGATATTAATTATTTGATTACCAGTTTGTTAAACCTCATCATCATATTACTAAAATATCAGTGATAATATATGATGGTTGGTAATTTAAATAATTCAGGAACGAAATAGTTACAGAAAGTGACAGGATATTTTTTTTATATTCTGCTTACAGAATGAAGAAATGTGTTTCATAATAATTTAAATAAAGTGTTGTTCCCGGTCAAAATTGACAATGATCGAAAATTATTTTAAGTAAGCGAGGGAGTAAGGTTAGGGAACACTTTTTTTATAGGATCTTTACATATTTGCGTAGTGTGGAATATTCAATCAAAAATTAAAAACAGCGAAACAAAGGAAAATATATCCAAATTCATCAGAAGAAATCTCTTTTTTTTTTAATTTCTATTTTTGAATTTAGAAGAGTTTAAACTATTTGTTTTATAAGCATTTAAGTAAGTGTGAAGTGATCTTTCTCTTCTTTTTTTAGCACTCGCAAATTTTTTTTATTTCTTAAAAATTTTAACGAACCCTTGCAAATGATTTAAAAAAAAGTTTGTTTTTCATTTGCATATAAAATATTCAATTTCTTGAAAGCGCCATCTACATTTATAAATATGAAGTAATAAATTAGGCTGGTGATAAGCCTTTGGAAGTTATTTTAATTATTTCAAATTTTGAAATACAAATTAAATGTATACACCAACTGCACTTGACCTAAGTAAAGTCTTGGTAAGGTTCTTCTTTGTAATTGCATCATGGTTTCAAAGAAACTTTGTTCCATTTTATAAGCAGTCGTGGCCGAGTGGTTAAGGCGATGGACTAGAAATCCATTGGGATCTTCCCGCGTAGGTTCGAATCCTACCGACTGCGAATACTTTTTTTGATAAAATATAAGGTACATTAAAAAATATT
The DNA here is from genome assembly GCA_023701765.1 of Hylyphantes graminicola. NCBI lineage: Eukaryota > Metazoa > Arthropoda > Arachnida > Araneae > Linyphiidae > Hylyphantes > Hylyphantes graminicola. Next base: position 48,157,666 of record CM043118.1, on the reverse strand, counting down.
CTTATTTCCTAAACAATTTCAGCTATTCCTTGAAATTAAAAATCATCCACTTTATTTGCATATAAAATCTTAAATTTCTAGAGTAAGCGCCATCTACATTTTAAAGTATGAAGTAATAAATCAGTCAGGGAGTGAGCCTCCTGACGTGCATGTAAAAGAATAAAGTATCTTTTAAACAAAAACTCTTTGGTTCCAATTTGAAATTGCACATTAATGAATTTCAGATAATTTTTAAATATTTTGATAAAATTGTGTTGCAAATATATTTTATAAATACATAAGAAAACTATTTTTTTGGGGGAAAACTGTCCAAAATAACCAAACTTTTGTAAAGAAACCAAGTCATCATCAATATATTTCATGCAATCTTATAATAACAAAATCGCCTCAAAGATGACTGAAAAGCCCTTGACATGAACAAATTAAACTTTAGTGTGGTATTTTAAAGCCAATCAAAAGCCTTCTTTTATCCTACCCGTTCGGAAATCCGACCCGATAGGTTTTTGGCATCAAATGCAAGGAAAAGCTTAGCGTTGTAGCTGTAATACTAAAATTATAGTATTTGTCCTGTTCTCTTTTGTTAACTTTTTTAGAGTGTAGTGTAATCGCTTCCATCTGCCTGTTTCTAGCCACTTTTAGGGGATTTAACACAGCCAATAATTCCTCATAATTTGGAATCCTGGTCAAGTGACGAGGTCGACACCTGACTTCGGACTCCACAGATCCAACGAGCACGTCTAATGACTTCTTTATTCATTATTTTTATAAATTGGTTTTCTGTTAATTAGGAGGTGGCAAATGTGTAATTTGAATCTTTTTTGTTCTAGGTGTCAAGCAGTCGTGGCCGAGTGGTTAAGGCGATGGACTAGAAATCCATTGGGATCTTCCCGCGTAGGTTCGAATCCTACCGACTGCGTATACCTTTTTTGATAAAATATAAAGTACATCAAAATATTCTTATTTCTTAAACAATTTAAGCGAATCCTTGAAATTAAAAATCATCCACTTTATTTGCATATAAAATCTTAAATTTCTAGAGTAAGCGCCATCTACATTTTAAAGTATGAAGTAATAAATCAGTCAGGGGGTGAGCCTCCTGACGTGCATGTAGAAGAATAAAGTATTTTTTAAGCAAACACTCTTTGGCTTTTATTTGAAATTGCACATTAATGACTTTCAGATAATTTTAAAACATTTTGATAAATTGTATTACAAATATATTTTATAAATAATAAGAAAACTATTTTTTTAAATAAATAATTATAATCAATAATTTTTTTTTTTTGGTAAAAACTGTCCAAAATTAACCAAACTTTTGTAAAGAAACCAAGACATCATCAATATATTTCATGCAATCTTATAACAGAATCGCCTGAAACATGACTGAAAAGCCCTTGACAAGAACAAATTAAACTTTAGTGTGGTATTTTAAAGCCAATCAAAAGCCTTCTTTTATCGTGGGCGTTTGGAAATCCGACCCGATAGGTTTTTGGCATCAAATGCAAGGATAAGCTAGCGAGGTAGCTGTAATACTAAAATTATTGTATTTGTCCGGCTTTTTTTTTTAACGACTTTTTCAGAGTGTAGTGTAGTCGCTTCCGGCTGCCTATTTCTAGCCACTTTTAGGGGATTTAACACAACCAATAATTCCTCATAATTTAGAATCCTGGTCAAGTGACGATGTCGACACCTGAGTACCCAACGGAACTTTGAACGACATCGTACGCTAACGCCGTCGGGACTTCGGACTCCACAGATCCAGCGAGCACGTCTAATGTTATTCATTACTTTTATAAATTGGTTTTCTGTTAACTAGAAGGTGGCAATGTGTAATTTGAATCTTTTCTATTCTAGAAGTCGAGCGAGCAGTCGTGGCCGAGTGGTTAAGGCGATGGACTAGAAATCCATTGGGATCTTCCCGCGTAGGTTCGAATCCTACCGACTGCGGTATTTTTTACAAAAGTACATCAATATTTTCTAATTTCTTTTGAATTTGAACGGACCCTTGAAATTAAAAAAACAAAACATCATCCATTTTAAATGCCTGTAATCCTTATAAAATCTCAAATTTCTTGTAAAGCGCCATCTACATTTTTAAATGTGAAATAATAAATTAGTCTGTTGGTGAGCCTTTTGAGGTCCATATAAAAAAGCTTTTTTAAATATCAATAAAATAATTGAGCTGCTCTTTTTTTAGCTTCTACACTTTGTTTGTAACGTAAAAAATGGAAGCTTTTATCAAGGCCATATCTGTCCGTCTGTCCGACACTCACTTCCACAGCGCAAACTACACATGCTAGAGTCAAGCGTGATATGCACAAAAAAAATCAAGTCATGGAAAAAAAAGAAGTCTTTGAAAATCTCAGGAAAAAAATGTATTCGAAGTATGCATTATTTAAAAATTAATTTAATTGGGGAATTCATTTCCGTTTAAAGTACAAGGAGGTCATTTTTCAAAAAGTATAAGAAGGTAATTTTTAATGGAATTAAATCAGAACTTTATTGATAATAACTTTAATATTTATTAATAATTAAGAAACTTTATTGATAATAAATTAAATATTTAAAGGAAGTTTATTTCTATGATATGGAATCAGTTTGGAATGACGTCATACTATATGTCACTATGAGGTGTTTGTATTATTTGTTTGGAAAATAGCACAAGGCTTCCTATTTATTTCATTTTAAAAAACAAGCGTAATTTTATATTTATTGACGGATATATGTCTTATTACTTTTTATTCCTTTTGGCGAGGTTTTTCATAAATTGTCCTACGTTTTTAAAATGGTTTTAAAATCAATTCGTTTAGTTATGTTTTGAAAGTTATAGAATTATAGATAGTTTCCATGTTGCATGTTGATACGAATTGTCTTACTTCTCTTTAGCCTTTTTTGCTTAAGTTTGAGCAGTATTACATATTTGTTCTTCGAAATACAAATAAATTTAACAAACGTTAAGTAGTAATTTTAGAATTTTTAATGAAAAATAGTTTAATTTTGACGTTTAAATGTTAAGCATAGAACTAAATGCCCTGTTTTTTTTAAACGAAGGAATTTTGAGTGAACGCAGTTTTAAATGTCAGTTTCTGTTAAAAAAAAAGTACTTGTTTTTCGTGTATGTCATTTTAAACATATATGACTTATGTTATTATGTGTATAAAATGCATATTAAAAAATATGGACTTACCTACTTGCAGCATTTCGTTTAGGGTTAAGTTAAGTTAGGTTGTACTTTTTCCAGCTGTCTATTTCTAGCTTCTAGGGATATTTAACAAAGCCAATTTCGTCTCATAATCTAGAATCCTGTTCAAGTGACAAGTTTAGGGTAGAGCAGGTTGTTTGTTTAGCTGGGTTGCTTATTAACAGTTAAAATTTTATAAAAAGAAGAAAATTCTTTAGTTAGTGTTTCTTAGGACCATATCGAGGTTAAGAGCCATCAGATGTACTTTTGGTTATCTCATTTTAAGGTCTATCTATTTAGAAAGATTTAATTTCCCCCGTAAGAAAAAAAAACCTACGAGCAGGGCCTTAAACTGGACCAAGGGACGAAAACAAGTGGTTTGGTTTGGCTGAATTGAAGAACCACCACTGGAGCTACATACTAGGTCTATTAGTTGCGGCGGGTCTCGTAATTTTGAAAAGTGGTCAAAGGGCGACGTTGGTTCATGGACGATTTGAACGAGGCGTATCATGGTTTGGGGGCTGGGATAGTCTGGTAGGTAAGGTCTTGGACTGGCATCCCTAAAGGTTGCGAGTTCGAGTCCCGCTGCCTTCCGAAGACCCCCGTGTACGATAATGGTGACTGGTCACGTTAAATCCATCGTGGCCACAAAGTCCTCCAAGTACCTACACCAAATCAATACCCATTAGTGTGACAAGTCAATTCTGGGTATCCTCTAGTTGGCCTCTGTCTCAAAAAAATTTGATGGTTCCACTTATGTGCGAGTGTGTTGTGTCTGTCTTACTTGACGAAGGTTTATAAGCGGGTCTCTGACCAAGCACACAAACCTGAATTATATGTCAACCAACCAACCAATCATGGCTTGTTTGTGGGATAGAAGACAATGTTTGACGTTGCTTGACGTCATATATATGCGTGGTCGTCCTAGTTTTGACTAATTATACGTTGGTGTTTTTTTTTTGTGGGGCATAAGACAACTTTTTGATTGTCTTATTATGCCGTAGTGACAGATCACCTTAGGCTTGGTCGGTCTAACTGCCCATTTGTTGCTGAACGAAACGTGTGTAGGTGAAGAACTAAGGTTGTTAATTTGTTTGAATTTATGAATCCATAAAAAAATTGGAAAAAACTCAAAAGTTATTTTAGAACTAAATAGCGAATAAGATAATAAAAACTTTTACACACATAAAATGGTAAACTTTATTTCACGCAAAATAATTGCAATGATATAGAATACAAATTTATAGCGAACGCAAAAATAATTAATTTTCCAAGCATTGTTTAAAACTTGTTATAACGATTACAACATTAAATAGCAGTGTTTGTAGCAAGTTGGCATACAATACGTTATAATTCTAAACGCAGTTAATCATCTATGAAACACCAACATATATAATTACATATATCAAGATTGTATATGGTTATAGTTATTTTTTAAAACTAAAATCACATTGAAAACAGTGTAAGATCACAGAATGCATTAATACCAAAATGTCACAGTGCATTTTGACACAAATATCAAAAGAATTATTTTCCTAACTAACCACCCATTGCAACATTCCACATAGTTAAAACCAAAAAATAAACTATACAATAACATTGCAAATTTATAATATTCAAGATTACATTGTTATTTTTCCAGATTAAATATAATGTTATATTGCTAACAGAAGTAAAGCTGATTTATTAAATTAACTTATGAAATATTGCTGGATAATATTATCATAACTAAATGGAACGCTAACACTACACAATGCATAGTTACAATTATTAACGATAACAATGCTTATTATATTGTTAGCAGATATAAGAAAAACTACTAAATTTCAAAATTTAAATTCTGTTACACTCTTACAAGCTATTTCTTCAACAATCAATTCCATATAGTTGAGACCTTTTACTTAATATTAGAACTTTTAAAAACTCATAATTTATAATAAAATAATTATTGAAGTTTTACTTTTATAATCTTGTACCGGATTTTGAAATCAAGTCAAACTTGAGGTTTTCAAAAGATTATTACATATATTTCTTTAAGGATAGGAAGAGCTTCAAACCGCCATTCTAGAACAATAACAACAAATTACTACTGTGGGTTTTTCAAAGGGATTATTTACTGTTGTTCTTCTGAGATATGTTGGTCACGGATTTGTTTGTAAAAAACCATTTTATCATTTTTTCGTAATAAAAAATTAGTATTAACAGGAAAGTTAAGAGATATATTAAAATTGATACATCGATCGCATAGCAGCGACATACTGGAAAAATTTCGTTCATATTTATCTGTTTTTTACACATGACCTAAAAATCTTTAAACTAAAGTTAGACAGTAGAATATGGATCTAAAATCAAATGTAAACAATGTATAAATGAAATTGGCTCAAATTGCTATGCTACCCATTTACACGTCACACGAAGTGTCTATTTGCAAAATTCTCCAAAATGAAACTAAGCTATAGGGTTCTATCCGTTCATTGGCTGGAGAATTTTGATGATGGTAAATTCAATTCCAATTGAATGTCGCAAATGAAGGGGTCGGAAATACCTTAGTTATACTTCAGAGAATGTGAGTTTAGTAAAAAGACCTTTCCCATGTTTAAGGTCTCCAGGTAAAATGGATTAGATATTATTTAATTACAACAATACCTGCTTTTACAAACAAATCAGCATCCAACAATTTTTTTTAAAGAGGCATCAATATCAACATTAAAAAAAAAGTTTTGTTCATTATTTCGGTGGACAGTTATCTGTATACTTTTCTTCGTTTTGCATTTATCTGTTCTCGGTGAAAGATCGGTCAATCTGCACGACTATTTCCTGCTGGACCGTGTCCTCGGTGTTCCTCGGGGTGGCATCCTTCTGGTATTGGTGCGAGAAAGGGGAATGGCGAATTCCGAAAGAGAACGCTGGGCTATGTTGCATTACCACCTGCGAACGACAAGGGGGATATGTAGTCAATTGATTATTATGTGGAACTTTACCCGGTTCAGGCCCAGTGGGTCGAATATCCATGGGCAGAATCTCCATATGGTATAATAAATCTCGTTGGGGTTGGGTTTTGCCAGGGGGTTCAGGTAAATGTCTATATTAAAAGTTGAGGCATCCCTTAGTGACGTATACAATATAGCACATATAGTCCCTATATGGAGGCCCTGTTCCAAGAACAACATAATATACATTTCTATCTTAGTAGATTAACCCAAGGTGCATGGATAAAATATGGATAGTGACTACAGCTAAAAAGGAAGATTCAAAATCATGTGCAGTGAGAATGCAACGAGTAAGAATGCTTTGGAAATAACACCAATTCTTTTTTTTTCTTCACTACAGTAGTGCACACTCTATCGGGCTTTTAGAGAGCCTGATGTTGTCAAGTTTATCAAAATTCAAAGAATTAAATGGGCTGGTCACATCATGCGAATGAACAAAGAGCGTTCGACAAATATTATCTTTTTGGCTCAGCCCATCGGATCAAGGCCCAGAGGTCGACCAAAGCTGAGATGGGCTGACTGCTTGGAAAGAGATTTATCAGTGTTTAAGGTCTCAAATTGGAAGACCACTGCCAGGCAGAGGCAGGCCTGGAGGAAATTGATTAAGAAGGCCAGGGCCCACCCGGGGCTGTCGTGCCATTGAGGAAGGAAGGACAGTAGTGCACAATTCCATCGTTGCTCAATCTATAAAGCAACATAATACACTCGTTTCACAATACAAATAAACGCAGAGTACATAAGTTTAAAAGGAATTGAGCCTACAGTGACGATGAAATATTCAAAATTCCATTAATTAGACCACAGTCGAGACGAAATATTCAAAATCAAATTAAATAACACTACAGTGACTGCGAAATATTTAAAATGCTTTAAATTAAGACTACATTGATTACAAAACATCCCAAATCCCATAAAATAAGGCTACATTGTCTACGAAATATTCAAAATCGCAAGCAGTGCAGGTGCATTGTAAGATCTTTCAGAAACTTACTCAACCTGTAGGCAAGTCAATCTACTTACATATCTACGCAGATTTGTTCCGTTTTAATTTATGCTATACGTCGTGACATAAATTAAAACTACAGTGATACGAGTTATCAAAACCCCCATAAAATAAGATTGTAGTGTCTACGAAGTACTCAAAATCAAATAAATTAGGACTACAGTGATTACGAAACATTCAAAATCGCAAGCAGTGCAGGTGCGTTGTAAGATCTTCCACAAACTTACTCATCCTGCCTCTAGGCATCACTGTAGGTAAGTCGATCAGATCTACGTACAGATCTACGCAGATTCGTTCAGTCTTAATTTACGGCGTATGACGTAACATTAATTAAAACTAAAGTGACTACGTGAAATTTAAAACCCCATAAAATAAGATTGTAGTGTCTAGGAAATATTCATAACCAAATAAATTAGGACAACAGTGGCTACGAAATATCCAAAACCAAATAAATTAGGACTACAGTGACTACGAAATATTCAAAATCGAAATGGCAAGCAGTGCAAGTGCGTTGTAAGATCTTCCACAAACTTACTCATCCTGCCGCGGGGCCTCACTGTAGGCAAGTCAATCAGATCTACGTACGACGTGCGTATGCCTAAGTGGTGAGACCACGGACCCTGAAACAGGTTACAAAATTACTTTTCTTTTTTGGGTCCTTTGGAGCGACTGCAACCAAAATGTGATGTTACATATCAGCGGGTTTTGTTGTAAGGAACGATGGACTTAATTAGTATTCGTTAGTAGGAGCAAATTGGTACTGTAATTTATTTCGCTCTAATTACCTAGGAATCTGACTAAAAGTAAAATATCAAAATAAAGACTTAAGCCGTTAAATTTCCAACACCGGTTCTTTATCAAATAAGTATTTTTTTATAATAAAACCCTTAATATTTTAAATACAATATCTAAAATGCATTTGTTAGACAGAAAGGCTTTGCACTTTTTCAATTTAAGAATATTAAAGTTTTCTAAGACCAAAACGGCAGATTTTTCTAAGGTTAGTTTCTACTCAATCCATTTCCCACTAGATGGCAGCACCAAAAGTATGCTAATAATACTTCATTTTCATCTTACTAATTCAAATTTAAGTTGACTGAACACTGCTTACACTTGCTTTGTAACATTTCCTCCATTATACTTTTTGGCTAAATGAAAAAGAGGCATCTTGTTTCAATTTCTTTTTCATTCCTTTTTTTTTTTTGTTTTGTTCAAATAAAACGTTTTATATTTACAATATTCGTGTCCGCCTGAACAGTACCCCGGTAGATGGCAGCACAAAAACTACTCAATCAGTGCATACATTCACAAAATGTTAAAAATATTGAAATATTTTAAACCAAACGAATTCTTTTCCCCACCTTTTCTGGGCAGTGGTCAGCAGGTCCCGGTTTCTTGCTCTTGTCCCCAGGAATGTTGGTCCTGTAGCTCATGGTGTAGGCCGGTGACTTCTGCTTGATCTTGTCTGTCTCAGCTAAATCGTAAGAACCGGGTCCAGGATTCTGCATGAGAAGAAGACATGCTTTACTACCAAAATTTATCAAATTCAAAGTCTAGTGAAAACTTTAAGAGCGACCATCCGCCCGTTCCCTAATAAATCGGTCGTAAATGGAAGTTGGTCGCTCCTGGAGTACAAAAAGTGAATTAGCGAGAAAATTGAGAAGTCATCTTACAACTTATTATTAACTATTACAAAATTACAAAAATCTATTTATCATTAAGTTTATTTATTAATTCGCTAATAATCTACACAAAATTATACTAACTTACTTTTGAACAAACTGTAGTAAGTAAAAAATACTATACTAACTTATTTTAACAAACTAGTGTGAACTAATTAAACCTTTTTAAAGTAAAAAGAAATTTTCTATTGTTTCACTTTTTTTTCGGTTTTTCCCAAATTACCTAGTTTTTAAATCGGAAAAGTCGTGTTAGAAAAAGATATTTTTTCATGAAATGGGATTTGAAACCGGTCGTTTGGGGAGTGAAATCTGGTCTCTCCTAGAGTGGTTTTTAACATTGAACACAGGAAAATAGGTGCCTTGAAAAATTGGTCGTAAATAGAGGTGGTCGGTCGTGGAGTTTTCACTGTAATTAGAACGTCAAAAAAGTAACATAAATTACCACCTTTAGGGGGGAATGGAAGCGCGTCCCAAAACCAAAGTGAAGAAAAGTATTATCTAAGCCCCATTACCCCGAATATATTGAACACTTTTACAAATGGTATTTTACATAATTAATGTATCTGTACTACTGCTCTATAATCCCACTCGTTGAAATTTGTTCGAATATTTTTTTAAGTTTCAATAAATAATTGTAAGAGGGTTTTTTTCTTAGTTGGGGGGTGGGGTGGGGGGCAGTGGAAATCTGAAATTCACCACTACCTAAGGGATGGAGGGAAGGTGGAAGGGGGTGGAATTCCATTTCTCAATCGCTGACACGTTCAACTAAATTTATTTTTAATAACCTTCTTTATGTTAAGCAGCATAAAGATGTTTCCGATCAAAGTTTCGTACTTTTATTGGTTTTATAAGACTATACCTGGTATTTTTCTTAAGAGTTGCGTTGGGTGTCTACTCAGGTGTCGGCTCGTCACTTTACTGCGGTTCTAAAACACGACGCCCGTCGCCAATAGCCCGCGTATAGCTCTAGTGCGACGATAATTTAAAAAAAACTTAACCTAACCTGGTATTTTATTCTTTTTAGCGTAAACCGGCTGCACATTTTATAAAAACTAAAGAATCAAGAATGTTTAATCAGTATTAGAACGTAGCGCAAAGGTCCCAAACCCTTAAATAGTTGTCAAATTATGTTTTCAGGCAGAATGATAAACAAATATATTCAAGAGACATACTTTAATGCTTTTTAAAGTAATAGGCTACTTTATTCTGTCTTACTACACCAGGCGTCTTTTTGCAGTAATTAAAATATCTGTAACTATATATTAAGGTTCACATATTTACCTTGTTGGTTCCCCAAATGTCACCGTCCTTTCCTCTCATGGTGTAGCTGGGCGCCTGATAGTGGAGGTTGTCATGACCACCAATGGTCTCAGGAATATTGTATGAGTTCGGTGCTGTAATGTAACAACAGTTGAAGTTTGTAGTTTCCAAACTTACACTCTCTAAAGTATAACTAGGATAAAGGGCCCGGTCCGTTTATTGGCGTGTTCGTCGAATTGAATTTACTATGGTCAAAGTCGCCAATGAATGGCAAGGATCTTATACCTTAGTTGTTAAACCTGGGAGAATGTTAGTTTTGCAACAAGACCTTCATTTTATGCATTATTCATAAAACTTTAAGTAATGAAAATATTCGTTCATTGCATTTAAAAATTGAAAAAGTTTATCACATTTTATAATGAGTAGTTACTTGTTAGCAAACAGAACCACTGATTTAGAACAATATTAAAAAGCATTTTTATAAAAGAAAGAAAAACAGCGGAATCAATACTTAATTTTTTTAAAAAATAAGTTTAAAATAAAAAAAAACATTTAAATAACAAATAACCGATTCAGTTGAACTACCTGGTACGTCGTCTGGCTTGTGTTCCTTGTATTTATTCCCAAAAGTGTAGCTGGGTGCGCTGTTCAGAGCTATCTCAGTTTTCTCTGGAGAATAAGCGCCAGGAGCTGTAATGTAAGTTACAGCACATTAACAAATATTGAAGATATAAACTTTATTAACGAGGAATATCTTGCCTAAAAGCACGGTCGAAACTATTACAAAAGTGAAATCTAAATTACCGAAATAAGAGGAGAAATATTTATCGAACATATTGCTATTATTCGCAGTTGTGAAAGAGTATTATAGCAAAGTAAATGAAAAAAATTTAACAAGTAAAAGTAGTTAAGTAAAAATAATGTAAAGTAGTTAAGTAAAAAAATGTGAAGTAGTTAAGAAATGTTAAGTAGTTAAAGTAAAGTGGAAAGTTTTTGAGAAACAGTAGTGTACTTAACTAGTGTACATAAAAATAAATAAAACGAAGTTCCAAAAATTTGAAACTTGTGCTTAAAAGACCAATTTTATAATAACGAAAGGAAAATGAAATACGAAAAAACAACAACAATGGTATTTCTTCGAGGTCATCTAGTTTCTACTTTCTGCTCTAATTTCATATTGATATTTACCAGGAATATTGTCAATTTTTTCAATATAATGCTTCCCGCGAAATGAATATTTCGGTTGCGAGTCCATGACTTTCAGCAAAGCCTCTTCCGAATTATAGTAACCAGGAGCTACAAGAGACGCAAAGTCGAAAAAAGACACATGGAAAATAACGTTTTCATGCAGTGCCACTAGTTTCTATGCCCTAACACAGCGGTTCCCAAACTTGGGGCGATCACCTACAACTGGGTGATTTGAGTTACCAAGGGGGCAAAAAAAATACCTGAGGGGTGATCAGGGGGCGATGAGCATTCAAAAGAGGGAAATTAGAATAGCGTCGTACCTTTGTACATAAAACCATTCTCCAATCATAACCAAACCAGTCAATTTTTACCTTCAACTTTATTAAATTTTCTAGAAACCAGTAAAATACCTCAGTTAATTATTTCACTTTTATTCTTTAAAAATATTTTAGGATATGTTTTATATATTTTTTTAAAATTTTTTATTTAGAATTGACCGGAAGAAGCTTCTTTGGTTGCTTTTATAAATGGAAGTAAGTGTTATAAAACTGTTTTACAGTACACTTTAAATCGAATTATGATTAGACATAACATAATATGAAAATTGAAAGGGGTAGATAGATAGGGGTAGACAACCTAAAGAACGATGCGATGGCCCAGAAGAGGTTGGGAACCACTGCCCTAACATCTACGATGGAACATTGTGTGAACAAAGGAATTCGATAATCTACGGTTAATGCCTACGGTTAATGCTGTCTTAAGTTTTTATAAAATAGTACTTCAATGAAGTGAAAGACCCATGCATCTTTGCATAAGAACATTATTAAAATTGGACTATTTTGCAGTGAAATATAAATTTTAAAGCAATATAAATATGTAAAAAAAAAGCTACATAAGAGTGAAAAAAGGCAATTTCGTGGTAAAACGAAATTAAGTATCCCAATAACAATGTTGAATTCAATTAAATGCAATGAAACGAAAACTTGAACTGTGAATAAATGCAATAAATGTAATAGGGAGTAAGAGTGCAAAAAAGTGCAAACTGTAAAGCACACAAGAACGAAGTACATTTCAGTCGATTGAAAAATTATCAACGATGCAAAAAAGTGCTCAAAAATGAATTAGAAAGGCTTAAAAAATGAATGCAATACATTATTTCTAATCCAAAGTAAGTACATAGTGCAAAAAAAAGTATTCTTTATTTACATAACGAAAGTTTTTGTGCTTGAATCTTTCTGGCATGCCATGTGCTGAAACTTACCAGGAATTAAGTCAGGTTTAAGTTCTTTGTGTTTGATACCGAATGAAAACTTAGGCGTAGAATCGATGAGAGTTTTTACGGCTTTGTCTGGGTCGTAATATCCAGGGGCTAGAATCAGTTAAATATCATGTATCAAACTAGCACATAAATAAAACCGATGTAGACGTACATTTTATTTTAACTAGCATGCAATTTTTAGTGCTTTGATTCATTATATAAAATGACGCTTTCTTCCAATTGTGTATTTATCAGACAAATTAACTAATAGAGAAATGTGCAATCAAATGTATGTAAAATAAGTCGACAGGGAAACGTGATAGAATTAAATCTTTTATTGTATCAAATACGTAGGTCCGTCCGTGGCCGAGTGGTTAAGGCATCCGCCTCAGGATTCAGCGTTCTCAGGAGTGCGGGCGTTCGAATCCCACCAACTGCCAGTCATCTTATAAATCGGATATCTGTACTGGGACGGATGGGCCCGAGTACACTGGGACAGACGTGCTCGATAAATCTGTAGAGACCAAAGTCCCGACGGCGTCAGCGTACGATGTCGCTCGAAGTACCGTTGGGTGCCCGCTCAGGTGTCGACCTCGTCCTTGACCAGGGTTCTGAATTACGAGGCGTTATTGGCTGTGTTAAAGCTCCTAATGGAGGCTAGAAATATGCAGCCAGAAGCGAAAACACAACATCAACTACGTATCTGCCCCGGTGGCTCAATCGTTAGCATGCTGGCCTTTGGAGCTGCTGGGGTTGGGTTCTAATCCCGGTCAGGCATGGATGTTTGTGACCGTCAGTAAATGCTGTTATTTGTCTATGTGTTATTCCTTTCTTTGTGACTGTAAAATTTCTTTCTGTGTCTGTCCCACTTGACGAAAGCTTATAAGCGGTTCTCTGAACAAGCACACAAGCAGGAATATATATGTATCATACCATACCATACGTATCAGGAGAGGATAGATTTTCGTGTCTAGACTCGAAGATAGTTCGTGGCGAAGTGCTCCAGAAATATAGCAAAGAATGTCGACAGCTTCTTCACTGACCAATCAGAGTTAAGATATTGTTATAAGAAACGTTTTAAAAGGTTAACGTGTGGGCGGATGATTCAGCAAAGTTCTGTGGGAACTATTGATTTAGTTGACTGCTTGTCGCCGACAGGGTGTAGTTGGGATGTTAAAGTACTAAGTGACATCAAGGATATGTGAAAAGGTAATTTAAAATTATTCAGTTCAAATTGGGGATAAACTTAAAGTTTTTGAGGGGTTTAAGTCAAGATATGTCATGCACATCTAAACGAAAAGTTTTTCTCCATGACGTGAAGCCATAAAGCTATCGAGCATAAAATAGCCATTTGTTGAAAACTTTTGCTTCAAATAATTGCTAACTCAATTAATAGTAAATTAATAATAGCCCACCATCGCTCCTTATTCAAACACCATTCCTTAAAACGACTTTTCTCGCAAATATTAATTCGAACTGTTAAGAAGGTTCCATTAAAAAAAATTTATTAATATTTTCATTTGAAACAAAACTGGGCTGTAGAAAACTAGAATCTTCGGAAATCCAATAGAAAAAGAGTTACCAGGAATATCATCAGGCTTTTGTTCCTTGTACTTAATACCAAAGGAGAAAGCCGGAGAGGACTGGACAACTTTCTTAGCCACTTTTTCGACGTCGTACGCTCCTGGAGCTATAAAATTCAGTCGAAGTCTGCGTTTAATGCCATTGCAAGAAAAATATTTCAATAGAAATATAGTTGCATGCATAGTTTGTAACTTTTTCATAAAGCCAGTGAAAGTGATTTTCAGTTTGTAAATGTTTAAAAATTAATAATTGAGTAAAACTTAATCTGATAGATTTGGTTCAAGTAATGGTAGATTTGTTTTGAAATATCATGGACATGTGTGCTTTTTTAAGTGCGTTATGGACGACTTATGGAGATGAACTAAATAAGCGTAATGTTATTCTTAAAAAAGGAATTTCAAAGAGTAGTAACTCACTAATGAACTTTAGTAGCAAGATGCATACTAAAATCAAAAGGACAGGAACAGCGAAAAGTACATGATTAAATGCCTACATTTTAAAAGAGGTCTATGTTTAAAACTTATTGCCATGCATTTCATATAGAAATCTATCTATTATTATAATGGTACGTTATGATTATAATTTAATCATACTAAAAAATATTATCTTTTTGTATCCAACTCAATGTAAGGATTATCATTTTTCAAAACTCAATAAGTGCACACAGGATTTGATTGTACTCTCTTGAAACAGACCTCTGTAGTTTTGAATTTTTATTTTGTACGATTGGAACTTGCACCTAAGCACACAGTGCCTTTTTCTACAATGTGCCTTATAAAAAAGTCAGGATCATGAAGTGGACATAAGTGGACGCATCAGGTGTCTCTCTTTTGAGCTTGGGAGAAAGACCTTTCCAATGTGCACGAGGTGTAACTCTGTACAGGTTTCTTCCGATCACATTTTATTCTCTGCTGGTCTGGAGAAGAATGACCTTTACTCTAGTCCTAGTCCCTTATTCGTATTTGATTTCCTGAAGACTTTTGAGCTCATTGACTTGGTCAAGCCTGCGGCTGACCAAGAGGAATAAGTTAACAACAAACAACAGTGGCGATCATGTGCCTTTTATTATAAGCTGTACACTTTTAAAAGTGCATTGTGTTTAAAGTGCACGTGCATCTTAACATCAGTGTGATGTTACTCACCAGGTATATCATCTGGCTTGGGATCCTTGTATTTGACACCAAAAGAATAACTAGGGGTCGTGTCTAAGACACTTTTGACACTTTTATCTGGGTCATAAGCTCCAGGGGCTGTAATAGAACAAGGCCACACTGTTAGTCCGCAAGCCTAATAAGTCAAATCCGAATTCGATGCAAATAATTCTTTTAAGATTTCAATCAATTATTATAATAAAGATCCAACTTAAACATACCCATCCTTTTGACTGGTATTTAATACCTGCCACGTTAACCTGTTCCGTTTCGAATTTGCTACAGTGTAAACAACATTACTGTTTATTTGAACTATATATTGTGTTGTTCATGCTATAGTACTTATAAATAGGGTTTTAGGTTGAGTGAATTACACTTAAGAAGAAATAATTATATGGTTCCTCATGTTTCGAATTAAAGACGGTTGACTATATATGTTTTGGTTTAAAAAGAGGTTAGGGAATCATACGAATCCATCCTTCATTTAAAAAAAGTCGTGGTCGTAGAAACTTAATGTTTAATAGCGCTTTAAAGATCATACATAAGTCTAGATTACGAAGCAAGTGTCGCTGGAAATATTCTTAGATGTCTCAGTAATGTCTCATTAATGATATATAATTTTTTGTTAGTAAAAATTGTAAAGTACACGAGTTTTAATTCAGTTTAAGTCCTATTTCTATGCGTGTCCAACTGACGAATATATTATTAGCTATTAAATTACCAGGAAAATCTTCAATATTTGGTGGTTTGTGTATACCACCAAATGTAAAACTCGGCATCTTTTTAAGCTTTTTCAAAGCTTCGTTATCTTCGGGGCGTAACAACCAGGGGCGTAAAATGTTCAATTCAATATATAAATTTAATCTAATTGAATTTCGAAAGTATATGAGAAAGTACTCGAAAGTAAATGAGTTTTAATTTAGTTTAAATATTATTTATATGCGTGCCCAACTTACGAATATATTTCTTAACTATTAAATTACCAGGAAAATCTTCAATTTGAGGTGGTTTGTGTTTACTACCAAATGTAAAACTCGGCATCTTTTTAAGCTTTTTCAAAGCTTCGTTATCTTCGTAACAACCAGGGGCTGAAAATATTCAGTTCAAGAAGAAAGTTTAATCTAATTGAATTTCGAAAGTATATGAGTAAGTACTCGGAAATACATGAGTTTTAATTTAGTTTAAATCTTATTTATATGCGTTCTCAACTTACGAATATATTTCTTAACTATTAAATTACCAGGAAAGTCTTCAATTTGTGGTGGTTTGTGTTTACTACCAAATGTAAAACTCGGCATCTTTTTAAGTTTTTTCAAAGCTTCGTTATCTTCGTAACAACCAGGGGCTGAAAATATTCAGTTCAATAAGAAAGTTTAATCTAATTTTAAAAGTAGAAACGTAATTTATTCTTGCGAATTTTAGTATGGTTGTTAAATCATTAATAGTATTATAATTTCTCTTTTTATTACAAATTTAAAATACATGAGTTTTAATGTAGTTTAAATCTTATTTATATGCGTGTTTAACTTACGAATATATTCTTAACTGTATTAAATTACCAGGAAAGTCTTCAATATTTGGTGGTTTGTGTTTACTACCAAATGTAAAACTCGGCATCTTTTTAAGCTTTTTCAAAGCTTCGTTATCTTCGTAATAACCAGGGGCTGAAAATATTCATTTCAATAAGAGAGTTAAATCTAATTGGTTTTATTTAGTTAAGAACTAGTGTAGTCGTGCTGGTGGCGGGATGCTCAAGCTAAAAACTCGTTGAAGTAAGCTTGCGAAGAAAATTGTCATTATAAATGGTGAATTTTGCTAAAGAATGAAAAACGGCTGAAGATTTTAAAGGATATTGTAAATTATAACAGCTCGTTGAAGTAAGCTGGTGGCTGGATGCTCACGGAATAAAACTCTTTGAAGTAAGCTTGCGAAGAAAATTATTATTATAAATGTGAATGTTGCTAAAGAACTTAAATCAGCTGAAGATTTTAAAGGATTACATCAAGGATAAAAACTCGTTGAAGTAATCTTGCTAACAAAATTATTATTACAAAGGTGAATGTTGCTAAAGAATGAAAATCGACTGAAGATTTTAAAGGATGACGCCAAGGATAGAAACTCGTTGAAGTAAGCTTGCGAAGTAAATTATTATTATAAAGGTGAATGTTGCTAAGAATGAAAATCGGCTGAGGATTTTAAAGGATGACGTCAAGGATAGAAACTCGTTGAAGAAAGCTTGCGAAGTAAATTATCATTACAAAGGTGAATGTTGCAAAAGAATGAAAATCGTCTGAAAAATTTAAAGGATAACAACAAGGATAAAAAAAAACTCGTTGAAGTAAGCTTGCAAACAAACTTATCATTATAAATGGTGAATGTTGCTAAATAATGAAAATCGGCTGAAAATTTTAAAGGATAACAACATGTATAAAAAAAACCCTCGTTGGAGTAAGCTTGTGAACAAAATTTTTACATTACAAGGGCGAATGTTGCTAAAGAATGAAAATCAGTTTAAGATTTTAAAGGAAACGTATAAAATTTTATTCTTTAGATATTTCCCGAAAAATTGTAATTTTGGTTGATTTAGGAAGAAACTATATGCAGCTGAAAAGATTCTGTAAAGAAAGTGTGAAGTAAAATACAAAAATGTGAATGATTAAATAGAATAAAGTCAAATGAATGGCAATATCAAATTGTGCATGTGAATATTTTTTGATAATAAATGAAATCTATAAAAGGTGAATAAAGATTGCAATCAAAGATATTTAAAGAAAAGAAACTAAGAAGTGTATTGAACGAAAATTTTAGTGAAATCATTTAAAATATACCAGGGGTTTCTTCGATTTTCGAAGGTTTAGATTTCGTTCCAAATGTATAACTTGGTTTTGTGTCTAGTAAGCTCTTTATGGCACTCTCAGCATCATAATAGCCAGGAGCTGTAATAATATAAGTTCTGAACTATTGTACATAATGCTTACGAAAAATTTATTGTCGAAACACTGCAAACTATACTAAAATGCCAGAACTATTGTTAAAATCAATAGTAAACTTATCGGTAAGGTTCATAATTAGTGTTGCAAAAACCTAATTAATATTTCATGCCATTGAAAATAGAAGTGACAGATAGCTTCTCTTCGTAGATAACATATAATGAAACCAAATATTATAAAGATAGTCTTTCGTTTATTATTGGATTCAAAGATGTCGCTACTAAAGAATGAATAAATTGGGGTTTCTTATTTTCAAAATGTCAATAGGTGGCAGCACCAAAATTCATCAAAATGTGCGAAAATATTTCCCAAAATCTTTAAACAATTCTGCTTTCATAATCGAAGCTATTTTTGATTAACCTTTCAATTTCAAATTTCTATCTATATCCCTAAGAAAAAGAAATATTTAAGTTTAAAAGCACGAAATTTAACAAACATTGGACGACATTATATCGTTATCTTTTACAGAGAAGAATTGATAAAGAAAACTTTTTTTACTGGCCAGTATCTGGTTTGGTATGATTTTCATTTGATTTGGTTGAAGTAGCACTAGACCTAAACGAAGGCTATTCGTTTCGGTAGGCCTAGTAAGTTTTAACAGTGTTGAAATGACGAGAGTGACACCTGATCTGGCACCCAACGAAGTAGCGTACAGCGACATCGTAAGTGGCCTCTGGACCAGGGTCGGATTTCTAAATATTCTAAGTAGGCTGTAGCCTAGAGCGGCGAATTTTTTGAGGGGGCAAATTTTACGACTAATTAAAGCGGTACTCGGCATAAAAAATTAATATAAAGATACGAATATTTTAAAGAAAGAAAGCAAATAATTTACATTAATGCGTAAACCGTAAACGTATATGCAGTACTAATATTTCGTCGTAAACATGGTTGCACTCAATAATCCCGGATTTCGAAGTTGAAAAGAAAAATAGTAGAACAGTTTTAAAAATTCGCGTATTTCGCTTTCGATTTAGTGTGCAAAGGTGCATAGAGAATTCCAATATGTGTATCTATTTTAAACAGCGCCACATACCATTTGTAGCTAACCAGCTACTTTCGGGGGAATATTGCGACAGGGGCGGCGAATCAATCGCAGCCGACAGGCGGCAAATCTTTAAATCCGGCCCTGCTTTGGACTTTGAACTAAGATATCTCAACGTGTTCCAGACACCAGATTTGATTTTTTTTATCCCAGTAGGTTTACATGGCGAAGTCGATGTCAAAACCTGTTCAGGAATTCTACGTGGAATAACGGCTTTACTCGCAACCACAGCGCCTCCAGTTAATGTCAGAGTAACTTACCGGGTACATCATTGGGTTTCGGATCCTTGTACTTGAGTCCAAATGAGTACTGAGGAGAAGAGTCCAGCACATTTTTGACTCCCTTTTCTGGGTCATAGTGTCCTGGAGCTGAAAAGTTAACATAAAGTATCAAGTACAGGACACTTTCAAAGCTATAATGACGTTGAAAAGACGTAAAAATAATGTCAATATGCGTACAATAAAAATGTACAAATAAAAAAAATTATTTAAAAAACGAAGTATTTTATGCTCAATACTATATAAAATATATTTCCACAAAATACCAGATACCATATTCATTTTTTTTTTTCAATTTTCTCATTTATAATTTTTCTTTTAAGAAATAAAGTGTCTCTCAACGTTTTTCAAGCGTTAAAGCATCTGTTTGTAGCATTTGGCCTTTTTAAACATAAAAATGCGCATTTTTATCAATAAAAACTTCTTACTTTAGTTTATTATACAAATTTTCCTCCATGCACTACAAATTAGTTTGAAATAATTGCATCACAAATTGAAAATAACAGTAATGTCCATAGGGGAATCTCCATACAAGCTATATTTTCTTTTAGAATATTAGAAAAACCTGCATCATGCATGGAAATATCCCCGTGAACCTCTTTTACTTTTAGCAGGTTCAATAAAATACTGTCTTACCAGGAATATCATCGGGCTTGGGGTCTTTGTGCTTCGAACCAAAAGTGTACTTGGGATTGGTGTCCAAGAGATTCTTCAAGCTCTTCTCGGGTTCGTAGGCTCCAGGAGCTGGGATCAAAAACCGTACAAGATCACATGATTTATAACAAAAGAATATTCTTAACATTAAATAATGCAGCACTGCCCAGCAGTAATGTTTTAAAATTAAAAATACAAAATACTCCTTTTCAATATACACTGATTTTTCATTGCTTTTAGTTCTGCATTCTGTAAAATATTTTTTTGATCGAATCCAATTTAAACTCATCTAATCATCCAAAACTTGTATATTAAATTTTGAATTTTATAGAGTTATTACAATATTGAATTTTTTAAGAGTTTGTCATTTCGTTATTGATTAAAGAGTTTTCTAAATTTTTAATCATTTTATTCTACTTGTCCGTGGAATTTAATGATGGGGAAAATATTTGGGAGGCCCGGATGGCCGAGGGGTTTGAACCATTACGCTAGCAGTCAGCGCGCCGTAACGGGTGCGGGTTCGATTCCCGCCTTCGCCCTGGTTGTACTTCCTCTCTCTGTGACAGTAAAAATTCAGTGTCTCCCTTACACGACGAAGGCTTATAAACGGGTCTCTGATCAAGCACACAAACTGGAATATATTTGCATCAACCTCCTACCCCTACATTTGAAAACGAATTAACACAGAATTAATGTGCTTGTTTGTGTTGGTAAATGCGTTACATTTCCTTAAATTAAAAGTTTATATGGATAAATATTTTTTATTTCTTAATACCTGGTATGTTGTCTGGCTTCTGCTCTTTGTGTTTCAGACCAAAGGAATACTTTGGAGTGGAGTCCAACACAGTCTGCATGCTTTTCTCCGGTTCATAAGCTCCGGGTGCTGTGACGAATCAAAAATGAACGATTTACGAATCAAAAATTACTGAGATATAAAGTTTAAAATGAAGTTTAAATAAAAAAATCAAATTGAAAGTTTCGAAGAAAAAAAATTACGATGACATTTTTAAATGCGAATTTCTAATTATAGTTTCAAATTGAAATTTCTAATGAAGGCTTCAAATAAAAATCCCAATAAAAGTTTCAAATGCAAAAAATTCTGATGAGAATTTTAATTGCAAAATTCCAATTAATGTATCAAATTAAATATTCAAATTAAAGTTTCAAATGAAAAATTCCTATGAAAGTTTGAAATGGAAAATTCTAAAGAAAGTAAAAAAAAAAAATTACGATGGAAAAAATCTAAATGAAATTTTTCTCATGAATTCAAATGAAGTTCAGTGTTAGACAATTAGTAGTTAAGTTAATCTTTCCTAGAATTTATTCTGCTGAGTAGCATTTTAAAATATAGCGGAAGACTTTAACTGAATATCTCTTATGGCTTTGCATCTTTAACTCAAAGAAGTAGTCATTAAGTAAGTGGTAATACTGTTAACTGCTTACCTGGTACATTATCAGGTTTCAGGTCTTTGTGTTTTATTCCAAAAGAATACTGAGGAGTGGAATCTAAGACGAGTTTAATGCTTTTTTCTGGTTCATAAGCTCCAGGTGCTACAAATAAGAAAAAAAAGTTTTATTATGCCAACGATACTTTTAATAAATTACAAGGTCGTCGTAATTAAAGTAATGATACACAGGGATTTTTGTAGAACAAACTAATGGGTAGAATTTCTATTACTTTGGAAGGGAGCCTGTTGACGACGTGGTAGTGAGAATCCAGTAAAATGAAATTATATTAAAGAAATTTTCAGTTTGGTGTAATTTGTCGCTTTTTCAGTATTTTCTTGTTTAAAATCAGCATAAAACTAATTTATAAACATTGCATTTTTTATATCAAATAATATTGATTTTAATTTGATAAAACGGACATAAAAAAATTCAATTTAAAACTGAGGCATCCAAAATTTTCGTTTTTTTTTTTAAGTTTAAATTTGTTTTTAAACATAGTGACGTGAAATAATAAAAATGGGGCCGAGTGTCACCTATAGGGAAATTAAGTAAAATTTGTTTTTACGGGATTCTCTCTTCTTGTTGGCAAAGCCTCTCTATCAAATGAAGAGAAATTCTGTTAACTACTTTGAACTACACTGTTAAACATTTTGTGCTTGGTTTCACCAAAAATATGATTCTTAGGTGCAACAGCTGCGAGATAAAATGTTTCATCATATTTTTAATAATTATTGCTGATCAATTTCTAAGGTTTTTGTTTACATAATCTGAAAAATGGTTCAACCGAACACCAAATTACTAAAAATATGGTAAAACATTATACCACACAGCTGTTTCAGCTATTAGGAGCTATTATAATGGCAAAACCAAGTGCAAATATTTAACTACCCCGGTAGCACAGCCGTATTGGTCAATATCGGCTCCATACCCATCGCCCAATGCATAATGGACTACGTTTTACCGACGCTGGGCAATATCGGGGTGCAATATTGATTTGAATATTATATGAAAAAAAATTACAATCCAAAATTCTTGATTGAAAAATATTGCGAAACGTAATATTTGTCTTTTACACTTGCAAAATACTATAAGATTGTAGTGAAATTAAGTATGGCACTTTTCGTAATTTTTGTTATGACACCTGAAATAACGGGGAAATCTGATTAAAATCGGTAAAAAATTATCGATTTCATCCAATATTCTCTAAGTTTGTCTGATACTCATGCGACATTGGCCGAAATTGTTGTGCTACCTGGGTATATACAGAAAGCTCTGAGTACAAAAGTTCATTTATAACCACCCTGTATAAAAGTTTAATTCTTTATAAAATCTTGTAGAAAGAAATCGGCGTCTCATGATCATTGCTTCTTTGTACAACCGCGAAAACCGTTATTCTAATTTAGATGCTTCAACTACGGTTTTCTTGATTAACACAGAGAGAAGCACTGAGACGACGGTTTCTTCTTCGTAAAGCGCGTTTACATGAGCCATCGAATCCATGGAATGCCAAACCTCCATTAGAGGAAAGAGTGTTCGAGCAGGATTTCTAACCCAAACAAGCAGTCTGTGGCCTAATCCATGGAATGAAACATCAAACCCTTCTTGATTGGAGAGTTTGCGAACCCCCCCAATGAATTCTGCATCTCCGGTTCTGCCTGTCCTGCAAAAATCCTCAAGAGGGAAAAATTGCGAAGTGCATTCCATGGATTCGATGGCTCATGTAAACGCGCCTACAGAGTATAATACCAGGTCAGTTGAGTTAAAAATGCCATATTAGATTTTAGCTAAATTCGAAAATATTCCACAAACATACGATCCATAAACTGTAAAGAATAATTAAAATTCATTATGTATTACAATTGGAGTAACTATGCTGGCAAGAAAGCAAGTCTACTCGTAAATTGTTAGTCATCAAAAGAACCGTTATAAGCAAGTTTTGCACAGGGCTATGCTTTATACTCGCCTGGTACTTTGTCAGGCTTAGGTGCCCTGTGCTTGATACGAAAAGAATATTTTGGTGTGGAGTCGAAAACAGTCTTCATACTCTTTTCTGGTTCATAGGCACAAGGGGCTGAAAGTTTATGGTTTAACTAAGTAAGCAAAAACCTATAATATACCTAGAACTTCTTAATTATCCTGAGAAGTTGTAATGTACGCTGATATTGTAAGCATAGAGAAACGAGTTTCTTAGAACGAATGGTAAGGCGGAAATAAATTTATTGTCCATCAATTTTTTTTTTAATTTGCACTTTTTAAATGATCACCTTGAGCTGAAAATAAAAATCTTTTTTTCTATTTTGAAGTCAAAAGTAATTTTTTTGTGGAAAAAATAAATTTAAAGGGGACTGGAGATGGTGCAATATATATTGTCTCACAGTTTATGGTGAAATGTCTAAACCAAGTCTTTGATATCCTTACTACTTTTATTGAAGCGGTGAACGCCAGCCGCCAAATAGCACACTGTTAAAAGTTCGGACTAGGTTTTACAAAAAAAAAAAAAAAAAAAAAAGATACGTAGTAGCTACAACGGCTATGTGGTTAAATGATTCACAATATTTTTTAAAGTTCGGTTGAATCCTTTTTCTGATTTTAGTTTTCGAAATCTGAAAAATAATTCAACTTTGCAGCTACTATATGTATATTTTACTGCTACTGTACATTTTGGATTCTTTTAAAGCACAACCGATACATTCTAAAAATGAGGATATGTCGTCTTGTAAAAGTCACAACTAATGAATTCAAATTAACCACGTCAATATTGGGAGCAAAAAATATTAGCATTAGATTTCACTCTTATCTAGTCCGGTGGATAAAAAAATACGCCCTTGGAATAAAGTTGTTCTTTTCAGCGAGAAAGATTTTTTAAAAAATATTTATGAACTTAAATTTGAGCAGGTAAACATTCTCAAAAAATAGTGCACGTATCTTTCTCAAAAATGAGGGTTTCTATTAATTCAAAGACATTATGAGACTAAAGAGTATTAAGATTTAGGAAAATAGCGCTCGTTTTTAACAGGGATTGTCAGTCATATAGAACTAATGAATAAATTTTAAAATCCTAACTTTAAGGAAAGTATTGATTTTCTATGCTAACCCTTTTTTTTGCAAGTATGAGAATCGTCATAACAGTAAAATAAAATACATTTAAGCTAAAAAAAATATCGTATGGTTGCTTAATTATTAAACTTTGCAGTTTCAAAATGCTCCAAAATATTTCACTGGTGTCGAACCCCATTCTTAACCTTTATCAAAGCAATAATGAATATATCGGATAAAATTTCTCCTTCAAAGTTGTTTGATTTTAATGTTATGACTTGGTGATGCCATACCTGGCGAAAAAATGCAGTTACGACAAGAAAAGTATCAAAAATACCAACATAACTGAAGCAATACTTTCGCAAAAATTACGATTGCAAAACTAATACATTTGCTCAACGGGACTGACAATCTCTCTTAAAGTAAAATATTTTTAGCAGTGTATTAATACACAAAATACTCGCCTGGTATGTTGTCAGGCTTTGGCTCTTTATGCTTAATGCGAAAGGAGTAGCGGGGAGAAGAGTCAAATAACATC
Source organism: Hylyphantes graminicola (assembly GCA_023701765.1). Lineage (NCBI taxonomy): Eukaryota > Metazoa > Arthropoda > Arachnida > Araneae > Linyphiidae > Hylyphantes > Hylyphantes graminicola. The sequence goes on along the minus strand of CM043118.1, from coordinate 48,132,382 downwards.
TTTATGCTCTTTTCTGGTTCATATGCTCCAGGAGCTATGCACAGAAAACAGTACTTTAACTTTATCATTTAACAAATATATTGATATTAAAAGCTAATAAGAAAAATACTTAGTTGAGGAAGGAGTAAGTATGCTTACTTTTAGCTGAGAGGGTTAGAAGCAATCTAAAAGAAGCAAAGCGTTAGAGAAAAGCATCAATAGAAATTAGTAGCATATTAAGTAAAAAGAGCAAACTTGAAAATTGAGAGTTTCTTAACTGTTAAGTTACAGATTGATGGGAAAAAATGAAAGGATAAAATAGTAGACAAATATTTCGCTTTGACGGTTAAATATATTTAAAAACATAAGTGAAATAATTTAAAGTTACGATAAATGCAGAATTTTTATTGTCAATTTGTGTTTTAATACCTGTCTGAAGAAAGAAAGACTCAAAACAAGAAGTCTATTGCACTGATAATAGGACCAAACTCATTTCTAATAGATGATTTTACATATAAGATATCCTGTTTTTCTCTTATCAAACTAATCGTATATACACTTGTCGCATATGTTTGCAAATAGATCTGCCTCAGTAGAAGAGGACCAACCTATATTTTATTCTAAAGCATAACATCCGTATTTTCCGTTCTATTCCATCACAAAAAGCTCTAATATCAAACCCAACTGGAAGTAAATACAATTTAAATTTTGTAGGAAACGAATAGAAAAATTATTCCACAAACTGGTTCTGTGACATAATTCTTTAATGACTATAATTACACAATTGTGGTTTTAGCATACAGCCTACATTGTTTGGTGCTCATTCAAGGCGTGTATTTTTGTTCCGCATGTGATAAATAGTTTTTTTTTATCAATAATGCATTCCTAATCACCGAAAGTTAAATTTCCCTACTCTTAGCTCGTTACCTAATTTGGTTCTAAAAGTCGACTGTTGTTTTCTTTGAAGAAAACAACGATTTATTTCATTAGGAAGAATTGGTGAAAATGATTTGACATATCGAATGCTGTCTGGTATATTTTGATTTTGAAACTAGTTATTGGTTGAGATACCTTCGTAGAGTTCTTTAGCATTTAATATTCACTAAATGGTTTAAAAATCAATGGGGTAAACTTTATTTATTGAGAAAATAATTATATAAATAATTTGCTTTTTTGTACAAAAAACATTTGTTTATAATGTATATTTTATTATAAAAATGTAACGAAGCTTGAAATTGTAATATTAAAAAAATTCAACTGTAATTTTATATAAAAAAAATGAAATGTATGAAAGAAAAAAATTGATAAATATTTCAGACGTCTAATTTTTTGTGTCTCTTATAGTAATTGACATTTACTACACTTGCTATTTTATTCGTTTTTTGAAAGAATGCTATAGGGGAAACTGTAGCCTCTCACGAAATGGAACATTCTCATGAAATAAAAAAAATAATAATAAAATAACGAGCAATACTAAAGATAGCGATACTAGCAGCAAATAACTACTATGTCTTGATCTATTTCCCTCTGACGTAAAATACGAGTGAAAATACTAATTTTATGAAAATAAAATGATAACTTAGTAACAAAACCTGACAGCATAATTAGTTTTAAAGGAGAGGTTTTGTAATCAGAAATGACAAACTTTCCTTCCAGGACGTAATCAGTAAGTTTTTATAATCTTTTTCAGTTCATTCATAACATAAGAAGTTATATTGCGCTAAAGTCACGAAACTTAAATTTAGTAAAAGTACATATTAATGCTTTAAACTTATGATATTTTCATTTAAGACAATGGTGGCCATTAAATATTCAAACCTAGAATTTTCCCTAAATAACTGATTTATAGTTGGAATCCATAAATTCAGTTAAATACATTTTGGATTGTAAGAATATTTCGTAGAAATCGCCAAATCAAATTCAAGAAAAGCGGAAGGGAATGCGTTTTGGAAATGTATTATTCCGTTTAGTCCCCCTAACAATAAAATCCAGGGTGTGGTTGTAAAACAATTACAGATGTAAAAGATAACATCAATGTTCTATTTGACCCGTTCTGTTCTCTGATTCACAAAAATACTATTTTGTATTTTTATGAATTTTGTTGTAAATTTAAATCTTAAGAATAATTAATCTTAAGAATTATTTTAAGAGTTAATATATTCGCTAATTGAAATCCCAAAAAGAAATAATCATATTTTCTTATAAAAGAACAATCGTCTTATAACGTGTCAGATACGAGATCACTGTCGTTGGGCTTTACTTCTTAACACTTGTTTGTGCAGTGAAATAGTTTTACAGGAACTCACTTTTCTAATGATTCGAGGAACTAAATTTTTCTTTTTTTGATAATTTGTTATTTTTCACAATAAGCCAATCGACCGTTTTAAACGTATTTCAGAATATATTTAATACCCTTATCTTTTTACTTCAATTGCATTGTTAATCATTTAATCGGTCTTGATTTATGTTTATCTTTATTTTTATACTGATATATAATATATTTTCAATTACATATTATGAAATATAAGGTAATGAAAGCATTGCGTTGGGGTCGAAAATCCAGAATGAAGAATTTGTTTTTTCTTCACGTTTTGGAGGTGGCAATTCTAAATAAGTGGTTTTAAAACATTGATCCGTCTGTCTGTCTAGGACCACTCTACAGCTCGAACTAAATGAGCTACCGACTTTAAACTTGGGGAGCGAGTTCCTATCACCTGTCATAATATTAAGGTTATCTAGGAAACAGCGAATGCGAAAATGGTAGCTGCTATAGAACTTCTTAGATTTGAAAGTTAGTTAAGTTACCTTATGGGGTACCCTTATATGTACACAGGTGATTGTTTTTTATATGTAGTGATTTCTTGATTGACAATTGAAAGTTGTGCAGTGTTATTAACCTCTACACTCTTAAAACAAAAGAGTGAAATCCACTCCAGTAGGAGAAGTGAATTTTCGACTCTAGAAAGAAGTGAATATTAACTCAGACTGAGTTATAATCACTCGTTTGGTCCTGTCCTGTCGGAGGTTTAACACACAAAGGATCCACTCCCCTAAAAGAAGTGCATTTTCTAGACTGGAGGAGTGAAAATTAACTCAGACTTAGTTAAAATCGCTCGTTCGTTTTAAGAGTGTAGTTATAAAAAGTACGGAAATTTAGCTGCAAACTCTGTTGACAAAAAAGAAATCTGGTTTTTAACCTCTGAGGAAACTAAAAAAAACCTTTACTATATTTCAAAATTCAATAAAAACTAAACTATTTTCGCCCAAGCAAACTACAAATGGTTCAACAGTTCTTCAAACATAACTTCCCTATCAATGTATAGTGTCACATTGGCGTGTTGGGCCTCACATCATCTCGTGCCACTAAAGAGATCCGTAATGAAATAGTTCCCGACGAAATCATTAAATCTTCGGGATTGGCAAGGTCGACACGCCAACTGGCCATTCGGTGACATGGAGTTTGCGTCAACTTCTTGAGGGCTATTGTGGTGTCGGATCAGGTGTTGGTCAAGAGAACTAGGTGATTTCAATTAACTATAACTTCAGTTATGATAACTTGTCGTGCCAATGTTAGTTATGGTTTTTCAAAATAATAGCAGTTTTATTTTTATAATAATTCAAAATTTCGGTGAAATCAATTTCTTCTCGTTACGGTGAAGCTGACAGGTTGAAGTTTTCCATTTTAATGTTTAGAAGTTAAAATTTCGGTTTAATCAATTTCTTCTCGTTACTGCGAAGCTGGCAGGTTGTTTATAGTTGCAGCAAGTTTTCTATTTTTATGTTTAGAATGTTTAGAACTATTTAAAGATTCTATTTTAATGTTTAATACACAGATGTTAAAAATGTCTTTCTTGATGGAAAACTAGCATTACGACATATTAAGCTTAAATGTTGGCTTTTCCTTAAAATGTTTAAGCTAAAAACAAATGAAAATATATCTACTATTCATGCACATATATTTCATAGAATTTCCAACGATAAAAAATAGGCAATTTTATGACTGTTTTCTTAAAAAATATCCGTTTGTTAAGGGTTTAAAGTTAAACAACTTTTATAGCAATGAAAAATTATTTATATACAGTGGTGGCCAAAGTGTGGACATTTTTTGAAAGTTTCATGTGTTTCAACTGTTACCTATGTCCTTGCATCCATTAACTTTCGATTAAATACAAACATTTAAATATCAATTTGAAGGTAATTTAAAGTAGTATTTCATTAAAAAACAGAATTAAAGTAACTTGTATTACAAATAAAGTTATGCTCATTTTAGTTGAACAAACAAGCACAATCAATGGATTCTCTTATGCAGAAATTGCAATACAAGTTGGTGTTTCAATGACTTGCAAAACTAAGACAGATCATACTATAAGTTGCATAACTTATTTGTAATACAGATATTGTAATACTGTATTCATTTTTAATTCTACATTAAATTACTTTGATGATGAAGATGTTGTGTCCATGCATATAGATTAAATGGGAACAAAGGTCTCATAGACTGCTTCAGCGATCTGCAGATAGTGGTCCTCATAAATATTAAATTACTTTTAATTTGATAGACAATTGTTTAATTTTATATACAATTAATATATCCTGTAATCACACAAAGTTGAAAAATAGGAAACTTTAAAAAAATGTCCACAATTTTGGTCATCACTGTACATATGAATAAACCGAAATTATGCAACTATTGACAGCTTCAGACGCGTCTGAGAAACACGCCTGTATGTCACGCGCCTTTTTGTGCAGTCATTTTCAGCTGACTTGCGATTATAATCCTCAGACTATCATTATTAAAAGTTTGAGTGGCATACTCTAAAAAATCTATTGTTTTTGCAGGGAAAAAACTGTCAGCTATTGTGCCAGAAAAAGTCCGTATAATTTGCAGAAAAAATTGTTTAAAATAATTAAAATAACAGTAAAATCTGTTAAAATGAATAATAATAATCCTAAAATAACAGTTACAATCTGTTAAAATTAATAAAATAAATGAAAATAAAAAATGAAATTAGACAGATTTTTCTCTCTGTTAAGTATATAGAATTTTTTTTGATACACTGGCTCATAGTTTTTCCCCGTAAAAACACGCATTTCCACCGTTTTTTGGACTAATCTATTTCGAGGGAGCAAATCTATTCCATTTGGTGGCAACTGTGCATCTTTGGCCACGTTATCGCTTGCTCCTACGAAACGAAAAAGTTCCAATTTTTTTTTTATCCGAGTAGGGTTAAGCAACCTTAAGCAAGAGTTAAAAATAAAATTAGTTAATTTGGCATGAATCAATCCCCACATACCTGGTACATTATTAGGCTTGGCCTCTTTTCCCTTGAGTCCGAATGAATAAGCTGGTGCCTTGTTGAGTACTATTCGTCTTTCAGGTTGGTATTCTCCGGGAGAGGGCGTCTTGAACTTCTGTGGTTCTCGGTGGCGGCCTGAGATGGTAGGCCCTTGCTTCTTCTCTTTGCCCGTCCTTCGCACGTCAGATACCTCGTAGCTGCCCGGCCCTGGGGTAACGAACTTTTGTTTGTTTTCGTATCTGGAAAAATAGGGATGTGAAACACTCAACTTTCAATTTCCACTTAATGATATGTATTTAATGAGCTAATTTGCTGCCCCGGCGGCTCAATCGTTAGGATGCTAGCCTTTGGAGCTGCTGCGTTCGGGTTCAAATCCCCGTCAGGCATGGATGTTTGTGACCTTCAATAAATGTTGTTGTTTGTCTATGTGTTTGTGTCGTCTCTTTCTTTGTGTGTCTCTTGTGCTTGCGTCATTTCTGGGGTTTAGTACAATAGACTTAAAGTCGCAGGGCTCGGCGATCTTGCCCCCCACCAAGAAAGTCATAAGTCATGAGGTAATTTCGGCTGTCCGTCCTGCTCGTGCAATTTTAAAAAAAAAAAAAACTTTGTGTTTCCTTGCAAAATGTAATCGGCACTTTTGTTCCCTAAGTTTGAAGTCCGGAGCTCTATTTGTTGTTCGAAACACCTTTGACGTGCTTTAAAACCTAAAGAAAATTTATGGCAGTCATTGAGCATTTTTTTCGAAAACCTTATTTTGAGGTCCGACAAGTACTAGAAACTCGCGTACCAAATTTGAAGTCAATAACACTTTTAGTTAGAGCTGTAGAATGGTTTCAAACACACAGAATGACAGACGAACCCATTTAATCTCGATTTTGAATTTTTGATCCATTTTAATACCATCATTATTTTTCATTTTTTACTAATTAATTGAAAGTAATGAAGCTTTTATGTACTATTGCGTAAGTAAAAGTTAGTTTAAGATATTAAAGGCGAGAATTTGAGAGAAGTGGCCACTTTGGCCCCTAAAGGTAACTTTTGACAAAATATTGAACCCTACAACAAATTTTTGACTGACTAGGTTTTGGTTCATAAGCCAAGTTAGTGCTTCCATTTATTAAAAACAAACCAAGATTTGAATAAGAGTATTGCGAAAGAGTTTTTAAGAAGAGAAACTTCTGGCCAGTTACCCTCAAGGGTCTAAGTCGTTTCAATTGACGGCGTTAATAGGATAAGAAAAAAATTGAAGGACAGATAGATTTTCTTCTTAAACGTTTTTAATTCTGATGAAAGTAAATTATGCTTGAGTTTTGTAACAATAAGGCGTTAACTTACTTCATAATAAAACTTTAATTGCGGGGAATAGGGTTTTTGGGTTTGCGAAGTAACACTGTCAAAATTTGGCATAAAATGTATTCATAAATCTGATGGCAAGCTACCTGCCTGGAGTAGCATGGCACCAGAAAATAGGAGTAAGCTTACACCAAATAGGATTGACCTTGTAATTATTATTTTTTTGTGAAGTAACGTTACAACCGAACTTTAATAGTGCAGATAACGAATACAGTGCAAAGGGTAGGGTAGATACATATATATTCCGGCTTGTGTGCTTGATCAGAGACCAGATTATAAGCCTTATCCCGTCAAGTAAAACAGACACAGAAAGAGTTTTTACAGTCACAAAGAAAGGAATACACCCAGGGCGAAGGCGGGAATTGAACCCGCACCCGTTACAGCGAGCAAACTGCTGCTAACCACTCGGCCATCCGGGCCCCCAGTGCAAAGCTTTTCCTATCAAAGTGCTTCAATTTTAAAGCGTTTAATGGTACAGTTTATAGCCTATTTCTTTCAGTTTGTATTCTACAACTTCATATTAAAGGATACTTACTTTCCAGAAAAAGTGAAGGAAGGAGATTTAGATTTCGTATTGTCAGTTTGCTTGGGACCTGTAAAATTAAAAACTTAGAGTTAAACATCAAATTTCAAACAAGCAATATTTAATTAACATTTTTACTACATAATACAAAAAAATCTAAAAAAGAATCTTAATATTTTTTTAATTATCACCTAATATATGCTTTTGAAATTAGAGTACTAGTTCAGTGTTTTCAATTTGCAGGAAGGAAAACACAAAATAAAGAAATAAGTACATTCAAGTTATACATTGAGATATCAAACCTAAAAATTCATAAATTTTAGTTACAGAAATTAATCAATTTTTAAATCCATTCAAAATTATTAATTGAAGTTAATCACGTATGGTTCATATTTTAGAAGAAATTACTATTTTTCAATGCTACTTTTGATCGTCACCTTTTTTGCATAATATATTTTAACAATTCGTAAATAATAATTTCAACTCTAAGGGTTGACTTTGATTCAATTAGTGAATGAAGAAATTACTATAGTTAACGTTATACGAAATTACTTATAATATTAACAGAATTTTTTTTGTATAGTTTACCTCAGGCCATATTCAATTTTGTTACTCTAATTCAATAAACTAACTTTATAAAAATTAATTTTAGGAATATTTTGTTTAATGAGAAATATCACGGACACTTCTTACGAGTGACCAAATGCTTAAGTAGATACGGTAAATCTTCGAACTTTACTGACAGAATCATTCGACATACATTTTCCTAACTGAAAAGACCAAGAATCGCGTGCAGCTTCACGATTTATCAAAAGACCGCTTACCATAATTCAATAAACTCTGGATTACGTAGATTATTTTTTGGTACCTTCTGATAAAATAATCTTTTATTTAAATTTACTCCACAACGATAAATTTTATTTAAGAAATTTCAAATTATATTTTTAAAAAAATTCAGCTAAATCTAAAACTTGCTAAAAAAAAGTTTCATTACTTATTTGGCTTTAGGATGAACGTTTTTCGGAAACAAAACAAGAAAAAATGGTTCAACTTAATTCCAAAATATGGTGAAACATTTCACCGCACAGCCGTTGTAGCTAATAGGAAACGTTTTTATTTTTTTGTGAAACCAAAAATGAAATTTTTAATTGCGATTTTCCAATATTCATTGTGCCGCTATATGTTCTCTTCTTCACTTTTTATTCTTTAAATTAAAAAAAAAACTTTATAAAAGTACAAATAGCTCAGCACAAAAACAAATTGCTCTTAGTTCTGGGGAATATGCTGAGTCTGCAAAGTATTAACCGCCAACAAATCAGCCCATTGAAAAAAATTAAAAAAAGTTAGAAAATATTATACCAGTGCCATTCATATACATTCAAAAGACCAAAAATTTTAATTTAAAATTCCTGGATTAAAAAATACTCTTCCTTAAAACCGACACCCAGAAACCAAATATGACGGCCTTGAAAATTTTAAAGAAAACTTTTACTTAAAATCACATACCCTACAAGTTGCCTTAGATGGCCCTGAAGATAGCGAAAGTTCTGGTAATATGTGAGCTCACTGACAAAAAACGCAAGTGACATACATTCCCAAGCGACCACACTAGAGACTCGCGTGCTGGTCCTTTGTCATTAGTACGAGATTTGTTTGGGGAGACGCGCATTAAACAACTGAATACTGCTCACGAATACAAATGGGGACGAAGGATTCGGGGTAGTATTTTGTGGAGACGTCAAGAAACAACGATATGTTGCTTTTCAACTGTGGTGCACTCTTAAACCAAAAGAGTGAAATCCACTCTAAGATACGGTGAAACATTTCACCGCACAGCAGTTGTAGCAGCTAATAGGAAACGTTGTTTTTTGGTGAAACCTAGAACGAAATTTTTAACTGTGCATTTTCCAATACTCATTGTGCCGCTGTATGTTTTCTTCTTCACCAGTTGGGGAAGTGCATTTTCGACACTGGAAGGGAGTGAATATTAACTCAGACTGAGTTAAAATCACTCGTTTGGAGTGATCCTGTTGGAGGTTTAACACACAAAGGATCCACTCCTTTAGGAGAAGTGCATTTTCAAGACTGGAGGAGTGAAAATTACTCAGATTGATTTAAATTCGCTCGTTTGTTTTAAGAGTGTACAATGTTAAAAAATTTGGTGCAAGTTAGCACCAGAATCCTGGAACTTTCTTGCGGCCACCACTATCTGGAGCATTTAAGAATTTTGGGATAAAACCATGGCCTCTTGTTGGGGAAGTACGTAATTCTTAACAAAGAACACAATTTATGTGATTTTAATTTTGGAGGGGGGGGGGGGTAAGTCCACTTCTTTTTATCAAACAGGCAAGTAACCAATTTATAAAGCAGGGGTAACCCTACATATATATAACCAAACTTACATTTCATTGCTATTTTATTATAGTTAATAACAAAAACAAACTGATGTTAAACGAGTGAGGATTAAGTTACGTATGAAGTTACAGTAACAGTGGATGGAATTACACGTCGGAAGAATGTATGGACAGTGAAATTGTAACTTGCATGACAAATGCTTCAACTATTTCGCTAAAAAACAATTTCATAACACAAAATACAGAATGTTTGTGTTTCAGTTTAATTGCTCATCGTTGCTTTGTTTCGATAACATACAATGAGCTAAGTTAAAGATACAAATTTTTCATTTAAATATCCCAACCTGTACTTGTGTCACGTGATCTTTCTATTATAATTATACTGTTACTATTTTAGATTAACAAAAACCTTTTTTGCTAAAAACTGACATTTTAAGATCATTAGTCAATTGGACCGTTAAATTAGAGTTATGCAGTTTTGGGCGCACATATTTAAAAAAAAAAGATCTTAGTTTAATTATTAACAGACGCAGAGAACAACTGTTTAAAAGAGAGAACACAATTAACATGAGTTTCGTATTTTGTTGTGTGTGAGATATGTTGACGTACGTGCAACATTAGTAGAAACAGATTACTGTCGTTTCTGACTTTTTATGTGTCAGGGGAATTTTTAATAGTTTCGGTAAGCGTCTGAAAAATATGCAAATAGAGTAAAGTGGTGTAAGTAATTTACAATGCAAGTTAAACTGAATTTTAAACATAAAAGTAGTGTGCTGTTAATATTTTCTTATTTGTGATTTTCAAAGATTAAGACTAAAACAAGATTTTTGGAAAACATTGTAAGAAATAATTTGCTTAATTATTTAATTTGTATGAGATATCTATTTGCCTTGGAATTGTTTATTTTATATTTAGCTATTTTCTGTTGCCATGAACTACTTTTGCTATCATTTTGCCCAATAAAAGCTTTCATTAAAAAATAAACATGAGGTATTTACAGTATAAATGAACTAAGTAAAAAATTGTCAAATTTAAGGCATCCGTGTAAAAACAAAGTTAAGATAAATTTATACATTTTGACTCTTAAGAGATATTCGCGTCAATAAGCCAATTCTAAAACATACAATTTATAATTTGTTTCACCCTAAAGCAAGGAGAACCCAGAGGCTGGGGAGCCAGGGGGTTAAGGCACTCGCCTAGCATGTGAAAGGTCCCAGGTTCGGGTCCGGGCATCGCCAAAACAACTGACAACCTGTAAACGGCCCGTGCAGCCAAAATGTTCTACAAATAATACCCGTAATGGAGTGCACGTTAAATATCCTTCACAGTCCTAACCCTAACGCTGCGTACGATGTCGCCCTTAACGGTTGCGTTGGGTGCCTATTCAGGTGTCGGCTCGTCACTTGACTGTGGTTCTGATATACGACGCCCATCGCCAATAGCTCGGCCCAATTTACCCCATTCAACGGTAGTTTAAATCTGAAGAACATTAATATATTATTCATATTTACGCAGTGTATATGTTAAAGGAAAATAATCATTTAAGTATTGTGAAAGTAAATTGGCTTGGTAATTAATAATTGCCTTTAAGGCACACGTGCTTTTCTAGACGTTATCATTTGGAGGCTTTAAATTATTTATGTATGAACAATTTGATAAACTGTAACACATGACTTCGGCACCTTAAGGGCAATTTCTTGCACAAACTTTTATTCTATAATACCTCATGAAATCGTTTATTAAAATTGCCTTTTTGCAATATCGGAAACATTGTACTTATGTGATAATAATATAAAAATTAGTAAAACAGGTGATTAATGAAAGTAACTTTTATGCTTGGGCCAAGGTTAACCTTAAATTTTTCGAGTTGCACTAATCTATGGCCTGTCTTAGTTCAAAAACGACCGTATTTCATGTGATAACGTTGGACATAGACATTTTTTTTTGTGTTGAGGAATATATTACTAATTATTTTGGCGATAACAATTTTCCCTTCTTTCAAAAACGTTAAGTTTAGTACATTTTTAACCAACTACAAGTTCCGTTTTCAACGCATCTTAGTGCAAACAAAAAAACTTTAAATTTTATTTTTTCGTTTTCACCTTTTTATCATTAAGCACGTTCTTCCACTAAGCTCTTCAAGTGTGAAAAGGTTTTTTTTTAATGAGTTGTGTATACAATTTTTTTAATATACAATTTAAGTGACAAGCTATCAACTTAAAAAAAAACATCTACAAATAAATATTTACACAAAGTCGTTCTACTTTTCTTCATAGAAGATCCTTTAAGAATATGAGTATCATGGAAATGTGTGTTGTCTTATTGTGTAGATGTCTATGAAACTTATTTGTTCAGTGCTCGAAAACGTGGGTGCCCATCAAAACCACTCTTCAATAAGGGTGGGTGGGTGTTAAAGTACAGTAAAAAACAGGCAAATAAAAGTTTCGTAAGGGGCAAACATTGCTATGTTTTTTCACTTTCGTAACTGAGCACGATTGCTCGATATTATTACGTCTCTAAATAGGTCTCACTGTCATCGAAAATTTCCAATTTAGCCACGGTTCCATATGATATCTAAATTGAATGTCATTAATGCACCTATCGAACTAATTCCTAAACTTTAAGGTAGGCGAATACCCAAAATTCTAAAATTTTGACTATTACTTTAATCTTTTCCAAATTTGCCATAGTGATTTCAAATATAATGAGCAATGCTATTTAGGCATTTTTTTTATTTAAATAAAATTAATTTATTTTAAAAGGTGTTTTTCAACTAAAAAAAGAGGTTTGCGCCAACAAGTTTACCACATTGAATTTTCGTCCTATAAACATCAAATATGTGTCAAATTCTTCGTTTTGAACTGATGCATGCAATGACCTTCTAGAGTTACATACAAATTACAAGAAAAGAAGTTATTAAGAAAAATGTTAGGAATTAAGTAAAAATAATTTTTTTCTATTAACTTTACACTTGGACATTTTTTTTTAAAAACCTACTATATTTAAAACAAATGTTAGAGGCTCGTAGCACAGATATATATTGAAATAGCTTCTGTAAAAAATGTCGTGAATTAATGTAAAACTTTCTATGCTAGAAGTGTTAGCGTAAATCCCTTTTTTTAGTTGAAAAACACCGTTTAAAATATATCAATTATGTTTAAATAAAAAAAAATTGCATAAATGGCATTGTTCATTATATTTGAAATCAATATGCTAAATTTGGAAAATATTAAAGTAATAGTAAAGTTTTAGAATTTTGGGTACTCGCTTACTTTAAGTTATAGTATATAGTTTAAGTTAAATATCGTTTTAATGAAGTAAAAAAAAATCCGTATGTTTCATTGAATAGATTTATTAGATCTTTATTTACCGTTCGATTATTTCATAATTTATCATTAAATATCGTATAAATATATCTGACTATACTGATTATTGTTATAACACATATCGCATTAATTTCGTATTCCATCATATCATAAAGCAGAATATATCGTAAAAATGTCATAAAATGTCGTTTTTAAAATTATTGTATATCGTATAAATGTAATAAAATATAGTTCAAAAATCACATAATTTTTTTAAAAAAATCCCTTCAATCAAAATAATAGAATAGCATACAAACCTAATACCATATCGTGTTAAAGTCATAGAATATCGTATGGTTCTGATTTAACATGGTCCCAATACCATTAAGTATCATAAAAAACAACTCTATGCTTACCGAACGTTGAGGGTAGGGTTATTTCGGCAGGTCCTGGTGTCTGCCACTCTCCTGAGATGGGTCCTCTCCTCTTGGTTGGGGTCCAGGGTCTCTGCTGGACCACAAACGCAGAGTGATGGGTGGTGATTGGGCAACCGTTCTGGAAAGACAGAAATCGCTTGATTAGGAAAACGTAAACAGAACGCGGGAATTTTCAGTCGATGGTAACTATCCGTGTTTAGGAGAGATTTCAGTCCCATTTAGAGCTAATGCATTAGTTTTGGAATCACAAATTCCACAAAAGCATTGCTTTGTCATTGCCATTTCTTCCAGGTATGGGACTCAACATAACATCGAAACAAAACAAAAATGTTTATAAGTTATTTAAATATATATTTTCTTAAGTTTTTAAATAGCAAATATATACAGCAGATGGCGGCACTATTTTAAAATTTAAGCAATTAATAATTAAAGATAAATAACCGGAAGTTATTTCTTTCAAATTTTCTTTCAAATTGATATTATGATGATTCATATTCCTGGCGGTAATGAGCCAACATGGCAAAGCAATTTTTTTTGCAAAAGTTGTGATTTCAAAACTAATGCATTAGCTCTATGGGACTGACAGTCCCTCGTACAGTTGAGTAAAGGAATTGATGTGCATAGATGTAGTTGTAGGTAGTGCATTTCTGTTAAAGGTAAACTGCATCTACTGCGTTGAACTTCGCAGTACTTTATTTCTTAACATTTACTCCGCAAAATATACTGTGTACATGTAACTTGAATTGTAACACGTTATAATCAATATTTAAATATTTTCTTTTATTTATAAAATAGTATCCGTTCTAAGCGGACACCTTTTAGACGGATCTAAAAAATAACCGATCGAATTCCTTTTATCTCTAAAATGCTGTTGTTGTTGCTGATACCTGTTGGCCAGCAGATCTAGACCAGGTCTATGATATTGCACACTCTCAAGAAATCAATAATATATAATGGTCGCTCCAGAAGATCTTCTTTGCTCTTCTTATTATTTTTTTATCTTTAAAATGTAAAAATTAGATAAAAAACGATCATTTAAATGTGGCATAAATGTTTTTATAAATGTTATCATTTTCCCGTTATACCTATAATAATTTATGAGATACTTATAAAAAAATGGCAAATTTATGTGTTCTAAATTTCCCATGTGGCAGCATTTGTTTGTATTGGAGTTTGACAAAATAATTTATAAGGTGAAAACGCAATTACCCACAAAATATTTTATAACGAAAAGTTAGTTTTTTTATTGCATTTATGTATCCATTCAATAGTAGATAATACTACTACTATAATATAAAAGTATTAGTAGCTTCTTGTAGCACGGGGTATTCAACTTAGGTAAAAGATAATCTTTTAATACATTCGTGATGCAAGATTGCGTGCAACAAGATATTTAACTTTTTAGCATGATAAAGTTTTTGATTCACTTGAAAAATATTACTTTTATGTCATAAAAATCAAATGGTAACTTGAAGTTGGCAAGAAAATTGAAAAAATTGAGGGGAAAAAAAAGGACTTGGGTCACGCCAAGTTCAAGTTATCGAAGGTTCCACTACCATAACTATTATCTTAATATATTAACTAGTGTTAGATATTTTTTTTATCTGTTCATTGTGTACGTTATTGATTGTTTGATTAATGAACTTTGAAAGATAATTCTATAAATATTCTACTTTTACTTCTTAAAAAATCCGAGTAATTGATATTATACAAGAATACCCATGAAAAAACTCGAATTTAAAGATTATTATACAAGGTACCTTAAAAAGTATGACTATATATATTTTTTTTAATTCAAAACTAATCAGATTTAATTTCTACTTCCTTTTGACCTTCATAGAATATTTGAACTACTGGTACAAAGTACCAGTAATTGATTTCGTAAATGTATCAGATGACAACTATAATTGTCATTTCATGATATTTAGTCTTGAGAATCTTATAAGATGGATGAACCGAAATGAGTTCAATGTCATTGCAATTATCGTGACTTGGAATTATTTCCTGATGACTTTGATTAGTAATGACGAAAGTCACGATAAGTGAGCATTATTATTTCTTATAGGGCCATAAATCAATTAGTTATTTCGGAAATGAGAAATACAGACTCAAGAGAAATTAATTCCATTATTAGATTTCGGTAAAAGTTTCATTACGGTCGCATAGAATATTCATAATAGAATCAGGAAATTCAAAATCATCAAAAATTATAATATATTTAATGTAAGAATATACTTGTTTACAGTGTTGACTTAAATTTTATGTAAATATTAGAAAGTGCAAGTACATAAATGGAAATTAATTCCATTTATGTATAACATTTTAGTATAAGTTTCATTACGTCTCATAGAATATTTTTAATACAATAAGGAAATTCAAAATCTCTCTGTAGAAATAATAATTTATGTATGTAAGAATACACGTGTGTTTTTAGTGTTGATTTAAATGTTATGTAAATATTAGCAACATGTGGAGCAATTATCAGTTAAGATTAAATTACGTCGCAAAGAATATTCGTAATAGAATCAGAAAATTCAAAATCGTTAGGAATAATATTATATTTATGTAAGAATGTAGTTGTTTTTTAGTGCTGACTTAAATGTTATCGTTATGTTAATTCAAAATGAATATTAGTTACATGTGGAGCATCAGTTAATAATTAGTTAAGATTTTGCAAATAATTTAACTAGTTTAATAAAAATTCTAGAAGGAACAATTGAGTTGCAATTGCAAAAACTACCATTCTACAAAGCATTAGAGATAAGCAACCGGATTTGTCTAATTTAACTTAATTTTAGAACAGGTAGCCATGAGCGAAATGGACTCCATATTTTCGATGTTCTTTGGAGAGTGTGAGTTTTGCAACCATACTCTTCGACTTTAATATCCCAATTTGTATTTTTATCGTTATTTCCAGCTTATCAAAAGTGGCATAGATAAAATATAATGCAACTGTGCAACTATTTAATAAAAAATATCCACCAAAAAATTCCATAAGAGATAACAGCCCAAACCTCTCTATCTAACACATGCACTTATTTAACTCATAACGAAACACGAAAGCCACATATTTCTCCTAGTTGTGGCAACGGCTTGTACAGCCATTCATAGGTCACGGTTATAGGTGAAGGACCAACATGAAACCTTTTGGATGTGGGTGGAATGTTTGATGTGAGCACACCTTTTTGCTCTGGTATTGCTTTTGATTTCCTCTCTTATCTTTATTGGATTTAGAGTAGTGTTTCTGTAGGTGGGAGTTGCACTGCCCTCTGGTGGGAATTGTGCTCACTTACCGAGAGATTGTAATGTGTGTGTAGTCCAATTAACATTGAGGTAGAGTTGAAGTATGTGTGTGGTTTTGTCTTGATTAAGTAATTTAATCAAGTAAAGACAAATGAAACCTCGAATGATATTTTATAGGGACATATCTTTCCCTATCAAGTTGTGAGCCCCAGTAACTGCTTTTAGTGAGTTTTTAAGTGGGCCCATTTAAAAAAATTATTTCGATTATGTAATTGTATCAATAGTCCTTTTAGTTAGGAAGTGTTTGTTGTGAACTACAAAGAGTTATATTAATTTAGAACTGCTTAGTTTGTAGGGGTTTTTTTGAGGGGAGGGGGAGTTAATTGGAAACACATAAACTTAAATTATCACTGTGAGCGCAACGAATATGAAAAAAACTTTTAATTTTGATTCAAGATACCTCTATTCATATTCTAAAAAATATATTTTTCTTATCACAGTTTTTTTTTACTCCAATAAAATAATTCCATAGCAACAAAATGAATAAACTATTTTAAACAAGATTTTTTATTTGCGATTTTATTTCGTACCATTCTCAATTAAAATATTTTTCTTCAGTTGGTAAAATTTTTGTTGTGACAACGAGAAAAATGATTTATTCCTTATAGCGCATACGACAAAAACATAAAAAGAACACGGAGAGTACATTTTACACCCCGCCTTTTTGATTACCACACGCATTTTAGATAACAAGAAAAGTCATTTTCAACCGACAACCTTATTTAAATTAAATCCTTCATTTATATAACAATCCTTAATTTAATGTCACACCTTTCTGATTACCGAAGTTACAAGTTAATTAGATCCCCTTACACATGTTTAGATAAAAATAAATTTTACGGTCAGGCTTATTTCAAACTAAATCTTTATTCCCCATCAAAACTGTAAGGATTTTAAAAAAAACCAGACTTTAAAGAAGATGTTATAAATTTAACAGACTTTAGAGAACGTTACTGAAGATGTTATAAATTTATGTGTGGCAATGTTGTTGCGAAAAGAAAAAGAAAATGGAGGTTGTTATTCTAAACGCTCTTGTAAATATATGTTAAAACTAATAAATTATTTATAACGCTACCAAAGACTACTAAATACTCAAGTAATTCGTCACAAAACCCTATTTCCCTTTTTTACACTTAAAAAAAAACTAAAATTAGTCGAAAAGTAACAAATGTCATACCGGCGTTATATACGTCTAGCAACTTGCTCGAGCGGTTACCTTGAGAATCTCAAGGTAACCGCTTTATGCGTATTTATTCGAAAGCTCGCTGAAGTTGGATCTCAAGGCCACCAACCCAACTTTTGTCGGTTTTTTTGGTCAAGATCAAAGGAAAGGTTGCCATAAGGAAAATAGCAAACATATTGGCGTGTTATCTCTTTTTTAAGTGATCCTTCGAAAAAGTATGTAAACATCGAATTGAATTGTATTGAGTTTTTCTTAATTTTTTTTACTTAAAGCAGGACGCATTCAATATTTTGATAAAATAAAATTCAATCACATAAATGAATGAAATTCAAAATTTGACACTGTAAAATATGTTGATGATAAAATGCTTTCTATGTTAATAAAAGTATTGAAACTCTTATTTATATCTTACCCGTAATCAATACAATTAATTTTTAAACAAGATTTTGTATTAAAATACTGAAACCTGGTTGGAGTTAATAGCTTAATCAGTTATTTTAATACATATAATTTCTAAATTTTTGGCAGACAATACTGAAAACACTTTTTTATTTGACCTGATTTTAATCAGTAATACTCCGGCATTAAAAGTTTTAAATATAAGTACGGAAAAGGACAGTCATCAAAAAAACAATCCAGAAAAAAATGCACTTTCCTATACACTTAAAAACAAAAAAAATTCCCCGTAAAATATTAGTAATGGGCAGGGACCGGCAGCAAAGATACCAGTCATGCCTCGTTAAAAAACAGTCATGTCCTGTTTTTTTTTTTTTTTGTTTTGTTTTGTTTTTTCAAACAGTCATGTCCCTTAAAGATGGTATAAACAGTTAAAAACTGTAAAAATACGGAGATTTGAGATAAGGCCCTTTATTTAGTGGGTCAAACCGTTTTCCACCAAATACGGCTGTTGCACTTAAAAATTAAAAGTAAGTAAATTTACAGGGTTTTTTTGCAGCATAGGGTATATCTTATTCTAGTAGAGGGGCACAAATACTGGTACCAGTCTAGAACGCTGTGGCTTTTTAGCCTTTCTCCCCATCGAAATTTGACGTGTCGGGGAGCGAAATTTACGGGGGCGGGGGCTTTCAAAAGAATATGGAGTGGTGAATAACCTCCTCTGTTTATAAACAATCCGAGACATGGGGATTTTCTAATTACCTCTAGATAATTATCTAAGCTCTCTAAATGTAAAACACAAGCAGCAATCAAAATTTCGTCATCCATAATCTAGTTGATTTTAAACAATGAATAAAATCGCCGAGCTACAATCTCACTCGCCAAATTCTCGCCAACCAAAGGTCGAATCGCTAGAGGTCAAAGCGCTTCCAGCGTTACGTTCAGCGGCCGCTAGACGTATATAAACCCAGTGTCAAGTTACTAATTCCTTTCTATAAACAACCTATCTCTAACATGCCCCCGCACCTTTTATGGAAAATAGGGCAACGCCGGGAGACCACTGCACCGAACCTTAAATGGTATCGGACTTCCTACACTAACCAAAATAAAACAGACAAGTTCAAAAGGTGTTTCCAGTTGAATCGCTGAAAGCATAAAAAGGTCAAGTGCACAGATAGATTTCCGTTCAGGCTTCGTCTTTCACTAAAATGGTGAATAGGAGAAGGCTAGAGGGAAAATCTCAAATGGACTTGATCATCTTTTTACATTTAGCGATTCAGCTATAAGAGTCAAGTTCATAGGAAGACTTCCTTTCTGGTTTCTTCTTTCACTAAGTTATTGAATGGAGGAAGGGTAAAGGGAAAATCTCCAAAAGACTTGACCCTGTTTTTGCAGTTGTAATGGAGAAAAGGCCGTTGAACTGTTGGTCGTAGGCAATAAATGTCCCTGTGTGGGCACTAATGGCGGCGTGTTAATTAGGGAGATTTGATGAAGATATGGGAATCGAATAAGTCAACTCGTAATATGTGATCGTTAAACTGTCAATTTTCGATTCATAAATTATCCGGATTTGGTTATGTATGACTTGAATAAGGTAAAATCAATACCTAAAAAAAAGATTATTATATTAAAAAATAAAACATATAAGAAGTTTGAAAGAAATAAGAAGTTTGAAAGGCGTCTTCACTTCCAGTTGTAATGATAAAATATTATTGAACTGATAATCATAGGCAAAATATGACACGATGTGGGCGCTTATGGAGGTGTGTTAATTCGGAAGATTGGATGAAGATATGGGTATCAATTTAGTTAACTTCATAAACTCTCAATTATATTGAATAAAAATAGTTAAGAACAAGAGGATAACAAATTAAGCCATTCTCAGAGCTACATTACAGTATCCTCGGTTCTAAGATGTATGAATTTGATAATATAGGTAAAAAAATATTGTTTTATATGTAAGAGTTAAGTAGTTTATTTCAATATTCTAAAACAAGTTTTTGTATTTTTTTAATATTTATCAAAGGATATATGAAAGTTTAACTAGTGTTTTTAATCGTCATTAAGAAGTTTCTCTTGAACTCTTCATAGTGGGCACTGGGCTGTGTGGGCAGTAATGGCGGTGTGTTGATTAAAAAGAGTATGCAAAGGATATGGTTATCAAAGTAACCAAAACACGAATTATCATAATTTAACTATCAAAATTTGCGTAGGAAATTATTCTTTTTGATTATTGCATATTAATAAGAGTTGCCCAGAGCTACAAAAAAAGCGTGTTGGATTGTGCCGCCCAATAGTTTTATAACATTGAACATAAATTATTAAGATATAAATTTACTAACATTATTTTACTTTTTCCAAAATTTATTGAATATTTAAAACAAAATATTTTTAATAGGATTGCATTGGACATGTTTCAGGTCTTTAGTGGCAATATAAATGCCGGTTGAAAATTAATTTTTTCTCTAGCCTCCATTGGTGAATCAATGTCACTTGGGAACAGAGTACCAATTGAGTCATTGATCAGAGAAAGGCAGGAATGACATCTGTAAGAAATTACGGCATCTGAAACAACCGAATTGAAAATCTGTTTCCAGCTCTAGGTGCATTTGGAAAAAAGGCTGTTGAAGACGTGTTAGTAGGCAAAGCGTATAAAAGGTGCAGTGTTGGTGCTAATTCATGATAATTATTGTTACTGTGTTAAGTAGGGAGATTTAAGGTAGGCGAATACCCAAAATTCTAAAATTTTTACTATTGCTTTAATCTTTTCCAAATTTGACTTAGTGATTTCAAATATAATGAATAATACTATTTAGGTTTTTGTTTTTATTTAAATATAATTTATTTATTTTAAACGGTGTTTTTCTACTAAAAAAAGAGGTTTACGCCAACAAGTCTACCACATTGAATTTTCATCCGATGAACATTTATTATGTGTCAAATTCTTCGTTTTGAAGTGATACATGCAATGACCCTCTAGAGTTGCATACAAATTACAAGAAGAAAAGTTATTACGAAAAATGTTATAAATTAACCACAAAAAAAGGATTTTTTTCGATTTACTTACACTTGGACATTTTTTTTAAAAAAATACTATACTTACACCAGATGTTAGAGGTTCATGGCAAAGATATATATTGAAATAGCATCTGTGAAAAATTTCAGGTAAATTAATGTAAAACTTTTTATGCTAAAAGTGTTGGCGTAAATCCCTTTTTTTAGTTGAAAATCACCGTTTAAAATAAATCAATTATATTTAAATAAAAAAAATTGCCCGAAAAGCATTCTTCATTATATTTGAAATCACTATGCCAAATTTGGAAAAGATTAAAGTAATAGTAAAAATCTTAGAATTTTGGGTATTCGCCTACCTTAAGACGATTCGAAAATTTGTCACTGAGCAAGTCATGAACTTTCATCTGTCAATAATTAATATTTAGATATCTATTTTCAATTAAGCATAAATAAAGAAGGCAAAACAGTCAAAATGTCAGGATTTAGTTGGTAGACAACAAGTGAATTCTCGACAATAAAAAAATAATTTGCAATAATTCACTAGTACGTGTCAAACCTCTTCTTATATGTATTTGTAACTATCCATCTTTCCTATGTGAACATTGGAAAAATACCATCCACATGGCCCAAGCGACCTTCAAAGACTTTTATGGGAATCAACTGTCATAAAAAATAATCGACCCATTTACCAGAATGAAACAAAGATCTCATAAAAAAATAATTATATTTGTACTATTGATAAAAAAAATATTATCCACATCATTAGGATTGTAAGAAAAAATACGTTCGGTAATTAGTTATAGCCTCGACTGTTATCGATGAAAGGTCAACATCGAATATCGACACGCCTCTTTCGATACATTGGAAAAGGATGTTGGAGTTGCCTAATAATAATAAACAAGGCTTTTTTAACCGATTCATAACTAATAACACAAGTTTTTTTTAAACAATTTCATTAGGTGGTTAATCTTTTAAAACTCGAGCAAAATCTTTACTTATTTTCTTATATAATCTAAACATACTTGTCATACAAATATATGCTAAAAAGTATGTTTTGAAAAGAAATTTAAAAAAAATTATGTCAAATAGTTAATAGGGACACGACTTAAACTGTAAAAATACACATTATGGCTTTAAAATTAACTGCTAAAAGAGCAGAGTTGAAGTTTGAAAAAAATTAAAATAATTTTTTAAGAGCTCTAATATCGTATTAACCCTTGTTCGACTTCATATTTTAATATTAATATATGACTTATACCTGTAATCAAAGGCTAAAAACTGATATTTTTATCTTCTTCTATCGGACGAGATCAATTTCGGAACTAATTAAAGTGTTAATTGTTTGTGGGGAGGTTTTAAAAAATATCCCTAAATGAGGGTGCCATGTCGCAAGAGGTTATACCCATTTAAAGGAGAAAAATTATAGTTACTTAATTACGACAAGGCAAAATCTTGTGTGATAATTTCGCCTCATGATGTCTCAAAATAAAGAAAAGTTACTCCAAAAAACTGCTGGATATCTTGGTGAGTAAATTAGCAATCAGCTAAATTAATGCATCCAGCAGTTTTGCAAACCGTAGGGGGCTGAACAGCAAACAAGGATCCTGCTGAAACCTTACGTTTAATAGCAGTTTTCTAAATCTTTATCTTTTAATGAAGAGTTGACTTAATTAGCCCCCTAGATAGTCATTAACGTTAAGCAATTTATTATTTATTGATATTATACAGTATAATATTATATTGCATAGTTTCATTTGCAATATTTGTTAGATTCACATCGTTGTATCAAAAGGTAGTATTTTTTTCAGCGTTATTATTTCCTGCTGAAAATATTTATAAAAAGAGAATACACAGTATAAAATTGCATTATTTTTTTTTGAAATTTATATTCATATTCTTTATGTTGTAATATCTTAAATGGAATGTTATTGCTAATATGTATTGCTATATCTATCTTAATTCAATAAATTCTGATTTGCTATATTGTATTATAATGATAATTTTATGCTTCAATATTTGCTATTTTTATGTCCCAATAGTTAATAGAATAATAATGCCTCTTTTGGACTTAATTTTGTTTATAATTCACGGCACAATATTTAGTGCACTGAACAATATTTTTCTATTTGCAAATATATTACAGGCATTGAAAGGTGACAACAACAATGTAATGATCAAAGGTTCATATGTTAAGTGTAATGCACGAATATAGAAACATTGTATAGTTCACGGCAAATATCATGAAAAAAATAAAAGTTTTATTTAAAGTAGCCATATTTATTATGCAGTAAGTGGATAAGAAATTGATAACTATTGACATTAGCTTTAAGTATCAATATAAGTAATTGGTGTATAGTACTCATATGTGAATTTTTTAACATTAAGTTAAGGAGCAGTGCAATCCGTATGCAATCAAAGGCTTCAGTGACAAACTAACAACTATTTTTACGTAATACTTTTATGCAGCAAGAGCTTTCAGTTTCACAATACTTAATGATTAAACGAGTTAAAGAATTTTTAAATTCTATATATTTAGCATAGGTTGACAGCGCAACAATTTTATTTTCTATTCCAGTGTTTGCTGTAATGGCGTTAATCAATCATTTCCAAAAGGCGTAACTATTACTACCATAAAGGTCACATGTTTCCTTTGTGTAATTTCCCCAAATACTCTATTTCGAATCATTAATCAGTTTTTACCATTCTCTAATATAATATAAGAAGGAGTTGTTGAGATCAAGTAGGCTCTTTTGTTTCTTAGAGGGTAGTGGCTTAAAGATATTTGAAATAAATAGAAAACACTATTCTTTATAGTTTTTTTTTTAATGTTGAAACTTGAAACTTCATGTTACCAAAACATTAAAGATTTCGGAATGATGGAAAGAATGAATTAACTGAAAATTCGAAATCCGGAGGGGGAAAATACGTGTAAAAAAATTTAACAACAGATTTGATAAAAAGTTTAACCCTCTAATGCATACTGTTGCAATATGGCAACAAGTAACATAATCCACTTTATTCTATTAAAGTAGAGCTCCCTCTCGACAAATATGTGTTTTTTCATCTATTACATTCCATTTTGAAGTTTTAGTTACTAATAACCCTCATACATGACAGTAGTAAAAGTGTATTCAATATTAAAGAGTGAAGTTATTAACTGTTGTGAAATTACGTCTATTTGGCAAGAATAAAAAGAAAAATAATATTAGTACTAAATACAAATAAATTGTTTTGAAAAAATAATTATAGTTAAAGAGGGTTATTTTAAAATGTATTTAGCAGTTTTCTAATTATTCTTATCAGAATTGTTATTTTGTAGTTGGTTTTCAAAATTATTTAAATTCCAATGCAGTTAATTTTTTTTAGTATTTTTTGCATAATGTATTTGAGTACTAAAGACACAAATATATTTTTTTCGGGATGGGGGGGGGGGAATCATGCATTGCAGGGTTAAGCAAAATTGGTCAAATAAAAGATTGTTATTGATTCATCGAAATCATATTGACGGATCCTTCAAACGGTTTGACTTCTATTTATTGAAATGTTTTAGTTAATGTTATTTATTAAGAATTGCAAATTCATTGTGAAGCAGACAAATATCTATAGTTTAATTATATTTATAAATTATTAAAAAGGCAAATGTAAGTGTTTATACTTTAAAGGTATTACATAATCTCTAAATAAACGTGAGGTACAGAAGCATGGAGTCAAAAATAATTTTTTAAAAAATTAACAAAATTTTTGAATTTAAAGGGAACAGTGTGTAAAATAGTACTTTCACTGATAATTTATTAATTTATCAATATGAATTGCTTATGATTCATTATCTTGACAATCTAAATATTTTACAATAAAAACTATAAATGTAATAAGACCAAAAAAAAAATGTATATATTTTTAAATTTAAACTTTGCCTGAGAAAAGATCAGCATTACTTAATGTCCATTCTCTAACACCAAAAATGAATTGTCTTGAAGGTTTACTTGGCTATTTGAAATGCAATCCTCAAGCTTATAATAATAAGTTATGTATTAAATTAAAAAAAATCATCTAATTAATTTTATCCTGAATGCATAATATTAGCATCGTATCCTCTACATAAATGTCTAGGATTATGCTAATCTTAATGCCTCTCTCTTTCTCAAAGAAAATTCTTGTACATAAGACTTTTTCAACTAGCATAGTTCGATATTGAGACATAATCCACTAATAAAAGGGTGAAGGTCTAACAAGACGGTGTTATCCTTCAATAGGAGTATCTGTCAGAGTTGAAGTGAAAGTTGTTTTCCTCCATTCTGTCGCCAGTCGTGATATTAGCAGGTGAAACAATAAGGCCAAGAAAATAGCTTTCTTATTTACATTAATGGTGAAATAGGCCTCAAGGTATTATGGTTATAATACATCATTGTAATAATACTGTTGTTGCAATAGATACACAATGGATAAAAAATTAAATTATTCAAGTTTTTAAAAAAAAAATTAAAGTCAAAATAAAAAATGCTGATTTCTAGAATGTCCTGAAAGCATGACACGCATATAAATTTAATAATTAAATTAAATTTCTTAAATTTAATATATAAATTTAAGAAACGATTTACCGAAAAAAATCATTCTGTGTTACATTTTTTAAAAAAATTTTGCTGACTAATTGCGAAATTCTACATTCAAATATACTATTATTTACATTAATGGTGAAAAAGACCTCGAGGTATTATGTTTATAATACATTATTGCAATAATACAGTTATTGCAATAGATACACAATAGATAAAATTAAAATTAATCAATTTTTTTTATTAAATTAAAGTCATAATAAGAATCTTGCTGTCGTGGATTTCTAGAATGTTCTGAAAGCATAACACCATGGTAATATAAATTTAGGAAACGATATAATGAACATTATTTTATGTGTTGTGACGAATAACTTTAATATTCAGTAGTCTCTGATGGTAGCGTTATAATATTTATTAGTTTTAACATATTATTTACAAGAGCGTTTAAAACATCAACCTTCCATTTTCTATCTTCTTTTTTTAACAACGTTGCCACACATCAAATTAAAACATTTTCATAGTCACGTTCTTTAAAGTTGTTTCACGAGTTTTTTTTGGTTTATTTGAACCTTTATAGTGTCAAATTTTTTTAATTTTGCTGACTAATTGTTAAATTCTACATTCAAATATACTATTATTTACATTAATTATGAAATAGGTCTCGAGGTATTATGTTTATAATACATTATTGCAATAATACAGTGATAGTAGACACAATGAATAAAAAATTAAATTATTCAAGGTTTTTTTTAATTGGAGTCATAATAAGAATGCTGCTGTCATGGATTTCTAGAATGTTCTGAAATCGTAACACGCATGGTAATATAAATTTAAGAAACGCTAAAAGGAACATTATTTTATGTGTCAAATTTTTTAAATTTTGCTGACTAATACTACTTGCTTTTGCTGACTACTCTACTTTCAAATATACTCAAAGGTGTGTTTTTCTTTTTGAACTCAGAATTCAACTTTCAGTCTGGATCTTTGAAAGATAATATAAGTTAAGAATTTGAGTTAAGTTGCAGATAAATATTTAAAATATAACCCAAACTAATTGAAGCATCTATCCTATGTTGAAGGTTGTCTATTAAACTTTAATTTGTCATGTGTATGACGTTGCCGAAATGCGAATGTTAAGCTTAATGAAACCATGTGTTTTGATAACCGCGTCTGCAATTTGTTGGATATTATTGTCATTAAGATCTATTAATGAAGGCAGAACTCCAATGTCTCTCAAATTGGCACTCATTGCCAGGGCATTCAAAAACGTGGTTTGGTGTAAGCTGAGTATCTGGGCAGATGTCACAGTTTCTACAAACCTTCCTGCCCTCTTTGTCTATTTTCATGCATCTGTGGTGATTGGTTCGTAGTCTGGCAATGGTTTTTGTGGTGGATCTATCTGCTTTTTTAATTACAAAGAAGGTGCTTCGCTTGAATAGAATTAAACTAGAATTTCAATATCAAATATAAAAAACCCCATTTTATACAATAAATGAATGGTCAAATGAGCATGACCTAATCAAACCAAATGGCGCATTGAATAGAGTGTTAAATTATGCTTCAAAATTAACTCCCTCAAAACTAAAGGCCTTATAACTTTTGGGACTATAATTTGCATTAGAAACCGTCC
This sequence comes from Hylyphantes graminicola, assembly GCA_023701765.1. Lineage (NCBI taxonomy): Eukaryota > Metazoa > Arthropoda > Arachnida > Araneae > Linyphiidae > Hylyphantes > Hylyphantes graminicola. The sequence goes on along the minus strand of CM043118.1, from coordinate 48,105,054 downwards.
ATCAAACTAACAACAGCGCATAATAACATGAACTAAATAAAAGTCAAATATAAAATCACAGCAGAATAAGAAAATAACAGCTTTTACACTTATGAATCGTCAATCACTAAGGTAACACTTGTTTAAAAATTCAACATGATGACCCGCTTGCTTATTGTTGTATGTAATGGCCTCAAAATATTCCACCAGCCTTGAATTACCTGGTCCTTAATTGTAGTGAATCCGATGTCGTTGGAAACAGTCCAAAAACAGGATGAGCGATATATATTTTTTACAACTTCGGGAATACGCGTGGACATTTTTGGAATATCCGTTCTCATGTCACTACTAAAAAAGACTTTACTTCGTTTATTAATAGGCTTTTTTTTATTCTTGGAAAATGATTGTTTATATTTTTGTTAACCCTTTCAGTCCCAGTGATGCCATTTGGAATCATCCCTTTCAATGTTTTTTTCCAAATGTTTATGCCCGTTATGACATCAAAACACATATCATTCGATTCTTCACACTTTTTTTCTATTAGACAATATTTTACATAAATCTTAACAGAAGTCAGAACTACTATTTTTTTTTAATTTAGAAAATAGCTAACAAGCTTTTCACCTGATTTTTGAAAAGTTCACTTCAGTTCCACATATTTAAAACACAATTTAAACTATTTCGGTTAAAATAATTACTAAAATTTTTTTAATAATATGGTCAGTTACCTTAAAATATATAACTCGAAGTGTTTTTAGATTATATATATGTATTTTATTTTGTTGTTTTCCACAGTTAAAAAATTTTGGCATCATTTCAAAAACCTTATAAAAAATAAAATGATCTTTTTTTCTCATGGAACTCTTATTTTTGACCTAAAATAAGCTTATTTTGTGAATATCTGATGTTTCTATAGTGTAGTAAATTTTTGGTACTGAAAGGGTTAAACATCTGTTTTCATGTCGCTAAAAAGGATTTTACGTAGATAGATTGCCACAATAAATTATTAAAACTGATAAGATCAAAGATACGGGCAATTAATAATGTCTGTAAAGATATTTATCACTATTAAAAAACTGTCAACAAATTATAATTGCATGTTGTCAGGTATATGATACAAATAAATATACGAGTTAATTAATTCGAATTAATATCATTTATTATCAATATCATTTAACGGACACTTAAGTTATAGATTCTAACGTTCTATATTTGCTTGGAACGATGTTTCCTTGAAAATTATACATTTAAATAATTTAAATAATTTTGAATAGCTCTTTTTGTGGTTTATTAATTGATTGATTTTGTTTCAGTTAAGTAATCAAATAGATAATTCTAAAAAAAATATTAAATAATAAAAATTTTCACTAATTTTTGTGTGAACACATTTAACCTCTTCAATCCCGAAAAATACCCTCCGTATATATTCCTTATGTAGCCTTGTTTTACAAACAATTATGCTTTTCAAATTATGTTTTGCAGGTAATTTTTTGGGGAAAAAATAACGTTTAATCTTTGCTGAAGGTTGAGTCAATTTAGTGGATTTTAAAGTTTTAAGCAGGATAATTTTACACCTCTTTTTGTGTGCTATGACTATACAAACGAGCTCTTTAAGTTTTTTTTTTTTTTTGTAATTCTAAGATTCGTTTAACTACAAAGTGTCTTATGAACTTACCGCTTAAAAGTTTTTATACTATAATTAAATTATAATAATAAAATCGGTTCGTATTTTATTCTCTTTACAAAACATTATTCAAAACATGTGAAGAAGAAATAGAAACTTCAAATTTGCAAATTTTTTTATATTTCCCAAAAAATAAAACTTTTAAAACAATATTTTAACTTTTTAGAGAAATTTGATCTTAAAGCTACAGGACTTAAAATTAAGCCTACACAAATGGCTCATTAACGTTACACATATATTTTGCAAGTAATTATAAAAAGAATTATATGAAATAAGCGCAAAGTCAATATATCCTCAACTGTTCAAATAAACGAAAGTCTCACTCGTTTGAAAAGTCTAGTTTTACGCACTACTTACATAAATAACTATTAATTTTAAAGATAATCACGACTATCCACAAAACTATGTCTATGTAATTAATCCCAACAATGCTTATGGTAGGGAGGCATTCGAAACTTAACGCCTGTGTTAATCAATCAAATACACAAGCAGGTGTTTTCCAGAATTGCTTTTTCACTTAAGTCACGATTTTTGTTCTTAAGTTTAAAGGAGGGTTATTTATTTAAGATCTTATCAGTTTAAATATCGGCTACCTAAAGAGGTTCCGGAACAAATTTGATCCAGGGAACAGCAATTAAATCCTGATTTGATTACGGTGCCTCATATCGTAAAAGAAGAAAAAAACTTTGTAAGGTTGTCGGGATTTTTGGGTGTAACATTATTCCCAAAATCTAGAGGCAACATTTGCTGCAAACGTGTCCGCCTTGTAAGCCCAAGATCGCGGGTTCGAGCCCCGGTTGAGTCGTCGGATTTTCTGAATGGGAAAATCATGGGCCCGCATGTCATATGATTGTGTGGCAGGTAAAAGATCACTGGAGGGCCCATTTGTCTTGGCTTTCCTTGGCAAAATTAAATCTTGGCATACTTTAACATCCGCAAAGAGCTCAGATTCATTGAAATCTGGGCGTTTTTTGACACCCAGATCGGTAGCGAGAGTAGCCTAAATGGTGAAACAAAAAATGGCTCTCAGTTCTGGGGAATATGCCGAGTCTGCAAAGGCTTGACCTCCAATATTGCAGCCCTATTTTAGAAAAAAACATTTGCTGCTTTTTTCTTATAAAAAAAATAGAGCATCGAAACTAGAAGTCCTTAAAAATCTAAGAAGAAAAAATCGAATTTGAAACATTTCAATCATTAAAAAAATGAAAAATTTTATACTCATTCAAAAAGCACAAGAAGGCTATTTTTAACAGCATGGAATCACCATTGTCACTCAAAACAGTAGCACGAGAAACTTTATAGATATTAAATAAAAATTTAAATGCAATTTATTTTTGTGATATGAATCAGTTTATAATGACTCAATAATATATGTCACAAAGAGATTCTTTGATGGTTCATTATTTGTTTAAAAAGAGGCACAAGGCGGTTTTTTTTTAATTTTAAAAAACAGTCATAGAATTTCATTTACATTTAGGCATTTATTAGTGAATACGACATCTCAATACTACTTATATTATATTTGGCGATGGTTTTTCATTGTATTTTGCTTTTAGACCGATAGACCCGTTCGTTCAGATATGTTCTGGTTTCAATGTTTATTTTGATATGAGTTATTTTGCTCCTTTTTAAGCGAGAGAAGTATTATAAACCTACTCTTCGAAATTCAAAGTAATTTAGCAAACGACAAGTAATAATTATTGAATTTTCGATGAAAAGTATGATTTTTAAAAGTTTATTATAGAACTATAAAAGCAGTATTTAGCGATGTTTTTGAGGCCCACGATTTTTGCGTGGAAGCAATCCTATGTGGCATCTTCTATTACAAACCCACTTGAATTTCTAAAAACAATATTATTTTTTTCATTAATTAAAACTACGTATATAGTTTAACAACAACGCAATCTATTTCAACGTTCCCATAAGAAAAAAAATCGTTTTGTACGAATCACATTCTCGCCACTTAAATTCGAAAGCAAACGATTCCGAAACTAAAATCGTCTGACGAAAATGAAGTAAAGCTGTATTCGGCCTTTTTTTAGACACACGGATTTTTGTGTAGAGGCAGTTCTAATTAACAATTTCTTTTACAAACCTACAAATAATTATAAACAGAATATTATTTATCACCAAATAAAAATGAAGTTAAACACAATCTATTTTCACATTCTAATAATTAAAAAAAATCGATTTGCACGAATCACAATCTCGATATTTTAAAGAAAAAAATAGAAAAGCAAACGATTCCGAAACTAAAATCGTCTGCCCGAAAAGAGAATGAATATTGGACTCACCGTTATCTTCATGACGTTCGAGAGTAGAAGTGCGGATGCGGATGCAACATGTGGTTCGAAAGGGAGGAGACGCCTACTCGCGGACCTGTCACGTGACGCGGCATCTCAGATTTATCGTCTGCACGCGTGGGACACTTCGAAAGACTGGTTTTGATTTGGGGTCTTGTTTGGGAAATTGTCGTCTTTGTTTTTGTTGAGTTTTGCAATGTTTTTGGAATTGTTTGATTGAAAATATAAGGCGATGTTGAATGGTAAACGTGGAATATGATTTCACTTTTGGATGCTCCTAAATGGTCATTAACGCAGAAATTGTGTTATAGTATTGGACAGTGGTAAAAAAAAATCTTCAAAATAACATCCAAAAACAAACATATAAATGATGTGATAAAAGAAAACACTTCTTTTTCGCCTTAATGATTTTTATTCCAATTTCCAAATTCACTGAAAGAAAGCAAGAGTGTAAATTTAGTAGAGTTAGTAATTTTAATGTGTAAATTTAGTAGAGCTAGTAAATTTAATGTGTAAATTTAGTAGAGCTAGTAAATTAAATTTGAAGTGTAAATTTAGTTCAATTAGCGCAAAGTAATCGTGGTAAGTTTAGTAGAGTTAGCTAAGTAAGAGTGTAAATTTAGTCGAGTTAGTAAAACAAGAACATATAAAGTTTTCAAATTTAAACTGGCTTACAGCCCTTAAATTTCAAATGCACAAATAAATAATGTTTAGTAAATATTAGCCACTATAGTCAAATGAAAAAGTAGACTACAATAGCTGAAATCTCTTTTTCGTGTGGTGTCCAACTAGCTTTATTTTAAAATCCAACCATATTTTTCAAGCAATTGTATATTCAAAAGTATGTTTTGCAAGTCATTTTTTTAAAAAAAATAGCGTTTGACATTGGAGGGGAAGCCAGTGAATTTAGTGGAATTTGTGGTTAAGCGGTAAAAATACATATGTTTGCAGTGCGATATGAACAAACAAACTAGCTCTCTATCAGTTTCTTGCAATTAAGTATATTTAATTCTGATATATGGTTTCATGCAAAATGTTTCGTAAATTTACCGTTGAAAAACATTTTTGCAAGTTTTTTGAGATCTTCTTGCTCAAACTTTTTTTTAAGTACAATTATTAATTAGCTGCGTTTGTATCGGTAATTGGTAATTTTGGAGAGCTTAAACATTTATAGCTTATGAGAGAAAAGTTAGAATTCAGAAAAGTTGTAAAATGAAGTTGTAAGGTTAATTCTAAAAAGTTTCACATATGTGTACCAAAGAGGAAATGCGAAATTCTTAATAGAAAAATACTTTATTTTTGTCTCAACTTTTTCGATATTTTCGAATGACTCAGATGTCTCCCACACTCCTTGTATTTTCGCTCACAAAATCGAATCTTTTCATTTCCAGATAAGGCATTGGAGGAATAATATTTACAATTTTATGGTCAAGTGAAAAAGACGTTGCAACATTTTTTGGAAAGAACGTTTTTCATCCATTTATTCTTTTTATCTAAGGACATGACTTTGCAGACGATAGTGTACGGACTGGTCGTATGTTTCGATTGTGTGGGTTGAGTTGTCGTCGAGCTGTTGTTTTATGAGGTGATTTTTTTGAAAAAATAGGCTTAGTTGTCAGATGCGGAGGTCGGTAAATGTTACCATAAGTTCCATCGAGATAAAGATATGAATTAATATTAGCAAAGAAAAGTTTCATTTTTGCGATGGCAAAAGTTTCAGATTTAAAGAGTTCAGGGCATAATAGAAAATTATCACCGGTTGCTTCAAGTAATAATGTGTAATGTAATCATTTACGGGTGCCTATTTCTAACCTCCTATGGGAGCTTTAACACAGCCAATAACGCCTCGTAATTTAGAACCCTTGTCAAACACTTAGGGTGCTTCATATAGTATTCTTCAACTTATATGCATGCTGTGAAAATTATGAATTTTGAGTTAAAAAATAAGGGTAGAACAAATTATATTTGAAATAAAATTATGAATAAATTGGCTGATATCGCATACTTTTACCACAGTAATTTAATAATAATTAAAATGCTATAGTACTAATAATTAAATATTAATGCTAATAAATAATACCCATAACTTTTATTCAAAACAACGTTTTGCTTTGAAATAAACTGGAAATATATTTCATATAGTCTATTAAACATATAGAAATATTTGTTTGCTTTCAAAGATTATTTTAAGAGCCTATTAACCACAATAACGGCTTGCATTTTTTTTAAATGCTTATATATAGGAAAAATATTATCTATAAATATTAGTTCTTTTATAGAAACTTTTACCAATATTTAGATAAACGCTTCCTTATAAGGAATAAACTATTCATATATTTTTAAGATCAGGGTGGTCCAAAATGGTTTTTGCTTTGGCTTCCTTCTGCATACCGCCTAATTGCTATTGATACATAATTTAAACCCGAAAATATGTGATTTATTTCAGGTCGTCAAAAGCAAATTATGTATTCCGAAGTAGTTTTTAAGAAATAAAAAATCCTAAGAAATGTGCATGTAAAGACAACTTTGAACATGAGTATATTTTAATCCTAGAGTAAAATATGTATCAATATTAAGTCTCAAACAGTTAAAAAAAAGCAATCAAAATGTACATATTTTTGTTTAAAAATAAAAGTTTAAAAAAATATATACAAAGAACAGCCTATATACAGTTACAGTAATGTGAATCAATACCTTTTTCATAATAATTTAGAAGAACGAACTTAGTGAAGTAAGACACACCTTTTGAACATAATTTCACCTTGACTAATATTTGAATAATGTTTCTCTACATACTTCTGTTTCACTATTAAATTTATTTCAACAAAATGTCGGTAAAAAACAGTTGAAAAAAAGCAATCGAAAATTTGTATATTCCTGTTAAAAAATTAAAATTTTAAAAATAGTCACGAAGAGCAGCTTATATACAGTTACAGTAAAGTGAACAAATACCTTTTTCATAATAATTTAGAAGAACGAACTTTGTGAACTAAGACACACCTTTGAATTAATTATAACTTCACCTTGACAAATATTCGAATAATGTTTCTCTACATACTCCTGTTTCACTATTCCATTTATTTCAACAAAATGTCAGGGGAAAAACAGTTGAAAAAAAAAAGCAACCGAAAATGTGTATGTTCCTCCTTAAAAATAAAAGTTTTAAAAATATTCACACATGCCAGTCTATATATAGTTACAGTAAAGTGAATGAATACTTTTTTCATAATAATTTAGAAGATCGAACTTCGTGAACTGAAACACACCTTTTAAATATAATTTCACCCTGACAAATATTCGAATAATGTTTCTCTACATACTTCTTCTTCACTATTCCATTTATTTCAACAAAATGTTAGTCAACAGATTTCCAGGAAACATTTTTAACTCATTTGATTCATAAAATTCCTTACATTTTATGTTGTGAAAGGTTTTTTTTTAGCACACTCATTTCCTTTTCAATAATATTTTCATAGCAGTTAAACTAATATTTTTACAGCTAGGAATTTCATTTAAAGCAGCAATAAACAATTATCTATGAAGACATTAATTTGAATAGTATGTTTCCCGCTCAACTTTATAGCTTGCTATATTTCCCGCCACACCCTTATTTGAAACACTTTAGGGTTGGAAAACCTAAACCGGTTTTTTTTGCCGCCGGTTTTGACCAAAAAAAACCCGGTTTTTCTTAAAGCCGGTCTTAAGGTTCAGTATAAAACCGAAAAACCGGTTTTTGAAACACCGTTTTTCTTTTCTTAAAAACCGCCATCCCTACTGTTTCTTAATTGGTTGGCGGCGAGTACAGATGATGTGACAAATTTTAATTTAAAAAAATCATACACTCTTAAAACAAAGGAGTGAAATCCACTCCAGTTGGAGAAGTGCATTTTCGACACCCTAAAGGCATGCATATTTTCTCAGACTGAGTTAAAATCACTCGTTTGGAGTGATCCTGTCGGAGGTTTAACACACAAAGGATCCACTCCAAAAGGAGAAGTGCATTTTCCAGTCTGGAGGACTGAAATCCATTCACACTGGGGTAAATTGGGAGTGTTTGTTTTAAGAGTGTATACTTGTTAAATTTTATGGCAGTCGAAAAGTTTAAACGCCGTTTACCTAATTGGTGTCAAAAAGAAAATGTTTTTAATATAGATTAAAAAAAAATATTCAAAAATGAATTTAATTAATATTAAATGAAGTTAAAAAAAAACATTTGAAATAGATCCTTAATTTTCACCTTCTTATTTTGTATAACTATTATCGTTTAGCTGTTAATATGTTTTAGCCATAATTATTCATTATTATTTTAAAATTTTAATTAACTAATTATCTACTATACAATTCAGAAAGCTGTGTAAATGTATGACGCTTTCATGGTTACAGAATAGGTCACGGCTGCAGAATGGGTTTCAAAATTTGCGTGTTTGCCTCATTGTTGTATTGTATTGATTTCTAATTTAATCCCACACTGTACAATTGTGGTGTAACTTGGTATAACTTACTACAAAAAAACTCTAATTGAAGGTAACTTTATGAAAATAGTAAACCAACAAACTTTTCGTATGAGAAAAGAAAAAAACAAGAATAGCTGCTGACTAGTGGGTTCACATTTTTGCAAAAACAGTTGCTTTCTTTTAAAAAATATTTCTTTTAAAGTATACTGCATAAAACTGTGCATTTTTTATTTTTTGCCATGTTTGTAAGAATTAATAGATCTGATTTTGGCAAAGGGGCTACTTTTTTTTTAAATAATTTAATTAAATGTTTTTAAGCCTCAAAAAATACCCACTAACATCAATCCTTCTTGACCCACACTAGACCTTTAAGGCCATAATGCAGAATCCAAATATTTACAGACATAAAAGTTACGAGCATAGGATGCCCATGCCGTCACTTAAGAACGGGAAAAACTATTCCTAAATTGCATTTAAACTAATTCAACAAACCGTCATTTGAAAAAAGCCTTTTAAAAAAGTGTCACTACGTGTACGCCTCTTTACTACGCCAACGCTTAGAATGCCCACACGGCAAGTAATCTTAATATTCTTAGAAAAAATATACCAGTCGTCATAAGTAGAATTCTTTACGACTTAACTTTAATAAAAATAGTTGTGTATGGAAATAAGTGATATCTATTGTATGTAACGTATTATTTTATTTGAGTGGTTTGGTTTAGTTTGGACCTATAAGAGAGTAGGTTGGAAATATTGCAACTTAATAATTACATTTGATTTAATTCATTAATTAATTATTAATTATTTAATTAACTTTAATTATGTATTCAATTATTAATTATTTTATTAATTATTTAATTAATTATATAATTAATTATTAATTATTAAATTAATTATTATTATTTAATTAATTTTAATTATTTATTCAATTATTACTTATTTAATTAATTAATAATTATTAAATTAATTATTAATTACTTAATTAATTATTTAATAAACTTATTACGACTTATTACGAAGACTTAAGTTTAATTATTGAATTGACATTAATAATATAAACTAATCTTACATTTTAATACAGTGTTTGTTCCGACTCTGATGATCTTGAGAACAGACTGATGTTTTGTGAAAAGTTAAGTGATGGAAAACAATCCTTTCAAATAGATGTTGCAAAACTTTCGATTCCGGGGCCACCAGTTTCTACAAGACTTGTTAATAGCTAAGAATATCTTGCCCGTATTAAGACATTCGTTTATAAATATTTATCATTCTCAAATAACGTTATAACTTTTTGTATAGTGTCATTTTTTTTATTATTGATTTCCTGTGTTCTGCTTTAAAACTATTATGTGGTTTTGGCTACATTTTTTGTGATTTTAATTGATATTTGCATGTTTTGAAATTTGAAAACTGAGTAACCTCATATAGTACGAACCCAGGATGTTCTCAAACATAAGAAGGTTTTTCTCAAAATTGAGATTCCATTTTTATCTGTATATTATTTTGTGTTTGTGTGGACTGCCACAGAACTAAAATGTCTTCACAAACAAAACGTCTGCTGGCTGATGATTCACAATCAATCTTCCTAAGCGACCTTACAAACTTTCAATTCCGTGGCCACCTGGTTTTCCCAACACTTGTTAGTAACATAGAATATCTTGCTTTTTATTTAAGGAATTTTCATGTGAAACTTTTGTCATTCTTGAATAATTTTGTAATTTTTGTATTTGTGCATTTTTATTTTATATGTTGCTCACCTGTGTTCTGCTTTTTATTGTGTGGTTTTGGCTACATATTTTTGAAATTTTTATTTGATGTTGTACGATGTTGATACGCATTTCAAAATTTGAAAACTCTGCATCCGAAGCTAGCACGAATCCATGATGTTCGCTAAGAAGGCTTTTCTCAAAATTGAGATTCCATTTTAACAGATAATTGGATATTCGTGCCGACTGCCACAGAACCACAAAGTCTTCACAAGCCTAACGTGGGCTGGTTGGATGATTCACAATCATTCATCCAAAAGGGGGGATAAGCACTAGCAGTCGCCCCCGCAAAAAAACAACCGAACTGAAGCGAGGTGACGCCCCGCGTCTGGGACACCTACGACAGTCCTCGGACAGGTAGTTCGATTCTGGATTCAAGGTTTTGGGGTCGTTTGCTTCCGTTTCAGGCCTTGAACTAGGTGCTGCATTTTCAGTTGGGAGTAGATTTGTTCGCTGTAAGTGTCTAGGGGTTCCTCCTCCGAAGAGAGAGTGATGACAATTGAATCGGTGACTGCAGAAACAACGTCAGTCACAAATTTCAAATTTTTCAGGAGGGAGAAAAAACGTAATAACTCCTCCTCTATTTCTGCACTCAACACTACACTCAACACTACCACTCAACATACTAACGTAGTTTTTGAACCCAACACGCATCTTACCTTTCTACGCTTATTTTCATTGAAAACGAGTTTTCGGATATTTTTGACTGAAGTGGTTTCTGCACTCACCGATTCAATTGAGGAAAGCACTAGCACCCCCCCCCCCTTCCTGACTATCTCATATTCCCCAACCATATTGGTTGGAGGACTTAGGAAACTATCTAACTATGATACTTCGCTGCTATTCGATAGGTGTTGTCAAAGGTTGGCGCTCAACTGAAAATTATATCACCTGATTGGAATTGAGTGTAACTCAGTTGTGGGGGTGTATGGAATTATGATTTTTTTTTATCTGACTTTGTAAATCAAAACATGCTTAACTAACGATTGTTCTTTGGCAACTAGCCCTAGCTCATTGGGAAAGTCGACAATACGGACCGCACGGATAAAGCGACGTCACGAAGACCTTCTGCAGACTTGAGTAAGTGGAGTTAGCCATCTGCACTGTACAAAGTAAAGAACCACATTGCAACAAAAATTGGTTTCAATTTGACGGCCAACGAGCCTATCTCACCGAGAAGGTTCTAGGCTACCCTGTCCTAGCCATACTATCGACGTATTCTTACTGAAGAAAAAAGGAGGCCGGATTTAAAGATTTGCCGCCTGAAGGCTACGATCAATTTTACTATCAGATATAGTTTTCTTCACTTTTTTTCTCTCCACATATTAGAATCATCTATTTACACTCTAAATCGAAATAATAGGTGAATTTTTTAATCTGTTCTACTATTTGTCTTTCAACTTTCAAATCAGGGGAGGGTCTAATTGCCCTCGCAGCTTCCATGTTTACTATTAAATATTAGTACTATATATACATTTACGGTTTTCACGTTAATGTAAAGTATTTGTTTCTTTCTTAAGAATATTAGTATCTTTATTATAATTTCTTATGTCGAATGGCGCTTTAATTGTTCGTAAAATTTGCCGCCCCCAGAAATGTGACGCTCTAGGCTACAGCCTACTTAGCCTATTTAGAAATCCGGCCCAGTGCCCCTAATAATCACTGGGTTGCCCGAGTCCACTGCGACATAAGCTCGTTAAATCTGTGGAGTCGAAAGTCCGGAAGGGGCGTTAGCGTACGATGTCACTCGAAGTTCCGGTGCCCGCTCAGGTGTCTACCTCGTCACTTGACCGGAGTTATAAATTACGAGGCGTTATTAGCTGTGTTAATGCTACTAAACAAGGTTATAAATAGGCAGACGGGAACGCATAAATTACCGATTGCGTAGATTACAAGAATAGGCTGTAGGGAGCCTAGTGGTCAAGATGAAGGTTGAGAGATCGAGTCCCGGTGCCACTGAAGACCTACCGAGTATATGCGGAGTACGTGCTCGTTAAATCTGTTGGGTCCGAAAGTCCTGTGGTCGGTCATTGCGCAGTTTACCATGGGTACAGGTTCCTGGAGAAAATTTCCCTCCCCTTCAGGGACATGTCGAAATTGTGGAGGTGGCGACAGATGGCAGCATCTGTCATTTGTGTATGTGTGTGTCTTGTGTTGTCCTACTTGACGATGGCTTATAAGCGAGTCCTTGAGACCAAGCACACAAGCCTGAAAATACATGTTAACCAACCAACCAACAAGAATAGTGAAGCTTATAAGCGGTTCTCTGAACAAGCCAGAGACATAACATAGAATGGACTGCGCATTGGCAAACCTAAAGTGTCCTAATCATCTAACTTACACAGTCACATGACTGTGTCACGTTTGGCTCGCATCTATGGCGAGTTTACCATTTGGCGAGTTTTTCCACAACGACCTGAACACTGAGGCCGACAATCTAATGTTATGATAAAGAAGCTTGGAAAGGAACAAGGATGAATCGCTTGTTTTTAAAGATCTTCTTAATAGATATCAGATTATTCCTTTGATTTTGTACGTTTATTTAAGATAACTTAAATAATTGAATTACGTGGACTCTTTATTAAAAATAAATTTAAAGGAACATTAGTAGGTCTTTGTAGATTGTTGCTGTAATATAAGTTGGTTATTGACATGGTGGATATTTTCAGCAGTCTCTATAAGTTTCGTTCTAATGGTCCGATTTAAAAAAAAAAATCAAATAGGTTTTTTTGAAATATTGCTTTTTCCTTTATTTCACCTGGAATAAATCGATTTTCTGAAACACATCAATATATTCCAAATTCAACAAATGTTCAACTTTTTAAATATAAATAACTCAAAAACAGGTTTCTTTTTTACCAAATTGTACAAAAAATATTCTACTTTTAAGCTGTCAATGGTCAGACCATCTATTTAATTGATTTGGCAAAAAAGATTAATTATAATTTAGAATTCTAACAACGTAGACTTAATCATGAATATGATTCTTTAGTATAAAAGAGCTTTTAGAATAAATTCCCTCGATAGAAATTATAGATTATAAAGAACACAATTACTGAAAGTATGCAGAACTAAATAAATTTTACATGTGAAGTGTGACAAATCCGTTTTTATACCTCTCTTTACAATTAGGAATTGCACAAGCATTTGGCATCTTGCACAAAATTTTACTGAATTAAGAGTATATAACATTCACGATTGTTAACATGCTCAGAGATTAAAAGAATGTAATTAAATATTTATTATAAAAGCCAGAAGAGAAAAATAAGAACTATGAGCAAAAAATCGTGTGCAAAAACAATTAAAAAAACAAGTGATTGGTAGAAACCCACGTGACTTCCAAATAGATGCAAGTCACCTGTTGGGCTTGCCATCTGATATTCAGGTCTGTCGACAATTTGGAATAGTTCGTAACGAAACGGTAGCGTTAGTTGCCATATGTAGCAACCTTTCTCCCCTTGGCGATTTGTGATGTTTAGGACATAATGCTAATTTGCAAGGGATGTCGGTTTTTGAGAAAAACCGGTTTTCCGGTTTCCGTCAGTTTTTCCCCTGAAAAACCGGTTTCTGGTTCAGACCGGCCTCCTAAAAATGCCGTTTTTTTTGTGTAAATACCGGGGCCAAAACACCGGTTTTTCAAAAAACAGGTTTCAGTTTTCCATCCCTAACCTGCTTTACTATTGAAGCGCAGTCCACTCTATGTTATGTCTCTGGAACAAGCACTCAAGCTTGAATATATATGTACCTACCATAAAATACCAAGAATAGTGCGCAATATCACCGAATTTTAGTGGATGTGATAATTCCGAAATCTGGTGCAGCATCTGGTCTTAGTTCATATAAAATTTGCATATAAAAATCGTGCATATAAAAATTAAACCTTAGGAGAAAACCTCTAACAATAAGTTGGTGTGAGTAATTTGCAAAATATCTTTGTTTAAAATCATGTTAAAAAGCGATTCGGTACTATTTTAGTATGCAAAACAAATTATTTTATACAAATTCGAGGACATTCAATCCCAAGGTTTTTATTAAAAATTAGATTTTTATTTATTCCCAGTTCTTATATGATAGTCATTAAAAGTTTTATTTTTAATATTACTAGTATAAAATATTATCGAAAAAACTTGCTACCAATTAATTTTAAATTAGTTTCATCCATACAAACACCCATAAAAATATTTTTTTAGAAAAGTAATAGTTAAATGAACTCAATAAGAGTCTAAGAGCTAGATAAAAGTTTGACGAATCCAAAATACGTCTTTTTAATAAATTGTGATGTCTTTATATGGTAGTTCCGAAATCAACATTTTTTTTGACTGATTAAAACTAGTCGAAATTTGTAAGACTTTAAAATAACGTCTGAGAAATTTCAAAATTTCGATTTATTATTCGACTTGTACCTGACATCAGAAAATGTAGAGATTTCATTACCGCTTTAAGTAGTATGTCTTTGCATTGGCTTACACTCTGCTTAATTTTTCCTTATAGATAAGTTAGTTTTCTGATAGAAAATTAATTTTGGAAATAGTAAACCAAAAGGAATAAAATTAATTTGAATATTTTTTTAATGGCTATTGAATATCAGAGTATTTTAAACTTAAACATTACTTATTCATCCAGTTCAGGTTTTCAATCAAATGATATTTATTATGGAACTTGGCGTCATTATTACGAATTTTCGACATAAACTTCAACTGAAAATGAATTATCTTTTTATAACATTTAGTTTATGACATTTTAGTTTCAACATGAAAAAAAAATTCGAATACTCACCTGTAAAATATTGCTGTTATTTTCAAAACAGCTCAACCCAACTCATCCAAATGATCGTCTGCCGATAAAATAAACTGACCACAGGGAACCCCATCGAACAAAATGTCCGGCCAAGGCCAACACTCGCGCCATTTAATTGAATGGACGTCTTGTTTTGGCCGAGGCCAATAGAATCGTCCGTGCGTCACGTGGTGGGGGCTAAAAGGTGGAAATGAGAGGAGGGATCAATAGTTTCGCGGTCGTATTGTTTTTTACGGACGTTTGTTTTACTATCTCTTTGATTGAAAGTTGGTTTAGTTTAGTTTTGAATTATCGTCGCACGAGGGCTAAAGGCTACGGGCGTCGTATTTTAGTACCATAGTCAAGTGACGAGCCGCCACCTGAGTAGGCCCCTAATGCAACTGTTAAGGGGTCATATAAGTCTTAAAAATGTGCAAAGAAGATATATTACAAAGCATAGTTTTCCATTTCATATTTTTTTTAACTACTAAATTTATTTATAAGTATAATTTTTTATATGTAATTCTTAAAGATTTATTCTTTATAAAACAAATTTTAAAATTTATGAAACTTTAGCCAAAACTTAAATAAATGATAACAAGCATAAAACTATTTACAAAATTTGAAAACATTGGGATTAGGCTTGCGCGCCACATTCTGAGGTCAAAATTGAAAATGACTTTATATTGTACAAATATGTACTAACAAAGACTTATACCTAATTTCTAAGGTCGATTTTAATTAGAAAATATTTTTTTAACAAATTCAAATTAACATTTAAAAAAATTTAATAATTTAAAAAAAAAGTTCATAAAATAATTTTAGTTTTGGCGAAAGTTTCATAAATTTTAAAATTTGTTTTATAATAAATATATATTATAGAATTACATATAAAAAATAATACTGAGTAGTTAAAAATTATATGAAATTGAAAAATATGCTTTGTAGTACCTTCTTTACACATTTTTAAGACTCCTATGTCCCCCTGCACTGGGGTATTATTTGACGGACATTTTTGGCTGCACGGGCCGTTTATAGGTCGCCAGTTATTTCGGCAATGCTCGGATTCAAACCAGGGACCTTCCGCATGCTGGGCGAATGCCTAACCGACTGGGCTCCCCAGCCCCGGATGATTTAACAGTTAGAAAAGTGGTTAAGTAGCTGCATTTCTGCTGGCTCTATTTGAAGCTCTCGTCTACTTTTACAACCAAAAAAGTGACTCCTCTTCTCCTCTGATGGTTAAGAAAATGGGAATGTTTCAGATGAGGTAACGCTCTTGTTTTCATTTTTACACATCCTGCGATTTTTTTTGGTTGTTTCGGTTACACTCTCAAAATGACCGTCATGGATCAAAAGAAACTTTTCTTTCTATGCAAGCTTTGTTTAACAAATGTTTTAAACAACTAACAGCACAGCACATAGTTGGAATTTTAAAATTTTAATGAGTAAAATATTCTTAGAAAACTTGTTTTCGAGTATTGAAACAAAAGTAATTCCTGACAAAATATGAAAACAAGACCACTGAAGCTGTTGCCATTCACGACGTCAAACAATACCATTTGCAAAAGTGTAAACTTTTTTTTTACTACACGAGGTTAAAATTGAAATTTCAACTTGAAAACTTAACCTTCGTTGCATTTTTTATATCTAAAGCATTGTT
The DNA here is from genome assembly GCA_023701765.1 of Hylyphantes graminicola. NCBI lineage: Eukaryota > Metazoa > Arthropoda > Arachnida > Araneae > Linyphiidae > Hylyphantes > Hylyphantes graminicola. The sequence goes on along the minus strand of CM043118.1, from coordinate 48,088,432 downwards.
ATATTTGAACACCGTTTAAATTTCAAATGCACGTTTAATGCTGTTTTGTACTTTTCAATGTTAGTGTCTTTTTTTAATATTTCAATAAAATAGGTAATTTAACACACACACTCATTTATAATTTGTGTCCTTAGGTTTGTAATTTAGGACTCGCAAATTATTCAAAACAAAAACATATTTATTTATTTATACTTAACAATATTCACAAATAAGACATGCAACTACAAAATAAATTTATACAAAATCATAAACGGAACATAAAATACTTTTTCGTAACAACATTCACGGTTTAAAAAAAATAACCAAAAGGTTTTATTGAAAACGGAACACGTAAAATCACTTGATGCTAAACTGGTTTTTGAGAATAATAATTAAAAGTCTATAGGATTTTACACTTCTTTTCATGTGATGGAAAAAAAAACTTTAGTCATTTCTGTAAAGATACTAGAAATTATTCAACCGGAAAGCTTCTAATCATATCTATTCTTGAGCTACCTAAAACAAAATATTGAATTCAAAACTTACAGTGGTTTCAATATCTTAGGTACAAAATGCAACGACTAGAAATAGATTTTTTTTTATAACTCCGCTTTGAAAATATTTTATGGTTATTAGTGGGAAGTCAATTACAATTAGTTAAGTAATCAAGAGAAAAAAATAAAAATATCTTTTTTCAAGGTATAAAAAAGCATATATCGTTTTATCGAATTCTGTTGTCGAATTAACTGAAAATATTAGTCATTCATAATATCAACAAGCTTCTATCTATTTCAACAGTATATTTTTGACACTATAGAATAGAATTAGGTAATTTCAGTTTTTTATTTATTATTTTAGAAGATTTTTTTTTTTAATATTAAAGTCAGAGTTAGTTGTCAGAGTGAGTATGTAGAATGCAAAAGCTAAAGTGCAGTTGCTAAATCAAACAAAGTATGCAATTCGCTGTTTCTGTTATAAATATTTCTGTTTATATGTAAATTTATACGTTTCATACCAGTAACAATACTCACGAATGAAACAGTAGTGAATTTAAATGAGTTTTGTAATGTTTATGCGATTAATCAGATGAAACAGAAAATGACATTTAATATGACATTTTTCAGAATTTGACAAAAGCTGCTCTAGATCGAAACTTTTAGCAAGGACGTGTCAAATAAAAATATATTAAGTAACTTTAAATATGTAATTTCAACTCATAAGTTGGCATTTATTACTTTTAAAATGTAATTTTTAGCTATTTAAGTACTCTGGATGGGTATTTAAAAAAAATTGTGTGAATTTCTTTTATTAGTATGATTTTTAGTGTGGGAAATGCAAAAATTCTAGAATAATATAGAGCCAAAACAACAACCAAACCGGTTTAACCAAACAGTCAATTTACAGAAAACCGAATTCTAATTAAAAATTTTAACAATTTGGAAAGTTTAATGTAGACTTTAAAAAAAAACCCAAAACACTTTTTTTAGGTGGTCACACTATGCGTGACCTTTAATCATTATCGTTAAAACTAGAAAAGTTAGTATTAAGAAAAACTGTTTTATGAATGAATTCTATGAAGGTTTACGTATATGGAATGAGTTACATTATCTATTAAGAACTAAATTATCGTCAAAATTCAAATTAACGTGAAACTATCAAAATAATTTAAAATAAAAATAGTAATAATTATCCTTGCAAATTAAATTAGCATTTAAAAGTGATTTTATCAATTATCATTCAAAAGTGTAATCACTATTCGAAGGGTATATATTATATAATCATTCAAAGTTATCATTAAAAATAAAATTGTATTGAAAATATTGAGTTATCTATAAAAACCGAATTACCTTTAAAAATTTGTATTACAATTTCACTTACATATTTATAAGGTTTAATTATTATTGTATATAATAAAATCTTTAAAAAAACTTACTTCAAAGGGAAAAGTGATAAATATTCTTTCCATCTCTTCAATTCTTCGTCATGTTTTTCCGGACTTAACTTCTTTTTCTCGATGTGTTTGCCAATTGCCTCTTGCAATTTAGCCTGGTCCAAAACCTTAGCCTTCTTCCAGTCATCGGACATCTTCTGCAGTACCTCTCCGTCTTCTATTAGCTTCAGCATCTTATCTATGAGCTGAGATGGCAGGTCTTCAGGGTCCAAGAGACCTCCTACAACCTAGATGTTTAAAAGAGTTAACATTACACCCTTTAACCCTATATCTAATGATGATACATGTAAGTTCCACTTATTAAAGTACACTGTAAAAAAACCAAATTACGGATTTCGCTTTTTAAAAAAACATTCTGTTTATTTTTCTAATTTGGATTTTGGGGATTTATAAATTATATTATAAGAGAAAAAATATTTTTTCCAAATTAAATAGAAAATTAATTAAATTCCATTTAATGTATTACCAGCGATTTCTTTCGGTATTAGTGAAGTGATTAACTTAATTCGAAACAAAAATAAAAGTATATTTTGGTGCTGAAAAAAACACTGTTGAATACCCAAAATGGTGCGGATACAACATCATACTGTGAGGGTTAAGAAATTTACTAGTTAAAATTCAAATCTGAGATCCCGTAATATATTAAATAGGTAGACATATCACACAAACTTTTCGAGCATTTGCCATTCAATTTTTATGGGCAACAGCCTTATTTGATGGAAAACGGTCAGATCCAATAAATAAAAGGACTTATCCCTCAGACTGTTAAAGTTAGGACGATTCCCATATATATTTACTGTTTTAAATCTTCTATTTGCTGTAGGAAATGGTTGGAATTAACGCTTTTTTTTATTAAAAGGGTATGACTGGATTCTGGAATATCTGCTGCCGTTCCCTGCCCGTTAATTAACAGGGACTTTTTTTTTTTTACAGTGTACGGTTACAAACTAAAGGGTAAAATAAGACTCTCTTAGGGAGACTTTCTTAAAGAGTTAAAGAGAACCGCCTACAACCTGGAATTTTCCAACTGTCTATTTTTTTAAGAGAGAGAATGTTTAATTTTTTAAGCGGGGCTGTTAGTACAAGGAGTATTATTTTAAAAGTAAACGTGCCATTAAAAAACATGTCTTTTATAGATTTTTTAAGAAAAGGTTGGGGTGTTTCCTTACCAATTTACAGATTTCACTTTTTAAAAAAACATTCTGTTTATTTTTCTAATTTGGATTTTGGGGATTTATAAATTATATTATAAGAGCAAAATATTTTTCCTAAATATTAACAAATTAAATAGAAAATTAATCAAATTCCATTTAATATATTACCATCGATTTCTTTCGGTATTAATGAAGTGATTAACTTAATTCGAAACAAAAATAAAAGTATATTATGGTGCTGAAAAAAACACTGTTGAAAACCCAAAATGGTGCAATACAACCTCATACAGTGAGTGTGAGGGACTGAAGGTCAAGAAATTTACGAGTTAAAATTCAAATCTGCGATCCCGTAATATATAAAATAGGTAAGGTGGACATATCACACAAAACTTTAACTACAACTTTAAAAAAAATGCTTTTTAGATATACTAATTATAATAGTTATGTACTACTAACCTCCATCATCGTACTTCCATGGGCCAAAACGTCTCTCAAGCTTACACCAGAAAACAAATTCGTAGCTTTTTTCCATAGGTCTTCCAATTCCTTCTTCTTCGATAGGATGTTAAAGCAGTCAAAAAGCAGCATCTCCAATGAACCACGGACATCCCCTTCTAGTATGTACCGCTGACCCATCAAGTACCGGGTGTGTTTCTGGATCTCGGAACTCTTGCCCCATCTCCACATTATCTGTATCTCCTCGTCTTCGTCGATCAGGATTGACTTCAAGTGCTGGATCCTGTTCAGGAGACATTCCATATTCCGGTTTAGGAACTTCAACACCTTTTCCTCCAAATCTTTGGGAAGTTCAAGTCTCAGCAATAAATTCAGCCCCTCTTCCTTCGTTGAGAAGGCTGATAACGTTTCCAGATCTTTGAATATAGTCAAATCTTTAATGCTGCTCCCTAAATATTTCAAAGCACTCTTCGGGCTGGTCTTTAACTTTTCTAGCAGGATTTCTTTGGTTTCGGTACTAATGAGTATATGATCGATTAACATTTTCACGTCTTTTTCAGGAGGAGGGGTACTTTTTTTGAGTTGTTCTTTCAGGTCTTCTTTAGCCTTCTTAGATCTTTCAAGGTGAACCTCAACTTTATCTGCAATATCTTGTACCTCCTGATTGGAGAACCACTTGAAGTTTTTTACATCGTTAAAATATTTATCAAATTCTGTAAAGTTCTGATTGGTTAATTCACTGTTTGGACTAGTGTCAGTAAGTATGTTTTTTTGTTTCGAAATATTCTGCAAAACACGACATTTAAGCTGATCTTTGTTTTCTTCATTTGAAACGAGCAAAATCTCAAGTGCTTCAACACATCTGGAAAGCTGATTGGCCATAGAAACATCTTGTTCGTACTGCACAAATGGAAGAAGAAATTTCAATGTCGCTATATTTTTTCTGTTTTGATTTGATTTTTTGCTGTCAGCATTTGATTCTTTGCTTTTACCATTTGATTTTTTGCTATTATCATTCGATTTTGTGCTGTTACCGTTTGATTTTTTGCTGTTATCATTTGATTTTTTGCTATTTTCATTTAATTTTACGCATTCACTTTGCTCAATAAATTCTTGCATAGTATTCAATATATTAGCATAAAGCGATCTGTATTCTCTTCCATAGGCAGAACATTGATTTTTTCTTTTAATTTGAATGAGTTCTTCATGCTTTAAAACCTTTTGATATGTACTACTACAAAAGATTTCACAATCTATCTCCGATTTTCTGATTAAGATGTCTTCCGTTCTATAATCCTGGCTTAGATAAACGGGTGTTAACCTATTGTAGATGGTGGTTAAGGCCTCTTGTAGACGTTTGAACCTTCCAATGTCAGTCTCCAAATGAATTCTTCCATATAGTATGTTAGGTCGATAATGTGATAAGCAGTCGTCTCTAATTTTATGAATATTATGTGCAATACCATCTGCAAGACACGAATTCACTAAATAAGCAATAATTCCTTCACGAGAGATACTTAAGGTCTCGCCTATAACTTGCAAGGCCCTTTCGATTGTCAATAATCCTTTTACACCATCTGTATCAAGAGACACTTTAGTAGCCGATTTTAAATACTTTTCAAGTCTTCTTATCAAAAATTCATCAGTTAATTCTGGAAGATCATTTAAACTTTGTCTTACATGTATTAACTTTTTATTAGTATTGACAGAAAAGTGATCACTTTTATCGGTTTGTAATTCCGCTAAATACTGCTCTCCAATTTCTTTGAATTTATTGCTTTGATAGTAACAAACAAAACGAAGAGGACAATTGTCAATAGTAAGCTGGCAAATTGAACAATTGTAGCCATGTTCACAAATTGGAAAATGTTTGTAACTTAAAATAGTCATAAACAAGTTGGTCACTGTATCTTTAAAATTAGAGGGATTTATGTCAGGGTTAAGTGATAATATTCTATCAAAAAACATAAGACACGTAAAATTGTCAACATTTTCATAATAATAGTTATATTTGATGTGATTCTCAAAGTTTCTTTCAATATCTTGACAGTGGAAATATTTAGAATAGTCATGTAGTACAGAAATAATAGTATCACGGGCAATGTGCTTAGAGGTAGATAAGATATCATACAATTTTTTAACACAAATAGTTTGATATTCATTAAAATACAAAATTTCATGGCATGTTTTCAAAGCAACAGATTTTCTATTTCCTAGATTAGAAAAATCGTTTGAATTTGCACGATCCTCCTTGATTGAATCAGAAACGTTCTTCAGGCATTCTAGAACATTTTCACTCGGGTTTCTGAGCGAATCATCAGATTTATGAAAGTTATTTACTGCATAGTTGTAAAGAATTCGCAGAAAACGCGTATTTTCCTTTCCCAGGCAATATGCGAACGCCGAAAGACCACGTTCTCGTGCACAGGGATCTGTATTGAAACCGGCGTCGGCAAGCTTCCAGGCTATGTATGGCGACTTGTAGATGATTGGAATAATAAAGTTCCATTTACTATTTAAAATAAATTGCAAAAAATCTTCGTTAATTGGGAACCGTTCTTTAATCTGTCGAATATGTGCAACGTCAATGTCAGTTTTCTTCAAAACATGTTCTAAAGCTCTCCGTCTATGGCCAGCAGAATGTTCCAAACTCATACCAAAAGCATACGCATCAACCAATTTGTCGTCTTTTGGAACTCCTTTTTTAAGGAAAATTATAAGCTTTGGAATTTTATTGCTTGAAGTCTCGCCATAATAAGCTACATCTGTTGTTCTAGAATTATTAATTGTTATAAGAATTATCTGACATTCAAGCATTTTTGCAGCAGCCTTTAATTTGAATGCGTTACCCCATTGATCGTCTCTTGATCTCATGCCACTTCCATACCTATTTAGTCTCAAATCAAACACCTGAAGAACTTTTTTCATTTCTGTATTGAAATAAATCGAAAACCTGCTTAGAAATGGATTGAATGCTAGTACTTGACCTCTTAAGTGCTTTTGGTCCGGTATAGTATTTATATTCTTCTTTTTCATCACATACTCCCGTTCCTTACTATCTCCAAGTAAAAGTTCATAACCTCTTGCCCATACATCGCTTATTCCAAATGCTGTGACGTAAGATAATATCAACGACCAGAACAGACTGTTCTTGGAGGGTGCACTTATCTGCCACACATCACCAGGAAGTTTCGAAGCGTCATCTTCCCTCAAACTTGATTTTAAAAAAAGCTTAGGCGGATTTATAGACATGTTCTACGATTTAAAACACACTGCTTGACGATGTTACTAATCGGCGTTCAAAAGCCGACTAACGATTTTTTTTTAGTTCGCAATTAATATGCAGACGGTTCAGCCAGATAATACATAAGCACAACGATTCGATAAAAACAAAATGCCATACTGATAAGACATTATTTTTAGATATTAGAGCGATTCGATTAACCCTGTCGTGTTGTTGTTACAAATGTGTAATTTATGCTGATGCGAGTTATTTTACTTATTCTGAATTTATATATATGTTTTATACATATATGATAAATATATATCTACCAGTAACAGGAGAAATTGTAAGAAACGGATCTCACTTGATAAACAATGCTTACGCCACTCCCAAATTTCGTAGCATGCGGGAGCGTCTCGGTATCAAACCTCCTTCCAACTCATTGACTCACTAAATGAGTCAAAAAATACTATTTACAGAACTTATATACAGCTACGGAACTTTCTAGAACATTATGTAAAATCAATATAATATTTGCTTTAGCGAAACATAACTCAAATCGATAATTTAAGAAATTACTTAGGGAGAGCGGTATCGAACCCCGAACCTTCTGATTATGAATCCCGTTCTCTACCACTATGCTACACTGATAAGCTTCCGGTTATACTAATAACTGTTAGATGATAAAAATATATATTATCTATAAGAGAGTAAGTATAATTCAATTTTTTTATATTGCTATCTTTGAACAACAAAACTAACATTGCCGATTCAGTTTGCAAGTTACTTGTTGTTGTTTTTTAAGTATACACTATTGTCAGAAAATATATTATCAGGAAAGCTGTGGATTAACAGAGGTTCAGTTAGGCTATAATAATCCATTTTCAAAATAAGCTATTAAAACTTTAAAACAGTAAAAAAAGGGAAAAAAATATTGTTTTTTTAAGTAGAACTTGACGGCAGAATAAGTAAAAATTCTGAAAAAATTACATTGTTTTCTAATCGCGGCCAACAGATGGCGGCACAATTTAATTCATTTTAATAAATTAAACGCACTTACATAACTAACATTAAAAAAAAAACTTTAATACATTCTGAAGTTAGACTTTCGTTACATTTTCGTTTTAAGAAATATTTATCAAGTTGCTAAGGCCAGAAAATCTCTAGTATTGACTGTAGAGGGCAGTTCGTATAGATAACGCGACGCTTCCTCTTAAACAATGCAAAATTAACAGCAAAAAAAAAAGCAATAACAGTTAAAAATAGGAGATTTTGAAATTTCGTTCTTCGATTTGTCATAGTTGACAAATTGCATCCGCTTTCGTTTGTCACTATTGTGGATGCTCACCTACTGATGCTGTCTTAGATGAAATCTTGGGAGATTTTATTTATTTGTTTTTTTTTTTCAGTTCAGATGCACATAACAGAACAAATAAAAATCCAATTACAATGCACATAATAAAAAACAATGAAAAACAAAACACACACACACACACACAAAAAGAAAACTTGTCGGAGGCCATTCTCTCCGTAAAGTTAACTTTAAAACATTAACATTAAAACGCATACAAAATATATCCAGTTCCTCAGACACACTGTTATAAGTTTTATAAATTTTTCAAAGCAGGGATTGGAAAATTACTTTTAAGATATAACTCTGTACGGTTACTTAATTAATAAAGTAACTCTGTTTCAGTTACTTAAATAAGAAAGTAACTATGTTACATACTGAATAAGAAAAGTACTAAATCCCAGTTACTTTTAGAAATTTCAAAAAAAAAAAAAATAATAATCTAGCCATCTTACACTCTAAAAAATGAATGCTCAAAAACAACGAAATTTTCCTTATTTTGACGATTCCGTTACTGACAAATGCTCCGAGTTTTCGTTTCCTCAAAGTGAGGACATTTGAATCGTCATTTTTATGGGGATTCGAATGTCGTCTAATCTAAAGAAATATTTCGTCATTTTTGAGAATGTGAGTACAACAATGAGATACAGTTTCCTCAAAATCAAGATACAGAATCGTCAAATCAAGATAGTAAAAGTGAGGATTCGCGTTTACTCAAAAGTCACGTGATAGCTTGACGAAACAATCCTCAAACTTAACGAAATGAGGCTTGAGGATTCATGAATCGTCGAAAATGAAATTGTGTTATTTCTGAGAGTGTACCGTTTTCAAAAAGAACCAAGACTAAATAAATAGGGACAACCTGAATAATTAATTTTAAGTCGAAAGCTGTTTAAGTCTGTGCTGAAAATATCAGTGAAAAGCGGCGTGAGAAGTAACGGAAGTGTAACGAAATTTTTCGTTGAGCTAAAAGTAACTAAGTTACAGTTACTTTCTGAAAAGTCTTAAGGCGTTACCTGAAAAAAGTAACTGTCACAAGTAACACGTTACTATAATCCCTGATTCAAAGTATTCACAAATAATAAGTTGCTTGACACAGGAAGAGGAAATAAAACTGCGGAAGTTCGCGGTTTATAAGAGGCGGACGAATTCTATTAATCAACACCATTAATATTTGTTATCATTGCTTGTTTAAAAACATTTTTAGTTTCAGTACTTATGCGTTACAACGCATGAGCAGCTTTTTTCATTACTAAAACTTACAGAAAACTTTTTCGATACGCCGTTATTTTAATCTATATAAATTTTTGCGTTCAAATGAGGAAAAAGATATATAGATAATTACAAATATAATTATGGCAAGCTTTACTTAATTGATATAAATTATCTGTGAAACAAATGATAATAATATTTTCCAGAAAACTTCACAAAGATTTAAAAAATATTACTAAAGTAAGTTTTTTCATTTATATAATTGGTTTAATAAAAACGTTATCTTTATTTGTTTATATTTGTTATTAAAAAAAGAGATTTCTTTTTTAAAACAATCTATTAAAGCTCTTATTTATAAAATATTAAAAATATATATAATACATTTTTATTGTTATGTTGACTTCATTTCCAAAGCTCTTCGACGCAACAGCTGAAAAAAATCGGGGAGTTGAGGAGGTCTGTCACAAACAGGGTGCAGTTCTAGTACGACGTCAATAAAAATGTTTTCTACAACTATGCAAAAGAGTGTACGTTTTTAATGAAACTATAGATGGAATATTTTTCTTACTTTCATGAGTAAAGATAGGAATTTATTGAGATATTACATTATCTAAAAAAAAAAAAACGCTTTGCCTTGATATTGTATAATATATATTGAATGACGAGTTTGTTGTTTATGATTCCATTCTTTGTCCCGCTTCTTGATTAGTAAGTGTCTCAAAGTTTTTTGCATTTGGATTATTCATTCAAGCTACAGACCACTCCGAATAGCGAGCGTTATTTTATAACCACCCTGTATAATTAGTTAGCTAAGTAATCAAGCGATGGAAAATGAAAATATCTTTTAGAAAAATCTTAGATAATTTTATTAAATTCTGTTGAATAAATTTAAATCCCCATCAAATAATTCCCGATCCCCATAAAAACTTGAGATCAATTAATAATATCAACATCTTCATACCATTTGCACAGTATAAAGCGCGTCCACGATAAGAATGAGACAACTTTATTTTCTTTTAAACTCTAAAAAATATTACTTACATCAGGGTTATGAATGCTACTTGCATCAATTTGACTAACAACGAAGTTGGTATTTATTAAATACCAACTTCGTTCGGATATTTTACTTATTAAATTTTTTAAATACTATTTAAAAAATTTACTAAGCAAAATATCCTTCGAAAACTCATTTTTGAATACCAAAACAAATGTAATTCTATACCAAAACCGAGCTTAAGTTTGCAGCAGAGAAATGTACTGAGCGGAGGAAACTGGGTAAACAACCCGTCTGGCGCCGCAATTTCGCGTACTCTGATTGGCAGCTCCTTTCCACCCTGATATTCGTGCGCCCTGTTACGCCAAAATCGAAGGAAAAAAATAACTAAAATAACACTCTAACTGAAGCTTAACTAATAAAAATAATAAATTTATGTCTTGAAATAACAAATCAATTTGTTTATTGAATGTGAAATACCTTTTTGTATTCGATTCTCGCTCTCAAAAATGAGAACTATTTACCCTTTTTCTCGTAGAACATTTGTGTACTGCAAACTTAAGGTCGGTTTTCGTATAGACAGCAAATGAAAACACACCTTTGAAGTTGTTGCCATCCACGACGTGAAACAACCCCATTCTATGAAGGTTTATGTCCACTAAAGTACACTATGAGTACTAAACTAAATATTTGACATTCGGGACATCGGATGGTAAGGAATTTTCTGCTTTGTTTTGTGTCCTAAATTTGTTTTTGATCATAGGGTGTTGTACCTTTGACCAGTTTAAATATCATTTAAAATTCAGGGAATATATTTACAAAGAGGGAAGATAATTAAGAGCAAGATAGTTTATGTTAACAAAATTCTAATTATTTAATTTTATTCACCTTATTTATTAATATTTTTATTTATTTATTCATATTCTCATACTTATTTATTTTTCCAATAGAAAAATAATATAAACATTTTTTTAGAATAGAAAATGGGCTTACGTCAAAAATATTAACTAGTTTTACGAAAGTTGTAACAGTAACACATCGCAGTTGAAATACTGAGAAATTCAGTTAGGAGCGTTGTACCTTTGACCTGGTCAAAGGAACAACAACAAATGGTGGTCAGAGGTACAATACCATGACAATACAAATTAAAAAGCATGCGACAGTTAAAGGATTAGAATAACGATATTCAAAAGCTCCACAATACTTTCGGAAGTGCTTAGCTACTACGTTAATCAAAATCAATCAGTTCAAAATCATTTTATATGTTTGTAAAAAGGTTAATAAGGGTTCTATAATGACAATGAAATCGTAACACAAAAACAAACAAAATCATAACACAAAATTTTTTATTAAGCAAAACCTTATGAACAAAATATTTACATTTTTAGTATGAAAATGGATTTTTATGTTTCACACGAATCCTGTTTTGCTTAAATAATCCACATTATGATACAGAACTCCTCCAGTGGAATAACTATATACTTAATAGACTAATTTTTATAAAATATTGCTACAGGGCCCAACAGCCTAGGTGGTCAAAGGAACAATATGGTCATGGGGAAAGCACCTTCCCCTATAATAAGAAAAAAATTAAAAGAAATATTAATTTTTTAAATAGTTGTGCTCAAGAGACATACAATTAAAAATTATGGTAGAATTGCCCTTATATTGGTCAACGATTCATGCACACTGCTCAAAAACAATTGGAGGAGCACATTGCGTACTTTTGTTATCTTTCAGTCACAACTTTTTATTTTTTATTCTAAAAATCTAAAATTTGTGAAATAGATTCATTATACATCCAGAAAGAAATGAAAAAAAAAAAAAAAAAACAGGGGGGAAATCTTAATTTTGGTAATTAAAAATTTAAGGAAAAAATTGAAATCATAACTTTTGAATAAATTATAACGATACTTTTTTCAAAACTTTATTTGTTAAAAATAGTTAAAATCAATTTTTAAACATCTAAAAAATGCATGCATGAAGAATTTAGGATCAATTTATTTGCTAAAATTGTTTCTGAGTTAATCTTATTTTACCCATGTTTTTCATACTTTCATTTAATTAAAACAAATATTATTTAAGTCTTTAAAAGAGATGATTCTTCTATCTAACGATACACAAGTGCGAGTTTAACTTAGTCAGAAAAATTACAAGACAATGATTCCAAATGGAATCATTGGCGATGAAAAGGTTTAAGGGGTCATAGGAGTCTTAAAAATGTGCAAAGAAGGTTCTACAAAGTATAGTTTAATCTTTCATGTAATTTTTTAACTACTCAATATATAATTATAATTTTTTATATATGTAATTCTACAAGATTCATTTATTATCAAACACATTTTAAAATTTATTAAACGTTAGTCAAAACTAAAATAAATGATATTAAACATAAAGCTATGTGAACACATTGGGATTAGGCTTGCGCGGCAAATTTTGAGGTCAAAATTGAAAAAATGACCAAGAAAATGACTTTATATTGTACAAGTATGTACAAACAAAGACTTATATCTAAATTCTCAGCTCAATTTTAATTAATTTTTTTAGAAAAAAGTTCTTAAAATAATTTCTAATTAAAATTGAGCTGAGAATTTAGGTATAAGTCTTTGTTTGAACATATTTGTACAATATAAAGTCATTTTCTTGGTCATTTTTTCAATTTTGACCTCAAAATTTGCCGCGCAAGCCTAATCCCAATGTGTTCAAATAGCTTTATGTTTAATATTAAATAAATCTTGAAGAATTACATATAAAAAAATTATACTTATATGTTGAGTAGTTAAAAAGTTACATGAAAGATCAAACTATGCTTTGTAGTACCTTTTTTGCACATTTTTAAGACTCCTATGACCCCTTAAACCATGCGCTCCCCTAATTGTTGTGAGCAGTTTACTCGGGAACCGGTGCATTCACATTTATCATTAAAAATTAAAATGAGTTACAATATCTTGTAAGAACTAAATTATCGTTAAAATTCAAATTATAGTGAAACGAAATAATTTAAAATTAAAAAAATAATGAGCTTAACAAGTTAAACTATTATTTAAAAGTTATATGGAGGGCTTAGAATAAAAGTGAACCAAGTCCATAAAAAGCTGTGTGATACAGAGGTTTAAAGTTCATCAATTATAATTACAGTTTGCTTTGGGGAATTCGCTTACAATAATATATGTGAGTATATTTTTTGTGGTACAATAACGTTTAGCTAACAATGAAACTAATTTGACTTTTAGGTTATAAATAGTCCATTTGACTAAGAACTAAAACCGAGTAATAACTACTTTATTCAACATCGTGGGCATGTTATGGATAGCCCATAAAAAATATATTAGGGTTAAACATAATGACCCATGTAGATCCACATGGTTTTAATTCCTATGGAAAACATTCGCAAGTCAATTACCGCCACAAATTTATTAAAAGGTTACTAGTTTCTTGTATCATTGTAAAGAACGAAAGGAACTAAAAGGATAAAACTAAGTTGTTTTGTGAAAATCACATGTTTAGTATTTTTAATAATTTTTTGAAATTTGTAAAAAATGGAGTAAGCATTAAGTTCTAATTAAAAAAAATTATTAAAAATACTAAATATGTGATTTTCACAAAACAAATTAGTTTTATCCTTTTAGTTCCTTTCGTTCTTTACAATGATACAAGAAACTAGTAACCTTTTAATAAAATTGTGGCGGTAATTGACTTGCGAATATTCTCCATAGGAATAACATTACGGTTTTCAAGATGTGGAATTCCAAGGGAGTCCTCTTAAGGGGGAATGGGCGTGCAGGACCGGGGGTCTCCAAACTCCAGTGCCTCAATGTTAATCCAATGGGAAAAAATTATTTTCTTTGCCACATTTCTCCGGCTTTATTGAATATTTTTACAAGCGGATTTTTTTATGTGATAAATGTAGCTGACTTACAGGTCTCTATCTTCCCACTTTTTGAAATTAGTACGAATATTTTTTTTAATATTCAATAAATTATTTTACACAAAATATTCGAAGCAATTTCAAAAAGTGTGAAGATAGAGACCTGTAAGTCAGCTACATTTATCACATAAAAAAATCCGCTTGTAAAAATATTCAATACAGCCGGAGAAATGTGGCAAAGAAAATAATTTTTTCCCATTGGATTAACATTGAGGCACTTGAGTTTGGAGACCCCCGGTCCTGCACGCCCATTCCCCCTTAAGTCGAAAATAGCAAAAGCGAACTTGTTCCCTTGCATTCCGAATCCTAAATATTGGAAAATTAAATTACCTTTAAAAAATTTATAATCATTTCAATAATATTTTAATATGGTTCAATTATAATTTAAAATGAAATCATAAAAAAAAAACTTACTTTAAAGGGAAAAGTGACAAATATTCTTTCCATCTCTTCAATTCTCTCTCCGATTTTTCAGGACTTAACTTCTTCTTCTTTATGTGTTCGTCAATTATCCTTTGAAATCCAGCCTGGTCCAATACCTTTTTGTCCGTCCATCGATCGGACATCGTCTGCAGTACCTCTGCGTCTTCTATCAGCTCCAGCATCTTATCTATGAGTTGAGATGGTAGATCTTCGGGGTCTAAGAGACTGCCTACAACCTGGGGGGTTTAAAAGAGTAACATTACACCCTTTATCTAATGATGCTACTTGTAAGTTCCATTTATTAAAGTACCGTAAGTACTTATAAGTACCCCTTATTAAAGTACCGTTAGTACCTAAAGGGCAGGGCCTGCTCTAGGAAATCTCAGACTATAGGCACAACCTATTTTGGGGGGCCCTTTACGGAAAATTTTATGTATGATTTCCAATAATGATGGTGCTATATGACCCATGTATAAAATTTTTGCTACAATTTTGTAGGCTTTCTTACTAACATTGATCAAAACAATAACGTTAGGTCAATTATTACTCACTTAATATTGAGCAAAAAACAAAGTGGAGTATCTGATTTTTTTTAGTTTACTGATATTTTGGGGGTTTACAGCATTTAGCATAATAGAAACTGGAATTTAGGGGCCCCTAAAATTTGGGTGCCCTAGGCCCGGGCCTAACAGGCCTTATGGAAGAGCAGGCCCTGCTAAAGGGTAAAATTAGTGTCTTCGAGGGGGACTTTCTTATTGTGCTAAAGAGAACCACCTATAACCATGGGTTTTAAAAGAGTCCCATTACACCCTTTATCAACTGATGGTACTTATAAGTACCACTTAAAAGTCCTGTTGTTTTAATTTTCATTGTTCAATTTGGAGAAAATGAGGGAAGATTTATCTTTTTTACTGCTGACGTAACTACTGATGGTACTCAATTACTTGTTACCAGACTTTTAACTACTAACGGTACTTCACGGTAAGTACCTCTTAAGGGGGTTCAGTACCCCAAAATCGGTGAAAAAATCAAAAAAGAAATTATTGGCTTAAAATACTATTACAACCTTTATTAATAATGTCACAAAGTATCAAAACGATTGGAAAAATATTTTTGACATTAAAAGCTATTTAATTTAACCCTTTCCTTACTTAAACGGTTAACAATAAAAACTTTAAACGCGTTTTGCTCAGAACTTGATTTTTTGAACTTCGATGTACCTTTTCTCAAAAACTTTTTTTTTATATGATGTAATACATAGTATAGATTAATCTGAGGTTTTAAATTTTAATAAAACTAAAGTGAAAAAAATTTTATGGGGCGAAAAAGTGAAAAATTTCATGATTTTTTGGGTACTTTAAAACTAATTTTATTTAAAAAAAATCTAACAGTTATTTAAAAAAAAAACTTTTAACCTCAGATTAATATATAAGGTTGGTATAACGCACACAGAAAATTTTAAGATGATCTGATCAGTAGTTATTGTGAAAAGGTACATTGCAATTGGCCAATTCAACATTACCGATATACAACATACTGAACCCCCTTAAAGTACCGTCAGTAGTTAAAGGGTAAAATGAGACTCTTTTATGGGGACCTTTTTTAAATGTTTAATGATAGGGCCTACAACCTGGGTCTTTCTTTCTTCAGAGATAAGAAAAGAAAAACTAAAATAAATTAACTCATCATAAAGTGCATTTACTGTCGCAATTTTTTTTTTTGTACCGCAATATATTAAGACTAATTGTGCAGATAGCTTTGTAATAGGCAACAGCAAATAATTAAAATTAAATCTTAATTCAGTAAAAAAGAGGTTTTTTTTTCATGCGTGGCTATTAGTAAAACGGAGGCCCCGTTGCCTAGTGGTAGTGCTTCGCATTGCCACGCCACAGGTCCGGGGATCGAATCCCGAAATGGGCGAGGTTGACCCAGCCATTCATCCCTTGAGTGGGTCGATAAAATGGGCATAAAGCATGCTTGGGAACTAAACACTGGGGGTTCCGCGTAAGGCTGACCACTTTACCGGGACATATGCCTAGCACCCCAGAGCCCTAGGTCACGAAAGCTGAAATGGGCACGGCAGGCCTTGGCCCAGTAATGGGCTGTTGCGCCGGGGAGTTTTTATTAGTAAAACGGGTATTTTTTACAAGTAAACGTGTCATTAAAAAACATGTCGGGAATTATTTTTTAAATAAAGTTGGTGTGTTTCCATACCAATTTACGAATTTTGCTCTTTTAAATTCTGACTACTTTTCTAATTTGGATTTGGGATTTATAAATTATATTAAACACCTCGGTGCAACAGCCCGTTAGTGGGCCAAGATCTGCCATGCCCATTCCAGCTTACGTGACCAAGGGTTGCTGGGCAAATGTCCCGGTAAAGTGGTCAGCCTCACGTGGAACCCCCAGTATTTAGTTCCCAGCATGCTTGGTACTCATTTTATCGACCCACTTAGGAGACGAAAAGCTGAGTCAACCTTGCCCAATCTGGGACTCGATCCCTGGACCTGTGACGTGGCAATGTGATGCACTACCATTAAGCCATTGGGCCTCTATAAAATATATTATAAGAGCAAAACATATTTTTCAAAATATTAGCACATCGAATATAAAATTAATCAAATTTCTCTTAATATAATATCATAGTTATCTTCCGCTATTAACGAAGTGTTTAACTTTAATATGACTAAAAATAAAAATATATTATGGTGTTGAGCAAAATGCTGTTCAAAACCAAACATGTGCGAATACAATACCGTATTGTACTGGTTTAAAACAAACTACGAGTTAAATTTCAAATCTTGATTCCTTAATATAAAATTTAAGACATAATTAGCACAACACTTTATCTAAAAATTTTCACAAAATGCTTAGATTAAATTTTTTTTGGATATACTGATTGGATGCACTACTAACCTCCATCATCGTACTTCCATGGGCCAAAACGTCTCTCAAGCTTACACCAGAAAACAAATTCGTAGCTTTTTCCCATAGATCTTCTAATTCCTTCTTCTTCGATAGGATGTTAAAGCAGTCAAAAAGAAGCATCTCCAATGAACCACGGACATCCCCTTCTAGCATGTACCGCTGACCCATCAAGTACCGGGTGTGTTTCTGGATCTCGGAACTCTTGCCCCATCTCCACATTATCTGTATCTCCTCGTCTTCGTCGATCAGGATTGACTTCAAGTGCTGGATCCTGTTCAGAAGACATTCCATATTCCGGTTTAGGAACTTCAACACCTTTTTCTCCAAATCTTTGGGAAGTTCAAGTCTCAGCAATAAATTCAGCCCCTCTTCCTTAGTTGAGAAGGCCGATAACGCTTCCAGATCTTTGAATATAGTCAAATCTTTAATGCTGCTCCCTAAATATTTCAAAGCACTCTTCGGGCTGGTCTTAAACTTTTCTAGAAGGGTTTCCTTTGTTTTGGTACTAATGAGTATTTGATCGATTAACTTTTTCACGTCTTTTTCAGGAGGAGTGTTACTTTTTTTGAGTTGTTCTTTCAGGTCTTCTCTAGCCTTCTTAGATATTTCAAGGTGAACCTTAGCTTTATCTGCAATATCTTGTATTTCCTGATTGGAGAACCACTTGAAGTTTTTTACATCGTTAAAATATTTATCAAATTCTGTAAAGTTCTGATTGGTTAATTCACTGTTTGGTACAGTGTCAGTAAGTATATTTTTTTGTTTCAAAATATTCTGCAAAATGGGGCATTTAAGCTGATCTTTGTTTTCTTCATCTGAAACGAGCAAAATCTCTAGTGCTTCAACACAACTGTAAAGCTCATTGGCCAAAGTAACATTCTGTTCGTACTGTACAAATGGTAGAAGATATTTTAATGCCGCTATATTTTTTCTGTTTTTATTTGATTTGTTGCAGTCATCATTTGATTCTTTGCTTTTACCATTTGAATGTTTGCTGTTATCATTTGATTTTTTGCTATTTTCATTTAATTTTTCGCATTCACTTTTCTCAATACATTCTTGCATAGTGTTCAATATATTAGCATAACGCGATCTGTATTCTCTTCCATAGGCTGAACATTGAATTTTTCTTTTAATTTGAATGAGTTCTCTTTGCTTTAAAACTTTTTGATATGTATTACTACAATAAATTTCACAATCTATCTCCGATTTTCTGATTAAGATGTCTTCAGTTCTATAATCCTGACTTAGATAAATGGGTATTAACCTATTGTAGATGGTGGTTAAGGCCTCCTGTAGACGTTTGAACATGTCAATGTCTGTCTCCAAATGAATTCTTCCATATAGTATGTTAGGTCGATAGTGTGATAAGCAGTCGTTCCTAATTTTATGAATGTTATGTGCAATACCATCTGCAAGACAAGAATCTACTAAATGAGCAATAATACCTTCACGAGAGCTATTTAAGGTCTCGCCTATAACTTGCACGGCCCTTTCGATTGTCAATAATCCTTTTACACTATCTGTATCAAGAGACACTTCAGTAGCTGATTTTAAATACCTTTCAAGTCTTCTGATCAAAAATTCATCAGTTATTTCTGGAATGTCACTTAAACTTTGTCTTACATGTATTAACTTTTTATTAGTATCGACAGAAAAGTTGTCACTTTTATCGGTTTGTAATTCCACTAAATACTGCTCTCCAAATTTTTTGAATTTATTCCTTTGATTGTAAGAAACAAAACGAAGAGGACAATTATCAATAGTAAGTTGGCAAGTGGAACAATTGTAGCCATGTTTACAAATTGGAAAGATTTTGTAACTTAAAATAGTCATAAACAAGTTCGACACTGTATCTTTAAAATTAGAGAGATTTATGTCAGGGTTAAGTGATAACATTCTATCAAAAAACATAAGACACGTAAAATTGTCAACATTTTCATAGTAATAGTTATATTTGATGTGATTCTCAAAGTTACTTTCAATATCTTGACGGTGAAAATGTTCAGAATATTCATGTAGTACAGAAATAATAGTATCCCGGGCAATGTGTTTAGAGGTAGATAAGATATCGTACAATTTTTTAACACAAATAGTCTGATATTCATTGAAAAATAAAATTTCATGGCATGTTTTCAAAGCAACACATTTTCTATTTCCTAGATTAGAAAAATTGTTTGAATTTGCACGATCCTGCCTGATTGAATCATAAACATTCTTCAGACATTCTAGAACATTTTCACTTGGGTTTCTGAGGGAATCATCAGATTTATGAAAGTTATTTACTGCATAGTTGTAAAGGATTTGCAGAAAACGGGTATTTTTCTGTCCCAGGCAATATGCGAACGCCGAAAGACCACGTTCTCGTGCACAGGGATCTGTATTGAAACCGGCGTCGGCAAGCTTCCAGGCTATGTATGGAGACTTGTAGATGATTGGTATAAGGCTGTTCCATTCACTATTTAAAATAAATTGCAAAAAATTTTCGTTAATTGAGAAACTTGCTTTAATATGTCGAATATGGGCAACA
The DNA here is from genome assembly GCA_023701765.1 of Hylyphantes graminicola. NCBI lineage: Eukaryota > Metazoa > Arthropoda > Arachnida > Araneae > Linyphiidae > Hylyphantes > Hylyphantes graminicola. The sequence continues at coordinate 48,068,303 of CM043118.1, read as the reverse complement.
TCAATTCCAGTTTTCTTCAAAACATGTTCTAAAGCTTTCAGTCTATGGTCAGCAGAATATTCCAATATCATACCAAAAGCATACGCATCAACCAATTTGTCATCTTTTAGAACTCCTTTTTTAAGAAATATTATGAGCTTTGGAATTTTATTGCTTGAAGTCTCACCATAGTAGGTTACATCTGTTGGTCTAGAATTATTAATTGTTATAAGAATTATCTGACATTCAAGCATTTTTGCAGCAGCTTTTAATTTGAATGCGTTATCCCATTGATCGTTTCTTGATCTCATGCCATTTGCGTACCTGTTTAGTCTCAAATCAACTATGCGAAGAACATCCGACATATTTGTATTAAAATAAATTGAAAAGCTGTTTAAAAATGGATTGAATCCTAGGACATGCTTTTGTAAGCGATTCTGGTCAGGCTTAGTCGATATTTTCTTCTTTTTCATAACATCCGCCATTTCGGAACAATTTCCTAGTAGAAGTTCAAAACATCTTGACCACACACCGCTTCTTCCACATGCGTTGACGTAAGATAATATCAGCGACCAGATAAGACTGTTCTTAGACGGTGTACTTATCAACCACACATCAGAGGGAAGTTTCGAAGCGTCATCTTTGCTTAAACTTGATTTTAAAAAACGTTTAGGCGGGTTTATAGACATGTTCTACGATTAAAAACGCACTGCTTGACAATGTTACTAATCGGCGATCAAAAGCCAACTAAGGATTTTTTCAAAGTTATAATTAATATGCAGCGTTGGTGGAGGGTTTGCGTGTCTTGTCGATCCCGAGAGCTATGCAGACGGTACCTTAGCTACTGGCAGGGTCACCGAAGCCGGACAGGTCGGAGGGGAGACACCAGACGAAGAGGAACACCCTGGTCCTCCTGGTTTTGGATAGGGCGTGGGGCGAACAACCCAACACCGGAAGAACTTCCAGTTACGAGAGCTGAAGAATCCAAAGTCGGAGTGATTTCTCGGAAACGTTTTAAGGACTGGAAATTTGGATACTGGAATGTTTTGTCACTTTATAGGAGTAAAGCTCTTCAGGCACTTGTGTAACAAGTGAATGCCTATGTTATGGACTTGATTGCTATCCAGGAGATGAGGTGGATTGGAAAGGGCTACCTGGAAGATAAAACACACTCTTAGTTTTATAGCTGTGATCCCCAGAAACACGTCTTTGGAACGGGATTGTCAGTTAACAAGCGAATTAAACATTTGGTGTTAGACTTTAAGGCTAAATCTTCTAGACCAAGCAGAATGAGAACTAGGGGATTATTTTTAAATCTAGAATAATATGTGCTCGTGCCACTACGAAAGAGATGGACGATCAGGAAAAGTCAGGACTCCTTTTACAGTGACCTAGATACGCTGTACATAAAGAATGCCCACGAAGTGACGTTAAGATACTTTTGGGTGATTTTAATGCTAAGATCGGAGTTGAAAATGAATTCAAACCTGTTATTTATGGCCATGGTTTGCGCAGTGTAACAAGCAAAAATGGAATACGACTCTTTGATTTCGCTATTGAACATGACACGGTAGTTGGGAGCACTATGTTTCCTCATAAAAATATACCTAAAATGACATGGTGATAAAATGGCAACACATTTAACCAAATTGACCATGCGTTAATAGACGACAGGCATTGCTCTAATTTGATGGATGTTAGGACTTACCGTGGTGCTAATATCGACTCTGATCATTATTTAAGAATTGCTAAAACAGGAGCCAGAATTTCTAATTTCAAGAACACGTCAAGTATGGACAAAGTAAAATTTAACTTGGCAAAATTAAAAGTTAAGGAAACCTATGACTCTTTTAAAAAAGAAAATTAATAACAAGTTTCAAAGCTTGGAGCTATCAATAATCTGGAAAATGTAGAATTTAAATGGCAGGCTATTAAAGACATCCTAATAACAACTGCTGATTCTATCCTTGGACTTGCTGAAAACAACAATAAAAAGAACTGATTTTATGAAGAATGTAGAATAGCTACTGATGAAAAAAACTAAGCATATCAAATCATGCACCAGAGAAGATTTACTAGAATTTCTGTTGAAGAATACGAATCTGAAAGAAGGAGGGATAAGAAGTTACATAGGTAGAAAAAGCGACTGAATCATGAAGAACTCCTTAAAGATGCCGAGAATTTGAGAGGGAGTGGAGAAAGCATATTTTCTATAAAATAATCAATAATAGCCGCAAAGACTTTAAATCCAGAATTACTTTTTGTAGAGACAAACAAGTTGGTTTGTTAAAGAATCTGTCTACTCCTTTATTTTCCTTTTAAGTTACAACTTTAAAACTTTTTCGCCTATTTTTTCTTTTTTCTAATTGGAAAGAATTAAAAAAAATGAAAAAGTAGGTATTGGCATGCGGTCGATGTCCGTCCTTCCGTATACCCCATTAAAAAATCGTTTCTATCAATCCGATCTTAAAATTCTTTTTTTTTTTATTAGGAAGGTATAACCTCAGACACCCAACTTTCATACTTTTTGTCCATCTCTCTGTACGATCGGACGGACATAAATCTACTATTTGTCGACGAATTTCCCTTTGAATTAGCATTGAAGTTCTATTGTGGAGATTTGTTACGCATATTCTTTTTAAATATGGGTGAAGTTAACCTGAAATTACACAAGTGTTTCCTTTTTAATGGATGAAAATCTCAAATTTTAGAGGAAAGCATGTATTCATACCCGCGAAATAAACCACTGCGTAAGAATGATTATAAAACAGATTCCATAACATAGATTTCACATTAATGAAGATTTCAAGAAATTAGATCCATTATAATGGTGTAATTCAGCAAAATATTTAAAAGGTAGGGGAATGCAAGATCTTTAAAATTCGTAAACTTGGTAGCGGAAAGAGGTGTGATGTTAAGAATTCAACTATCAGTTTACAAAGAATGAATCCAAAAACAATTTATTTTACTGACTGTGCAAGACTGACACAAAAAATACACATCCTACGATTGAAAAACTGTACTGAAGCTATAGGGGAGGGTGGGGGCTATTGGGACAAATTTTTTTCAACCTCTGTATTTCAGCAAAAATAAATTAATTTTAATTTCTTTTTTCACAAGCTCATAAACTGAACATTCATTTACTTAAAAAGTCATTCGACAAATGTTAAAACGTTACCATATTTTGGTTGCTGAGGATTTTAAACAAACATGTAAATGTCCCATTAGCCCCCATATGTGGGGGCTAATGGGACAGGGTGCAGGGCTAATGGGGCATGCTAAATGTTGCCTTAATAAAATATTAAAAAAAGGGAAAATGAATCAGAAAAGGACCAGAAAATAAAACTTTAAAGCAAATACCATTTAAATAATGTGTACATAACGAAATTTTTTAAAAACAATTATTCAACATTGAAAGAGATGAAATATCATATAGTTAAAACTCAAAATCGAAGATGCTCCCATAATTTTTTTTGAATAACTGGAAAGGATAGTTTTATAACTAAATCTTTAGTTTTTTTATAACTAAATCTTTAATTTTTATAACTAAATCTTTAGTTTTATAACTAAATCTTTAGTTTTATAACTCTTTACTTTTACAACTAAATCTTCTAAAATTTATCCCAAACTTGTCCTCTTTTTCACGGTACAAGGATTTAAAAGACCGTCTTATCTTCAAATAGCTTACCATCGTTCACCTGTTTCAGATCATTTTAACGAACATTTTCCCTGTAACGGGTGAGGGTTCGATTCCCCTCCTTTGCCCTGGGTGTACTTCCTTTCTCTGTGACAGTAAAAACTCTTTATGTGTCTGTCTTACTTGACGAAGGCTTATAAACGGGTCTTCGATCAAGTACACAAGCCGGAATATATATGCAACTACCCTACCCTACGAACATTTTCAGTTCATCGCCTTCTTTTTCAGAAAGCAATCCAACAAATATAAAATAGCTTGCTTACTAGCAAAATTTACCAGTAACAATATATTTATCTTCACCAAGCTCTGTTCAGATGTAATTATTAAAATTCCAGGTGGAAATATGTCACCAATAAAGCTACTTGAACTTTCACTTATTATACGGTGAAAAAAGTTCAAAAAGTTTAAAATTAAAGTTTAAAAAAGTTTTTGGCAACTTGACTGCATAAGATATAAGAGATTTAAATAGATTGTTTGAGAGAAGCATGCAAAGCTAGGTTTATTCGTGTCCCATTAGACCCCACTGTTTCTGTCCCATTAGACCCCACTGTGTTGTTTTTTATAAATGACAAAACACAGAAGCACTTGTACTTCACCACAGTATTTGACATATACTATCGTAATCTAGGATATTTCATCTATCTAAAACTGCATTTTAATTTATAGAAAGTTTTTATTTAATATTTCAAAATTGAAAAACAAGGTACACTTTTAATTAACTTTAAATTCTCCAAAACAGCAATTCTTCTATCCTCATCAGCACATGCGTTTATTTGCTGATATGTGGTTGTTAAAATGTGAAGTGTAACTGTTACAATTATCTAGTGCAGAAACATTTGTAAAACAGTATATTTTTCCTAGCTTTAGGGCCCTTGTCCCGTTAGCCCTGCGTCCCAATAGCCCCCACTCTCCCCTACATATTGTAATAAGTATAGTAAGTGGTAATTTATTTATATTAAAATCAAGATTTGTAAAACCAATGCGCCCCCCCCTCCCCCCCCCCACACACATTGTACCTGCAAACAGGCTTTGATTCGATAAATCTTTAATATTCTTAGATTCTTAGAATGGCATTTGTTTATTAGCTACACAAATAGTTCCGTACGTAATCTTTTATTTAATTTGCGAAAGTGCCCCCCCCCCCCCGCGTTACCCACGTGACGGTCCTGCCGGGCGAAGTACTTTAAATTGTGGTATATTTTAATTGTGTTCTTTTGCAGCTGTTCCTTTTTAATTAAATTTTCAGACAGAACAGTTAAAAGATATCTAAATAATCACTTTTATGTCACACCATTGTGATGAATAGCGTTTGTGTAGTGTGGCCATGATTTGCAATCTCGAAAAATATTGCTCGTTCTTTTCCCTATAACTCGAAACATGTTGTTCTTAGATCAAAAGTGTAAATTACAAAGTGGTAGGAAATGTTATGTTCTATAACATTTGTATTGAGTGGTTTTTCGTAGTTTACATAGATATTGATTTATAACGGAATTATTAAGAAAACACCCCAAAATTTTGCGTTTTTTAAAACTTTAAATTCAAAGATAAGGGTTTTTAACTGCAAAATTGGATCGCTTTTTAAACAAGTAGAATTTTGACATAGGGGAAAACGTTTTCTGCACTATGTCTACTTTTGTTTTATGTAATAAAAAATGTGGTTTTCCTCGATTTCAAGGTACGGGTCTACCTTAAGTTTATATAATGAACTGTCAAATTATGTCAGGGATCAATCATCAGAAATATATCAAATACGTTTCAAAATATAAAATTAAACTTTAATTGGACAGAAGTAGAACTACATACAGGATGTATAATTTAAATTTGCATAAAGAAAATGCAGAAATAACAAAAATTCGTTTTAAAACTTAAATCATTTTATTTAATATTTTTTAATGATATTATTATATCATTAAGCGCATAATATAAATTATATATACCATTACAAATTCAGCCGAATAAGTTAGTTATACAGCAAATGCATAAAGTAAAACTTTTTTTAAATTATATATCGTAATTACTGTGAGCTGCATCATATTGATTAACTTATCAAATCGACAAATAGTACATTTGAAGATTCTCTTTTCAAACAACAGGAAGACAGCCAACCCAGTTATTGTTAAAAGAAAAACCTACTTATTTCCAACGACAATTACCAACTTTGAGAAAATAAACAATTTCCGCAAAAAAGCTTCCATTTTACACATTTAAAAAGGTTTACTTGCTTACACCATCTTAACATTTCAAATGAAACTTCCAAAATTCAAATGTTTTGTTAAAAAAAAATCAGAAAGAAAAAATTTCGCCATAAACAAACTAAGGTTTTTGGTATAATAAAGTAATATTATTTTTGAATTTTTCACACCTTAACAAATGTAGACTCAACCTACGAAAAAAGTATAACATTCAAGACACAATGCAATTATGATACGTGTTACTAATTACTAAACATTTTATTTATGTAAATGTTATCAATCATCGCAATCTGAAAAGCTGTCTTTACAGCTACTTGCATACATTACATCATATGCATTACAATATATTTGTTTCTGCCTCTGGTGGCAGTAGATCTAGAATGCAGCGTTCATTCTCGTGATCAAAAACATTGCCTTTGAAGAACCATTAATTTATCGGAGTCTGACGGTGTAAGTTTACTTAACCCTCTAATGCACTGTTACCGTTTGGTAACAAGTTACATAATCCGCTTTATTCTATTAAAGTAGACCTCCCTCTCGACAAATTTGTGTTTTTTTCATCTATTACATTCCATTTTGAAGTTTTAGTTAGTAATAACCCTCATAAATGACAGTAGTAAAAGTGTATTCAAAATTAAAAAGTGAAGTTTCTAAATGTTGAGAATTTACGTGTTTGGCAGTATTCAAAGTAATAATATTAGTACTAAATACAAATAAATTGCTTTGAAAAAAATATTATAGTTCAAGAGGGTTATTTTAAACTTTATTTAGTAGTGTTCTAATCATTCTTTTCAAAATTGGAGGAAAGGATTCAGAAGAGTTCAGTGTTTAAAATGTTTGGTACCACTTTGTTTTGAGAGCAAAAATAACTGCTTTATGTCGCATCATTCTGACATTTTAAAAAATTATGTTTTAAAATATTTTTTTGTATATTTTTATTCATAAATACCTACTATTTGTTTTAAACTTGCTATTGCCTACTATTTGTACATTAATTTTGTTTTAAAAGTAACTACTATTCATAATTATATTTATAACTAATTTTTCTTGATTAACAAAATCTAATTGTACTAAATATTAATACTCTTTTTTGTTTGTTATACACGTTTTCATTTCAGATTTTATACCTAAAACTATGTGTCTGTGCGCCCCTGCAACTTCTTATATAATAATAAAATTATCAATAAGCTTTATTTTTAAGTATAATTTTTTAGAAATATAAAAAAAAGTTCATTAGCTCAAGTAAAAAAGGTAATAATTTGAATAAAAATAAATATTAGTACCCCGAACATTAAGCATCTATTCAGTGCTTAATGCATGGTGTTACCGTTTGGTAACAATTTTAAAAAATGAAATTATTTAAATTCTGATGCTTTTAATTTTTTTCCGTATTTTCCCTGTAATGTATGAGCATAAGAGATACAAATATATTTTTTCGGGACGAAACAAAAAAAAATTATGCATTAGAGGGTTAAACCATCTAAATTTCTGATAGATGTGGCGGGAAAATGTTTTTCTTTAAGGGGACTCGGTACCCCCAAAACTTTTTTCTTCATTTTTAGTAAAACATCCACTTTTTTGTGATGAATGTGTATAAAATGGTCTAAATAAGACATTCCAGTGGCAAAAATTAAATAAATTTTTTTCAAAAAAATTTAATTAATTTTTTTTCAAAAAATTAACACTTTTTAAAAAATGCTTCTTCTACTTCAGATTTCAATTTTTTTTAAAGATTTTTTTTCACAAGCACCATCGATCTATTTTTAATAACTTTAGGTATGGAATTCATCATATGAGATATGGTTCAGGAGAAAAAAATAATTAAGTGAAAATACACCTGAATTTCTTAAAAAAATGCAAATTTTCAACTTATTTATTTTATTAAAAAAAAACTATTCAATATTTTCACTATTCCATACCTATTTTTATTTATTATACATTTTTGTGCCTCTAAAAAAAATTTGGGACTCTTTTATGAGTATTTACTCTAGTTTTAGTATTTTAAGTAAGGGCATGTTTCAAAAATTTTAAAACCGAGAAAAACCTATTTAAAGTTTTTATTGCTAAAAATTACTCATAAAACATTTTGTTATTTGATTGATATTATTTTTCCTTAATTCATTATACATATATAAAGCATATTTAAGAGGTTTTATTAGAAATAAACAATATTTAAATAATATGTGAATATAAGTAGTTTAGCAAGTTTTGCTTCTTAAAAACATCGAAAACTGAAATGTTGAATATCATTAAAATGTATACAAAAGTAGCTTGTTAAAAACTATAAAATATGCTTTAATAATTACTTTTTATATAGATTCAGTCGAAGAAATTTATATTTTATGAAATCAAAGTTTAAAAATGTGTCATTTTTTATCAAAATATGTTGTTTGTTTTATTAGTATTCACACCATTAGTTTAGTATAATCAATTTCCATGGGTAACGACTTCTTTTTTTTATACTCTTTTTCTCTCTTAGATATGGCCATTTTGATAAATTTACGGGCACGGTGTAATTTTAAGTTTTGACTTATTATCAAATTGATTTTTGCGCAAATCGAGCATAGTCGATAGTTGTCGTGTTTTACATCCTATTGGCAAACCCAAGTTTTCTTGTTGGCTTATAATGTTAGAGGAAATACCCTTGTTGAATTCGCACACTGAATTTGTGACTGTTGTCTGTGACAAAAGTTTCCTCTGAACACCTAGACCAAATGATACTGTGCTAACTTTCGTTTGCGTTTTGCGTGGAGCACCTCACACATCTTTCTAGAAGTTCATCTGCAGCAAGCCTTTGATATATGGGTAAAATTTTGGCTAAATGTGTGTGTGTTCTTCATTGATAGAAGTTTTTTCAAGTTTTTATGAGGTCTTATCATGCGCCACAGCAGAATTAAAAAAAAACACCAAGACTTTTCCCCAGTTGGACACTTTGAGTACTGTGGTTTACTGTCTGTGCTTATGCTGTGATGTGATACTGGGTGGCATAAATTGCAATTTTCAAAGCTTGCACGTTACCCTTGTTTTTCAAAATTGCATCCTGGTAATAACATGTGAGCCTCTTTATTGTTTTGTCATGCAAACTACCCAACGCAACCGTTAAGGGCGACATCGTACGCAGCGTTAGGACTTTGAAGGATATTTAACGTGCACTCCCTTACACGGACTTATTCGTCGGACATTTTTGGCTGCACGGGCCGTTTATAGGTCGGCAGTTATTTTAGCAATGCCAGGACCCGAACCTGGGCACTTTCGCATGCTAGGCGAGTGCCTAACCGACTGGGCTCCCCATCCCCCACCGTTGCAGAGGGAGAGCCAGTGTAAAAAATGGCTTTTAATGTAAAAAATATTTTTCCAATTGTCTTGAAACTTTGTGACGTCATTAATAAAGGTTGTAATAGTATTTTAAGCCAATAAATTTTTTTTTGAATTTTTCACCGATTTTGGGGTACTGAGTCCCCTTAAATAAAACATCAAAGGTATTCGAAAGGGTTTTTTTTTTTTGGGGGGGGGGGGGGGGGGTCAAGCTTCTTATTTACAGCTGTGTTTCAAAATCCTCTGCCCCCACCCCTCGAAATAATTAATGCCCCAGCCCTTATCAAATCGACAAATAAAATAGTACATTCGAAGATTCTCTTTTCAACCCACAGTAAGACAGTCAACCCATTGGGAACAAATCTTTTATTTACAGCTGTATTTCAAAATCCTCCGCCCTCCCTCTAGTTAATTGATCAAACATTATTTTGAGTTTAGATCAACTCAATAAACACTGTTGCATTGTTGTTAAAATTATGTACATTATACTGATACGATTTATTTTACTTATTCTGTATACAAATATATTTATACAGAAAAGGATAAACATATGTCTACCATTAATATGAGAAATTGTTGTAAATATATCTCACTTGAGAAACAATGCTTACGCCACTCCCGAATTCAGTAGTAGGTGGGAGCGTCTCAGCATCAGCGGCCGTCCTGTCCAACTAATTGAACACTAAATGAGGTCAAATGACTATTTACGGAATTTTTATACAGCTAAAGAACATTCTAGAAGATTCTAGAACATCATGTAAAATCAAATTATTTTTTTTTAGCGAAACATATCGCACATGGAAAATTAGATTAATAGAGAGGTACAGCGGTATCGAACCCAGGACCTTCCGCTTACCAACCCAGTGCTCTACCACTTCGCCACGCGGTTATTAGCGCTGGTGTCAATAATCCCATATGGGTTTCATTTAAAATAAAATATCTATATCACAGTGGAGTAACATTCACAAAAGTTTTGAACTTCTATCTTGAATGACAAAACTAACATTGCCATTTCAATTTGAACGGCTGCTATGATTGAAATAGGCACTGTTAGCAAATATACTGCCGTCATTCTGAGGAGAAAGATAGAGATTCAGATAGTTTGGCCGTAACAGCGCATTTTCATAATATGCTATGTTCTATGCTGCAGCTCTATGACAGCAAAAGAATAAGGTTTATTCATATATTTTTAGGCTGAAATAAGTTATTATTCTGAAAAAAATTACATTGTTGACTGATATTATGGCCAACAGATGGCGACACTATTTATTATAAAAAACCTTTAACCCTCTAATGCAGGGGTTCCCAACCTTTTTGGATCTGCGTACCACTTGACTTTTTAAGAAATTTTGGCGAACCACCAAACTTAAAAATTTTAATAAAAGTATAATATTTACTCTCCTAAAAGCTTTCAAAGGCTTTTTGAATTAAATTCCCTAAAAAACTTCAGATCTAATGGTTAGAAATGGTTTATTTATAACAAGTGCAGCCTTTTTTTATTACTACAACTTACACAAAACTTCTTTTGATAAATGGTATTTGATGATTTGGTTTTTTTAACCTATGTCATTTCCCTTTCTAAGGTGTTATATGGACTTGAACTGCAAGTGAAAATTTCCCACTTGGCAAAGATTGGCAGTCCAGCGGAAAAAATATTATCAATTAAGAAAAACCCAGATAGCAATTTTCATTTGCAACAAACTTGCACCAAACTTACAATGCAAGCCTGCACACTTGCAGCAAGTGTGCAAAGCAAGCCTGCAAGTGTGAAGCAAACGTGATTCAAACTTCCTAGTTGACACGATTCAAACTTGCTGGAAGTTTGCAATGCAAGTTTGAAGCAAACTTACAAATCAAACCTGCAAATTTGCAATAAACTTAGTGCAAATGTTTATTTTCCTTGCTTTTAAACTTGATGCAAACTTGTTATGCAAACATAGTCGTGATTGACAGTTGGGGGGGGGGGGGAGTTACGTAGGCGTGGGGGGTTCGAGGGGGGTGTAGTGCTGGGGGGAGGTGCTTTGGGGGTGGGGGTCGTTGAAGGGGGGGAGGAGGGGAAGGGGTTATTGGGGTGGGTAATACGGCGTGCGTTGGATGGCTGGTGGTGAGGAAGTCATTGAATTTGACCATCCCGTTTTATTTTGTTTGTTTTCTTTTTTAAAAAAATTGAAAAATGTTCATTATAATAAGAAGTCTGACACAAAAAAAAGCTGTAGATAATGCATATTATTTAAGGCAGAAAGCGTAAAGTAATCAATTTATTATAATACATTGATTACTTAATGATTTCTTAGCAGAAATAATAATCATTGTTTACAGTTTCTTTTGTATCATATTTTTTACAATACTGAACATTTCTCATTTTTTTTAACAAAACAAACAACAGGGTAAGCAATTCAATGACCCACCACCACTCATCCAACACACTTATAATTATTAATTCTGGTGTAAAACAAAGTGCAAGAAAACTGTATTTGAAAATTTTATTTAAAATTTAAGTTCAATCTGAATATAAGCTAATTTGCATAGTACACATTCATTATAAAATAAATTTAGCTGAATTCCAGACTCCTACATGAACTAAATAAAGTTATTAAAAAACTAACATGAAATATTTCTTACTAAAAAGCTATTAAAAATTTAATCTTTGGTTCTTGGCAGTAACAATCAAAACAAATGGACACAGAAAATAAAAAAAACAATAAAGTTTATTTATATCCAATGACAAACATGATTATAAGTTATGTTTCAAACTATAACACACAAACTATTTTGTTAGAAGTAGTAATGATACAGAAGCTAGAAACGATTAAAACAAATGTTACATTAGTACAGTAACCCCTCGTTATATTGGGCATTCTGATATAACGCGCGTTATATAATGTCTCCCAATTTTTTCAATACAATTATAATATTATTTATCAAGTCGCTCGTTATATCACGCATTCGGTTAAATCGCGTTTTTTTTAATTATCTCTCGAGAAGCGCGATTTAACGATGGGTTGCTGTATTAGATACAAATATAAATAATCATTCATAAAAAAAATTTATTTTTTCTTAAATGGTTAGCATTTAAACATTAACTGAATATATACTGCACATACTACCACAATTACAAGTGTAGATATTTAAAAGAAATTGACACAAAACTGAAAACTTAAATAAAAAAAATATTTATGCTCATCAATTAGTTTTTTTCCCATTGACTTCAAAACATTTTAAAAAATTATTTTCGTTCATATGTATAAAAAAATTAACTAAAAAAAAAAACAGTATTATCAAATAAATTACACAAATTTTAAATTTTTGCATTTTCTAATTTTATACAGGCGATTTTATTTGGTTTGGTTGAATTAACATCATACTAGAGCTACACACGAAGAATTCTTCTTGAATCTGAAAAGAAAACATAGTTTGAATCATCGTCGCACTAGAGCGCTATTGGCGATGGGTGTCGTATTTTAGAACCACAGTCAAGTGACAAACCGTCACCTGAGTAGGCACCCAACGCAACAGTTTAGGGCGACTTCGTACGCAGCAGCAGGAATTTGAAGGATATTTAACATGCACCTCCACCACAGGGGGTATTATTCGTCAGACATTTTTGGCTGCACGGGCCGTTTATAGATCGGCAGTTGTTTTGGCGAAGCTCGGGGGTGATCCTGGGTTCTTCCGCATGCTAGGCGAATGCTTAACCGACTGGGCTTCCCAGTATCCTGAATCTGAAAAGGAGAAAAAGAATACTTTTAAAAATGAATTGCTATTAAAACATTGTATTATGTTGCTAAATAAGGGGAGAGAGAAAATTTCGAAAAAAATATTTACTATCTTGTTTCCTTGTTATGACCTTAGATGGCTTTCATAGCATTTTTATTTTTGTCAGGCATTTATTTTAATACCACAAAAAGGAATTTTCATCCTTCGTATCAATATTTAATTTGTAGAAGATATGTTTTTAACATATATTTAAAAAATGTACTATTACTTCTATTTATGTGTCTTCAAAATAAATAAATATGTATAACTCTTGTTAACTATTTTAATTCATTATTTAATTTTTTTCACTATTTGTGGAAGCAGTATTTTGATTATGATTAGATATTTAGCAACTCGATTAATTGAGAATATTAACGTTTATTTCTTAACTGTGTTTTATTTTAAGTTGAAATTTTATCTTGTTTACACCCACTCAAAAGGTCAAATCATAAGCGTCCTTGTTTACATACGCATACAATACATACAATATTTTGATGTTTTTAAAGTGGAATAAGATTTTAAAAAATGTTATCTTATAATTTGGTAGGCAATACGTCAACTAGAAGTAATTTAAATTAATTTTTTAAAAATATTTTCCGGATAAAGGAGTGCTAAAATTTTTTATTCAAACGTTATTTTCGTTAAACGTTTTCTGAAAGTACATATTTAAGGACAAATATTCCTTCTTCTCTGTACAGGGATCAACCTGGGTCAAAAAATGCTGTAGCAAAAATGCTAAAATGTAGAAAAAAGTTGTAGCAAAATCCTAAAGAAAAATTAGTTGCTTATAAATCAACGTCACGCCAATTAAATCATCCTTGAGGCGACCTTAGAGGTTATTTTTTTTAAAAACGTTATTTACTTTTTTTTAATCTAATTTTTTTTTAGATTAAAAAAAAGTAAATAACGTTTTTAAAAAAATAACCTCTAAAAGCACAACTTTATTGGAGTTTCATGAATTTAAAAAAAAATAACCGCATCAAAATATTCCTATAATTTCTTTGCTTTTTTTGGAACAAAAACCATTTTTCCCCATAGACTTACCATTAGCAAGCCCGATCGAAGGAGGAAGGGGAAAGGGGGTGATGAGCAGCCTTAAGTTTCTAATGAAAAAAAAAAGTACAAAACTCTTTGTGCATGCCGTCACTTGACTGTGGCTCTAAAATACGACGCCCGTCGCCAATAGCCCAGTGCGACAATAATTCACACCTAACTAGCTAACTTTGTATATGCATATATTTGTTCAAAAATTCCTTTATATTTATTTTTACAAAAAAAATTAAGGGTTTAAAGTTAATTAACCCTGCAATGGATGAATTTTTTTTTCATCCCGAAAAAATATACTTGTATCTTTAATACTCATACATGGGAGAAATACAGACAAAAAATTAACTGCATTGGAATTTAAATAATTTCAATTTTTAGAATTTTTGCCACATGGCATAAACCAACAACAAAATTCCAATTTTGATAAGATAGACTAGAAAACTACTAAATAATAAATATATTATAAAAAAGCCCTCTTGAACTATAATTATTTTTTTCAAGATAATTTATTTGTATTTAGTACCAATATTATTATATTTTGAATACCGCCAAATGCCTAATTTCACATCAGTTAATAACTTTTCTCTTTAATTTTGAATACACATTTACAACTGTCATCTTTGAGGGTTATTAGTAACTAAAACTTCAAAATGGAATGTAATAGAGGAAAAAAACACAGATTTGTCGAGAGGGAGCCCTTCTTTAATATAATAAAGTGGTTATTTAACTTGTTGCCACATGGCAACAGTATGCATTAAAGGGCTAATATAAAAATATATAAAAATTATACAACACTATATAAAAAACAAATTTATACAGTTAGATTAAATACACTTAGGGAAATTAGTACATAGGAAAGAAATTGCGTGCATTTTAATAATTAATTCGTCATTTTAATAATATGAATTAATTTTCTTGCATTATGTATAATTTTAATTAAAAAAAATATTAAGTATTTAACGTATCATAGCACCTACCGTTATTTAAAGTGGTATGTTTTCTTTCCTCCATGTCCTCTAATAATTTGGGTGGCTGGTGTGAGGACAGAAACTGAGAAGCAAACATCTATGCATGGTGTCTCAACCTACAGATATACTGCGTCTCAAAAGTTTAGGCAAAATACATTTTGATTCACAAAATTTCAATGAAAAGGTTTCTTTGAAATTTTTTTTAGTATAGTAGTAAGGTTAAGGCAAGTATACATAATTAAAAATAGCAGGAATCATAAAGAAAACAACCAATAATAAATTTTAATTGAATTAATTGTAAAAAGTACCCAAAAAATCTGTCTCATAAATATAGACAAAATCGATTTAATGTCCTTTAATGATCTAATTTCCCATTTTTTGCTAGAATTGTATTTCTATTTGATATTATGAATTAAAAAACACGTTTTACCATTTAATTTTAACCATTTTGTACTATTCCTGGTCAATTTTTATACCAGGAGCAAACATAGCCGTTTTAGCTCTTTTAAGGGGAAATATTGATGGTGATTGGCGTAATATTTATCAAAATTGGATGTAAATTACGACTGTATGCCTAAAACAACAGTACTGTCAAGTTTTGCCGCCAATTCACGCATTTTAAAACATGTAATGACGCATTTCCTGTTAAAAAAAGGCAATTTTTTTTTAATTTAAATATCAAAAATTTCAAAAAATTGGTATGTTTTGCACCGTAACACGATGCAGAGTTTGCTTCCCCTTCAAAAACGCCGAAACATTTCAAATTTTACCCCAAATCCACCCCCCATAACATTTGATATTTCCCCTCAAATTTGCTTTTCTCGAGTTTAGAAACACCGGGTTTTTTTTTCAAACCGGTGAAAAAGAATCAGTTTAACCGATACGAGAAAAACATGTTTAAAGTCCTCAAAAACCGGTTCTCATCGGTTAAACTGGTTCTTTTTCACCGGTTTGAAAAAAACCGGTGTTTCCAAACTCAAGCAAATTTGAGGAAAAATATCGATTAGTATAGTGATGGATTTGGGTTAAAATTTTGGACTTTTTGGATTTTTTGAAGAAGGGGCAAACTCTACATCTTGTTACAGTGCGCAACAGACCAATTTTTAAAAATTTTGGGTCTTTCAAATTTTAAAAAATGCCATTTTTTTAAAAAGGAAATAAGTTATTACACGTTTTAAAATGAGCGAATTGGTTTCAAAACTTCTCGGTACTGTTGTTTTAGGCATACAGTCGTTATTTACATCGAATTGGGATATATATTACGCCAATAAACAGCAAAATTTCCCCGTAAAAAAGCTAAAACAACTATATTTGCTGCTGGTATGTAATTGGACCAGGAATGGTACAAAATGGTTAAAATTCAACTGCAAAGCGTGTTTTTTAATTCACAATATCAAACAGAAATACAATTCTAGAAAAACAAATGCGAAATTAGATCATTAAATGACATTAAATCGATTTTGTCTATATTTATGAGACAGATTTTTTTGGGTACTTTTTACAATTAATTCAATTAAAAATTATTGGTTGTTTTCTTTGGGATTCGTGCTATTTTTAATTATATACTTGCCATAAACTTATCCTCCAAAATTTTTTCAAATACGCAGTTGACTTTAATATAAATTCCTTATATTACATACCAGTAAATTATTATCAAAACATTTTCCTATCAGACATGAAATTTACATATGTCGTCATGGTTAATGATCTGTATCTTTTAAAGGCATTCATTTCACAATTCCAAAGTTTCATTTCAAAACACTGTTAGTACAAGACTAACAATCCCAATCCCAAAGTTAATTTTCTTTTCAGGAAGCTTTACTTAAATAATTTTTAAAAAAAAAATGGTTCTTCTATGAGATATATATGCATCAAAAATTAGAAATGTAGACAAAACTTAACTTACGTCGCACCCCAAACAAAATCATTGAAGCTCTCTTCTAACGGCCTTTCTTGTTCTTCCAACACCAACAACTTCAAACCTCCCAGAAAGAAGGAAAAGAAAAACCATAACAACACGCACTTACACATATGTCATGAAGATGCACACACTGATCTTCCAGGAAAACAGATACCCTATGGTAACTGAGGGGGGAAAAGGGGGGGTGAAGGGAAAATTGGGGGGGGGGGGGGGATAAGGAATTCTCCAAGCACAGCAACAGCATATTTGCTGCGAATCTCACTCTGCCCATGGCCTTCGTCTGTTGGTCGCCAGAACCGACAAAAGTCTCAGTTGGCCTCCTGAAGGGGGGGGGGGGGGGGGATTTACTGTGCTAGTAGAACCAGACGCTTAGCAAGCCGAAGACAGCCTGTGGAGTGAATCAATTACGTCTTATCTTAATCACTTGGATTCATATGACCCTACTACAGGCCTAGAGATAGAGATTTGAACGAAAGACAAATACTGGGGTGGTCGATGTTGCTTTTTTGAATAATTTGAGTGTGTATTTAGACAGTGAGTTGGGGCTAAATATTTAGCATTTCGAAAGCAAATGAACACAATAACACATACATTAATAATCCCAGTCATAAAAAATTCTTAAAATAGTTTCAAAATTTAAACATCAAATTTTGTTAAAAATCATTATTAATCTTAAATTCACTATCCCCGCATTGAGGCAGAAAAAATCAGTTTGAAATGTCTATCATATTAACAGTTCAAGCGTTTTACTTCTAAACAATATTGCATTGCGCTACTCTAAAATCAATAAGATTTTAATAAAAGTTTTTCAAATCTAAACTCTGGTATTAATAAACGTAATACGTACAGTCCCTGGCCAAATTATTCGACCCTCTGCAAGATTTCATGGAACAAACGTCATTAACACTAGAATTTTACTTTAAACGTTTTTAGGCATTAGAAATATAGATAAATCTGTTAAATATCTTGTATTCTCCAGATTTCGACTTGATGCAAATGTTTTTAAAAATATAATTAAATGTTTTTAATTAATTAAAGTAAAATATGTGAAAAGAGTTATATCCTGTTATTCATTTATTTGTTTTATAAAAAGATTGCCTAAGCTTCAAGTCAATTCAAGTCGCACACCCTTTCCATAATATGGCACTTCCCGTCATATCTTAAAAATTCTTATATGTTAGAAAGGTATGATCTCAGAGAAAACAATCTTTCAAACTTTTTGTCCCTCTAACTATTGTCTGTACGTCCAGACGGTCATCTGTCTATTGCCTGTCGGTAAATTGCTCATTGAATGAGCAATGAACTTTAATTTGTACATATTTAAATCGCTGTTGCCAATGGCAAACAATGCCAAATGACATAGAGAAACTTTATTCAATAAAAAAATATTTGAATAAAAATTATTTGTGCCCTAATTAAGTTTGGAATGGTGACATGAATTGTAGTTTAATATGATTATTTGAATGTTCATTATTTGTTGACTAAGAAAGCGACAGGGCATTATATTTTTCGCTTAAAAATCTTTTTAGTTAATTTACAATTCTCATTTTCTAGTGCAGTTTCATGTTTTGTTACAAATAAATACTTAGGGGACGTACATAAATTACGTCACGCAAAATTTTGACTTTTTTGACCCCTCCCTCCCCCTATGTAACGCTGCGTCACGTTTGGTCGATCCCCTCCCCCTAAAATTACAACACGTTTGTCACAGACCCCCCCCCTTTTTTTTTCAAATAAAGTTGATTTTAATATTTCTCTTTGTGTGTGTGTGTGTTTAAGTGTTTTTTATGATGATCTTATGACAAAAATAAAGATTTCAGATTTCTTTCTAAAAAAAACGTTCTTGCGTAAAGCAGATTTTCCTTGCAAAATTGAAAGTTTTTAATCGTTACGTCACGCATGCAAATACCCCTCCCCCCCTCCATGTCACGGTCCGTCACGCTGTCGCATACCCCTCCCTCCCCCCCTATAAGCGTGACGTAATTTATGTACGTCCCCTTAACTAAGACGATAAATAATATTAATTTAATTTGCGAAAGAAAATCAAGGAAGTTGATTTCTACTTTAAGAATTTTAAATTGTGCTGTAGCTGGATGCTGTTTTTGGTGATTTTTTTCGTAATGTGTATAAATCATGTATAGAAGCGATTCTAGGTCAAAGTTACTGTTACAAACCTACTTGTTATCCTAGAAGAATTTCAGTAAGTACTTAAGTAACTAGAAAGTAGGTTATTTGAGTTCTTTTAGAACTTCTTGTGTTTTATTAATTTTGATTTTTTTTCTTTTTCAATCAATTTTTTTCTTAATTTCAACTTTAAATTTAGCTAATGCAATAATAATTTCATTTTTTGATATTTATGCTGATTGGTGAAAACCATATTTGTATGTTTTTTACTCATTGCAGATTTAAAACTAAATTGTAGAGGCTGGCCCTAGGTGCAACCTTATTATTGTTTCAGCCTGAAAGTTCAAAATCGGCTCAGTCGTAGATTTATGGGGTCTTGAAAAAAAATCGATTCTTCTTTGGCGTAACGCATCTCCTTCCTATTTCAATTTTTTAAAAAAATATACAATATTAAAAAAAATAAACACTGAAGCTGCAAAGTAGTTTTCATTACTCTATCATATTTCATTACTCTATCAACTTATCGGCTTACGAGTTTGCATTAAATAACTACAAAATCTATCAATCCGATCTTAAAAATTCTTTTTTATTAGAAATGTATAACCTTAGACACCCAAGATTCATACTTTTTAATTTGCATTAAATAATTACAAAAGCTTTGCTCTATTAAAATACACGTGCAACTTTTAAAACCTTTGTATTTTTAGCCTACTTTTCTTTTTTTTAATTCGAAGAATTAAAAAAAAGTGAAAAAGTAGGTATTGACATGCTGTCGATGTCCGTCCGTCCGTCCGTCTGTCCGTACCCCCCTTCCAAAATCGGTTCTATCGATCCGATCTTAAAAATCCTTTTTTATTAGAAATGTATAACCTCAGACACCCAAGATTCATACTTTTTGTCCGCCTGTCTGTACGATCGGACAGACATAAATCTATTAATTGTCAACGAATTTCACATTGAATTAGCATTGAAATTCAATTTCGAGTCATTTAAATCGCTGTTGCAAACCACAAATGCTACGGACAAGTGAGATACGTCAAAAAATTCAGCGCATCAAAATGAGAATACTATGAAAATTTCAGAAAAGAATTCGAATTCTAAGTACTTCAATTATTTAAAAACCTTCAGAATTTAATGCTCCTTTAAAAAGCATAGGAGGCCATTTTTATTAGAATTAAATCACCATTGCCATCGCAACAATCGCTCGAGAAACTTTAATTCTTTTAGACAATAAATTAAAATAAATTTATTTTTGCGACATCAATCAGTTTGAAATGACGTCAAATATATTTTATACGAGATTCTTTGTATGTTGGTATGAAATGGGAGGGAGAGCCAAAAACATGTTCATTTAACACCGGCTGTTCGGACTTTCTTGCTACATATCTCAGCATTACATTATGTAGACCGATATTATGTAAAAGAAAGTCCGAACAGCAGGTGTTAAATGAACAAACACGTTTTTCGGTTCGGTTCTCCCTCGTGTAGCTCTAATGCGACGATAATTCAAACCTATCCTAACCTATCCTATAATTTTGGTTGGGTTATCGGCCGACTTTGGGCACGATTTTGGAAAGTTCGCCAAGGGTTACCTTTCAGTAAATTTCTACTGCTTTGCTTTGCAGAGTTAGATAGCACATGTGGGAACTTAAATGACGATATGCTGGTTGAGCTCATAGCTTAAATACCTTCAAAAATATTAAAGAGTGACAACAATTGCATTGTATGCACACACTACAATAATAAACACTTGAAAAAAATAATTAGTTAAGGGTACCCTAAAATCGATGGAAATATCGATTTTTGTTGTTGTTGTTTAAAAATATTATTTAAGCCTCTTGTATGTTTTCCAAAAATTCAAAACAATCAAAAAATATTTTTTTACATCAAACGCCTTTTATTTTCACGTTTCATCAAACTTTCTATAACGATTTCATGCCCGAAAAATTTATTCAGATTGGAATATTCAGAACCATACTTTACTAAAAATGTAAAAACTCCAATAAATGTTTATGGAAAGTGATTAATTTTTTAGTGTATTTGAGTATATTAAATAAAATTTGGGTTGGAATAGTGAAAATATTTGATAGATATTTTTAATAAAATAAAAAAAATGAAATTTTTTTTTCTTCATGAAATTCGGTTATTTACTCACTAAAATATTTTTTTCGGCTAAACTATGTCTGTTTCGGTAAACTATGCTTCAAAAATTCAAACCCTAAAGTTTTTTGTAATGATAATTCAATACAGCTTACGAAAACATTCACTGAAAAATAATTTAAATAAGAAGTCGAAGAAAGGTTTTTTTTTTAAAAAGAGTAAAAAATTTAAGAACAATATTTTTCAATGAATAATACTCCATTCTGCCTGAAAACTAAAATTTGTTGGATAGCAGATGTATTTCTCACATCTTCCCTTTTTCGCCGCGGGGCGAGAGGGCTAGATCCCGAGGCTCTAGAGTCACACAACATTCCGACGGGGGAACTAATTAGGGGAGAAAAGAACGCCCCTACAGCGATGTAAGTGAGGAAGAAGAAAAAATTTTGCTGATTTTTTTAAAGCTCCCAAAAAGTAGTTATTGTAAGGAAGCGAACTCGCAGGCATTTCAAATAAATTTTATTAAATTCCATTTTCTATATGAACAAATTATCTTTTTGTATAGTAAGATGGAAGAATCATGTCTTTTGAAGAATTAAATAATGTTTGTTTTAGAAAGGAAAATATAAAAATTTGGTAAAATAAAATTCCTTCTGAAACAATTTTATTAAATAAATTTATTAACTAAACTTGGTTTTTGAATGTTTTAAAATTGAATTTTAACTATTTTTAACAAATAAATTTTAGAAAAATTATTGTTATAATTTATTCAAAAGTTATAATTTAAAATTTTTGTATCTTAAATTTTAGTTAAAAAAATTATGATTTCCCCCCTACTTTTTCCATCCTGTATGCATAATGAGTATTCTATTTCACAAATTTTTGATTTTTTAGCACACACAAAAAAAAGTTGGGACTGAAAGGGGTTAAATAAATTTAACACAATGTAAAAATATGTACTTATATAACTATATCTTTATGCTTGTACTATTTTATTAATAAGCTTGATTTGTGAGAGGCTATTTATTTTAGAGTATCTAATTTTCGATACAACGTTTTTGTAAAAGGTGAGGATTTTTAAAAGTAAATTGTCAATTTTAGTCAAACAAATATTTTCCCCAATTTTTTTATATTTTATATATAACTATATATTTTTTTATATAACTTAAATGAGAATGAAGGTCCTGAAGAAAAAGAAAGTAATTAGCCTGTGAGTTCTAATTGAAAACTATTTAACGTTAAATAATTTATAACAAATATTTAATTCTAACCAAAATTAATTATTTTTGATAATAATAATAATTACAGTATCAATTAATAATTAACAATCATCTGTTGCAATTAAATATTAAGTTAATTTATGTTAACAGCCTTTTTACTACGTCCTTATTAGTCGTAAAAGAAAAATAAAGAATACACATTCGACATGTCCACACAACTTTCTGAATTGAAATGCCTGGCCAGCCCCGCCCAACTACCCCCCCCCCCCTGCCTCACCCCCAGCTAAAGCTATAAAATAGCTGTTTACTTGTCTACTCCCTCCCACCCCCCATTTAGAATATCCCCCAAAAATACAGATATCTTGGTTTCAGTGTTTAATGCCATCTGTTGAGAGAAATTGCTACTAAGCCAGCGATATTTCTGCAAGCGAAATTCAAGCGTAATGCACACATGACGTCAGACTTGCACTGATCGGATAAAACAAGCCAAAATCAAGCTTGCGGGAAGTGTACGTGCTATCTGGGAAGAAACGAGTACAATATGGAATACTTTTTCATGAAATATTGTGTATAAACTATATTGTGTATAAACTAGACTGATTTAGTTTAGTCCTATGATTTCTGTATTCAATGGTTAATTGTTTAGTTAATGCATGAGGGCATGCTTTAATTAAATATAAATTATTTGTATATCAAATGCTAATAATAGTTTCCAGAAAACTTCCCAGCGATTAAAATAGTAAGTTTCTTTTTATTCATATAATTGGTTTAGTAAAAAAGTTACTGCTTAATTTTAAAAAAAAATTCTATCATAAAAAAAGACTTTTTTTACAAAACAATTCATTAAAACTCTTAGTTATAAATATTAAAAAATACAATACATTTTTGTTGTTATGTGGACTTCATTTCCAAAGCTTTTTTGATGCAACAGCTGAAAAAATCGGGGAGATAAAATTAAAATTGGACTAAATAGAATAAATTAAAAAGTGCAAAGTAATTATAACTATTTATTATAAAAACAGATGCAATAAAAATTAAACCCTTAACACAAGCTTAACAAATAAAACAGAAGAATTTTCTCAAACCCATAAATATATATTTAGAAAAAGGCGGATCACTAAATGCTGAATACTATAAAAAGCACATAAACAAAACCAAAAATCCATATTCAATTGAACCTATTTTTATTCTATATCCATCAATTTCTTTGCGTTGTAGGTTTGAAACCAATTAATTAAGTCTAGTTTGTAAAGTTTCATTCCCAAGTTATGCACATGAAAAATAGGAACTATACCAAAACACATGTTAAGTTTGCAGCATTAAATGTTCAACACGGAGGAAACATGCGTAAACAAACTGAATTTGGCCTCTCCTATTGGTCGCCCCTACGTGATACGTCCGCCCTGATATTCGTTCGCCCTGTTACGTCAAAATCGAAGAAAAAATAATTAATATATTTCAATCTAACTGAAGCAAAAACGAATAAAAATATTTCTAGAAATAACGAATAAATTGGTTTATTGAATGTGAAATACCTTTTTTTATTCGATTCATGCACTCGAAAATTAGAACTATTTACCCTTTTTCTCGTAGAACATTTCTATACTGCAAACTTAATATCAGTTTTACTGTAGAGTATAAAAGTTTGCAAATTCGATGGAGACTTGGCAATCTTTTGTTCAAATGAAGAAAAAAAACTTATTGAATTAAGGAATACATTGGCTGCCAAGGGGCCCTAGAGAACATATCAACTTGTACAATGAAATGAAATTAAGAAAAAAAATCAAAAGGCACATTACAATTTACTACCCAAGTAAAGGGGTTCATTTTTAACTTTGTGGACAAAATTTGATCCACATGCGAATAACTGACAGAAGACATTTATATATTATTTACAAAAAGTTACATTGACAAAATTACAATTATTACATTGACATTATTGACAAAAGATATTTATGCATATACAAAACACATATATAATAGACACAGATTAAAAAAAAAGGAAAATAGCAAAATTATATGTTATTCTATAAATTTGTAAAAGTTTAAAGGCAAATTGCAATTTTTTTTAAAAATATGTATTCAATAAATCGGGCAGTATTGCATAAAAAAATAATTATTTAGAACAAGAAGAAAAATTAATTTCCTGATATTATGCCAAATCCAAACTTACTTATAATGTACCAGCAATGGTATAAATCTCCCTATTTAAGAACTACAAACCTATGAAACACCCAGAACATCTAAAACAGGTGAACTGGATAGAAAGTTTATTGATATCCTAAGCCAATCCCCAATCTGTATATCTAATAATTCAAATCTGCTCCACATTATCTGGCATTGGCAACTAGCACCTACAATGTAAGTATGCCCTTATACTCCTTCTGATTGCAATGCTAGCTTCGAAAACAATTTCCCCCCCAAACTCCATGTGTGGTTTTACAGGAACCGGTGTGAATGTAGCCGTTTATATTTTCCTCCACCCTACTTGGATTTGAAAAGCAATAGTGGATAACCTTACAGCAGAGCCTAAAATAAGGTAGGTTTGGAATAGTTACACTCACACTGTTTCCTGAAAACCACAACAGGGGTAGGGGAAGAAAGTGTTCGAAGCTTACTTTGCAATCAGATGGAGCATCTTCTTAAGCTATACCTCACCACAGCTTAAGTATGCAGTATAGAAATGTTCTACGGGAAAAAAGATAAATAGTTCTCATTTTTGAGTGTGAGAATTGAATAAAAAAGGTATTTCACTCTCAATAAACCACTTTATTCCTTATTTCAAGACATATTTGTATTAGTTTTATTAATTTTTTCAGTTAAAGTGTAATATTATTTTTTTTTTCAATTTTGACGTAACAAGGGCCACATATATCAGAGTATCTCAAAGGGGCAGCCAATCAGAGCAGGCGAAATTTTGTTGCCTGCTCTGATTGGATAGTGAGGTTTATTTACTCACGGCGTTTCCTCTGCGGCTGCACGCCCAACTGCAAACTTAATCTGTGCTGGACTAGACTGATTACGCCAAACTAAATAAAACTGTCATATTTACAGCCTGGAATATTTTTTGGGCTGATTTCAAGCATTTAGAAGAGTGTATATTTCTATGGCCATAATGACACTAACTAGCTAGATATATTTTTAATTTGGACATAGAATATAGTAAGTAAATAAAAGTAATATAATTTAATTAAACAAACATAATGCTGCATTGCTATTAATACTTGCCTTCGACTAAGCAGACCTCTGCATCTGCCCCAAGTTTGATCAAGTGATCAAGCCACAGAATTTGCTTGGAAGACAGTTTATCACCCGGCCCCTTCACTTCTACAATCTATGAAAATAAAAAAATTGAAAAGCAAAACGTAATATCTTGAATTTTGCTTATATGTTTTACATCTTTAAAAACAAGTTCAGAAACTCAAATAAAACACAATTATAAATATTTTTTAAAAAAAATATTAATGCTTGTAAGTCAAAGTTAATGTATTTTATTCAAAGGGCATACACTTTATTTGCATGCTCACTAAGTTAAATAATTTACTACTTCATTCAAAGGCTAAAATATTTGGAAGTTAAGAAATTAATGTGCACACATATAACTTGCATTGAATATATTTTTTGAAAAATTCCAATTTAGATAGATTAGTATATACAGGGTGAGGCAAACAAAAGTGGCAACAGTATAGAGATAGGAATACATTGAAATGCTAGGCAAAAAAAACTCTTGAAGCCGCCTGAAACCTGTGTTTGCATTGGTTGGATCGGATTAGCTTCACATTAGAGCTACTCATAGACTAGTGGCGAGTACAGATCTTAGTTCGTATAGTATGAAGACGTCCCATAATGCAAATTTTGTGTCTTGTAATCAATTTAGAACAAAACAAAAAGGTTAAAGGTTTAAAACAAAAAGGTCCGATTCCTTACAATAAATAACGACCGAAACAATCAAATAATCACTAGTGGGAACTTTTCTTGATCAGCTCTACAAACCTTGTTTACATTTCATTTCAACTATCTTCTAAAACCGTTGTGTAGTTGCCTGCAAATAAGTTGCCAAGCGTTTGTTTGGGCTTAATATTGAAGCGATCAATAGCTTTAGTTAGCAAACTTGTTTTTTTAATACTTGAGCACATTTCTGTTGTATTCTTATATCTAGTCCGGGGCCACTTTTGTTTGGCTAACCCTGTATTTTTTATAATTGAAGAGCTTAGTTGACGAATAAAAATGCTAAGTGACAAAAAGTTGGAAAAAACCTTTAAAGTCTTTTGTTTGCACTTAGATACGTTAAGAATGGCACTTACAAAAGGTAAAAAAATATACTTAAATGAAAGTTTATGAAAAGGAGAGAACTTGTTAAATTTTAAGAAAATAATATCATGTTCATTGAAACAAAAATCCCAAATTTAAAAAAAAAATGCCCACTAAGCTTCTCATATCATTTTTTTCATGAAGGAAAGAACACTATTTCACAACTATGAGATCAACTTTGTGTGCAATGCATTATTCTATATTTCTGACTGAGTGCAGTTTAGTAAATTTATTTTATACATTCAGAAAATTTAAAACAAAAATAGTAACTGAAAAGAATTTAAAGAAAAATAAACAATCAGTAACTTAAAGATAATGCATTTAATGGGTATTTAAAGTTCATAATTGTTTTTCACATGTATATACATTACTAAATATCATTGTAAATAAATTTATCAAACTGTAAACTCTGTATTATAATTAATTTGAGTAACAATCAAGAAAGAAAAAACAAAATAAAACTTTTTTAAATATTTAATAATCAAAGCGTCATGTATATTTTTACCTTAACACGCAAAGTTTTAGGGTTCCAGACCACTAAATCGGGTACACCACTTCTGGTAAATCGAAAATCCTTAGCAAGCCTCTCACAAATTCCGCTAAGAATAGTACTTCCGAAACAACATGCCAAACCCTGAAATAAAGAGATGACCTGCATTAAACCTATCTATTCAAATTAATAAAAATAACTCATAAACGATAGTTAACTTTTTAAAATAAGATTATATTTGAGGATTTTGCTCAGTGTTATAAATGAAGACGTTAAGTGCAAAACAGGTTAAATCACTATTTGGGGGAAATTGGAGTTGGTTAGCTTTTCATACAGATTATATACATATTGATGATTATGAGTGATTATAATCGTATGTATATATACATACGAATTAACTTTTTTTGTGCCAATCAAAATGTTGGTGTATCCCTTCCTACAATACCTGTATGAAAAGCTAACCAACTCATTTTTTTCTAAAAGTGATTCAGCATGTTTTGCGCTTGAGCTCTACAAATGTAGTACTGAAATAATACCTGACAAATAAAAAAGTGTTTTGCATAAAAGCGCTTCTTTTTATGCAAAATAAGGACATTTTAGTACCTTAAACTTGAAACAATAAAAGAATATATACACTAACAATTATAAACCTGTATAGTTCATTATCTGAAGAATGTTACTTTTTTTTAAAAATTAAAATGGATTTAAAACAATAATAGTTCAGAAGTGTTTAACCAACAGTTTAACAGCTGCTAAACCCATTTACAATCAGTTTTGATAAAAATACAATTTGTAAACTGTTTGATTATTAATTTAACTAAGAAAATCATGTATACATCAGGCAGTACCTTTCAAATTAAGTTCTACAGTCCACCACAAATTAAGTTTACAGTTGCGTGCGCATCTGGGGAGGAAACGTCGTGAGTATAAATCTCACTATCCAATCAGAGCAGAGGACAAAATTTTGCCTGCTCTAATTGGCTGCCCCTTTGAGACACTCTGATATTCGTGCCCTTGTTACGTCAAAATTGAAAGAAAAATAATTAATATTACACTCAAACTGAAAAAAACCTAATAAAACTAATACAAATATATTTTGAAATAACGAATAAAGTGGTTTATTGAGTGTGAAATACCTTTTTTTATTCAATTCTCACACTCAAAAATGAGAACTATTTACCCTTTTTTCCGTAGAACATTTCTATACTGCATACTTAAGCTGTGGTGAGGTATAGTTTGAAATAAATTTTGAATATTTACTTGGACATGCTCTAAATCAGTGAAACGATCCCATGTGACTAAAGATGCCTTTCCATGATGGGCTTCCCAAGTACTTTTAATGATGTTTTTAAGCTCCTAAACATTGCAAAAAGTAAAACAAATCAATTTAAATATAAATATTACACAGTCCTCTGTAAAACATAAAAATCCAACGTAAAAAAAATTGAAAGCAATGTGTAAATCATTGCATTATGTAAATTATTCTGTCAGAGCCATAGAGCCTGAAACGATAAATTATCTGGTTTAATTTTTCACTTGTGCCAAATTATAATAGTGTCCCAAGGATATCAACTGACATTAAAAACAAAACAAGGTGAATTTCGCAAAGGAGTACTTCCAAACAAGGATTTTAGAATTATTGGTACAAATAAGCACTACTTTCAATTATGTAATATGAAATACAAGGTAATGAAAGTATTGTGAAGGGGATTGAAAATCATAAATGGAGATGTTACGTTTCATACACATTTTGGAGGGTGCTGATCTGAAACCATTCTGCAGTTCCGATTAAAACAACTAGATACCTCAAATTTGGAACGTTATATTAAGGTTTGGGAGAAAATCGTGCATGTACAAATGGATACCATATAACATGTTAGGTTTTAAAGTAGGGGAGAGTGTTGTACCTTGGGACACTGACAATTTCTAAGAATCTATTGGCAATATTCATACATTGTTTATTTCTAATAGTAGCCTTAACCAACAGACATCATCATAATAAAATTTAACACTAGCATCATTGAATTGATGAAATGGTGACAAAAAATAATATTTCATTACCCCAAAGTAAATATTTTTCTCATTCTAATATAATTTTTTACCTTAGTACTCTTACAAAAAGTCAACTGCATTTTATTTTCTTCATAAAAGAGAAGATTTTAAAATATTTTGGTTATGAGAAAATAATGATAATGCATTTGGATTGGCCACTATCTTGCTTTTATTTAAAACATGTAGTGTGTTGTACCTTGGGACAGTATTAATATTTTGATTAAATTCTTAATAATTTGGATAAATAAAAATATCTTTATTATTTATTTTAAGAGCAATTCCACAAAACATGTAAAATACAACTCAGCTTTGTTTTGGATATATTTTATAATGATTGAAGTTTGAAAATATAATTCTGGCAACACCTGATAAATCTTTTTCCTTCCGTGTGATGAAATGTTCTAAAGAGCACATTTTCTGATGTATTTTGAAATAAAGTTTGTTTCCTGACACAAATTAGTTCAAGTGTATGACTATTGACTGAATTATAAAGCATGTCCCAAGGTACAACATCATGTTGTACCTTGGGACAGTTTATCCTCTCTACTTTAAATGAGTGGCAATTTTTTAATTTCAAGCTGCCAGAATTAAAAAAAATATATTATAGAGGAATATATTGGTGTGTTAAAATGCTGCTTTGAAATTTTTATTTTGACAATAATTTTCGACGAAAAAAATTAAAATGTAAAAATTGTCCCAAGGTACAACACTCTCCCCTAATTGAAATTGCCTTATAGGATATAAAAGTACTTTTTTTACTTTATTGATTGACAGAGTGTTAATTGAAAGTCATGTAGTGTTACACATGGCTTAGTTTTACAGCCATGACAGTATTTCAAGAAATAAAACAGAAACTGGAGCAACCAAATCAGAATTTTGAGGGATTCAATATTTAGTCTAAATCAAATAAATAACTTAGTTTAAGTGCCAATATAGCATAAGACATGAGACTTTTCATGGTTTGTATGAAACTTATAAGCAGTTATGTTTTAAAAATTATAGATTTTATTGCATTTGTATTCATTGAATGTACTACACAGTATTCCCTGACTTTCCAGAAGAATGTCATAAAAATTTCCTTCTTCAAGATTCTACACATAATTTCTCTGACAAATTTTAATTTGTGATATTGCACAGCAACCCTTGGAAATATAAAAACAACAACACTAGCTTATTACAA
The DNA here is from genome assembly GCA_023701765.1 of Hylyphantes graminicola. Taxonomy (NCBI): domain Eukaryota; kingdom Metazoa; phylum Arthropoda; class Arachnida; order Araneae; family Linyphiidae; genus Hylyphantes; species Hylyphantes graminicola. The sequence continues at coordinate 48,037,954 of CM043118.1, read as the reverse complement.
AATGTAAACATCAAATGTTCATCAGCTAAACTGAGTGAAGCCAGATATATCAGCTTGAAAAGTTTTGAAGTACAAGGTTTCAATCTAAATATTTATTCTCAACTAAGTAACAAAAAAGAAGGTAATTTTATGAAATCCTTAAAATTGGTAAATTTTTGAATACTTATTGAAGTGAAATTATTTTATCCGCAAAACTAAATAACAAAAACCTGTTTAGATAAATCACTTCAGTACCAAAATGGAACTTATAATGCAGAATGTAGATATATCGAACTTATTAATGGGAATTTAGTGGTTATTTGTGTTTACAAAACAAACAATAAAGCCATTAACAGTACCCTATTGCAAAAAACTATATTTCCTGCCACCCTTATTTGAAACACTTTAGGGATGGAAAACCGAAACCAGTATTTTTTTGCCCTCGGTTTTTCCCAAAAAACCATTTTTTCCTAATTAAGCCGGTCATAAGGTTCAGTAAAACCGAAAAACGGGTTTCTAAAACACCGTTTTTTTTCTTAAAAAAACGCCATCCCTACCGCTTTTTATTTGGTTGGCGGCGAGTATATAACCTGGTAACTGTAGATATCCAATAACCTTTTAACATAGTCATAAAAAATTGACTAATTGAAAATTAGTTAAAACTGAAATAAGAAACATCAATTACTTCATTATCACATTGCCTTAAATGCGTCAGATGATTCATAATCTGATCTTCTCTACTTGCGAAAAATGCCTGTGAATTCAAATCCAAAGGATGTGTCTGGTAGGGACTAATGAAGACATCAGGAATCGTGTCGTCATAAATAATGTCCCAAAATAGTAAAGCATATAAGGATTGGAATGTAGAGCCTTCTCCGTGAATACCTGAAAGAGGTTTTTTTTTTAATCATACATGTTTATTTTCACCCAGTACTATAATACCAGGCTACCCACTCTTATTTCAAAATAAAAATCAAGGAGTTTTTTTAAGGACTTTTCAAAGACTCAATTTTTTTTTCAAGAACCCTTAATCATAATGTGTTGATTACTGTACATGTTAAAACGACCAAACATTAAAATAAAATAGCGTTTGAAATACCACCGACCTCAAGTGTTATGTATACCAGAAGAAAACACAGAAGTATGTGGCAAAAATATAAGTGTTTATATATAAGCAACGTTTTGTACCTAATGCCGAAGTGCTATGTGCGTCATTTAGAGCAGACTTTATAGCAACGTTTTAAAAAATGACTACTCGAAATTTGAATGTCGAGAACTAAGAAAATCAAGGACTTTTAAATGACTGTTTGTCAAAATCAAAGAGTACTAAGGGGTACTTTTTATCAAAAATCAAGGACTTTTCAATGATTTTTGGTAAAAATCAAGGAGTATTAAAGGGTCCTTAAAATTGAAAATAAAAATCAAGGACTTCTTAAGGACTTTCAAGGACTCGTGGGAACCCAGAATACAATATTAAAAATTTATATCGAATTACCTAAAAGTACTTAAAAGTCATTAGTACTTAAAAGCCACAAAATTCACAATTCTAACAGGGAATTCTGGTAAGTAGTGTGGAATGTTGACTTGGTACTTTATTTAAAAATGGTTTTATACACTATTTTAAGAATCTAAAATAATGATGTAGATAAGTATGCAATTTTAATCAAAATGATGTAAAAATATATCATGTCTAAATACATATATTTTTGTGATGCATTATGCTATTAAAACAAACTTATAACTTTAATATTTAATGATACAACCGATAATTATTTGATGTTTTAAAGCAACAACAAACAGAAAAAAAAATTAACGTAAATAAATTCCACTAACAAAACTAACAGATAAATATATATTTTATGCCAATTTAAGTGGATTTTTGGTTCTTAGTTTTTCTGGCACACAAACCTATAATATTAATAACTTTCATTTTAAACTATTTTACCAATTTAACTTACATTTTAAACTTTACAAAGAAATTAAGACGTAAACTATCTAGAGTAACATAATACTTAAATGAACTTTTTTCATACCAACATTATAAAAAAAATGACAACTAACCATTAATCAAAAAGACACTTACAAAAATAAAAACATTCAAAAATACTTTCATCCTCATACTATACCTTCACTATATCCCTGCTCTTTATAATGCTCTAGTGCCACTTCTTCAACACCCAGGACTGTTACATCATCTTCATTGTCAGCAGAAACACTTGAGGACACAAATACATGTCTTCGACCAAGAATTGAGCGCGGGCAGAGACGGCCCTGAATGGTAACCTAAACGAATCACAGTGTTATAATCCATATGACTAATTTATTTATTTGCTCAGTTTTAAATTCACATTGCAGAACAAGTCTAATTACAATGTACATTGAAATAAACAATTACACGAAAAACACACACACAAAACAATTGAGTATAAAAACAAACACATTACACAGATAAAAGTTGCAAACAATTTGCTTTAAAATCCTTTAAGGACAGAGCAAAAATATCAAGTTTGCCAGCAATGTTATTGCAAATTTACAAAACTTATACAAACAGAAATTTTGTATATAGTTGTAATGGTTGCAAGGCAAGCTCGGCTTCACCTAACATCTGGTGTCTTTTTTCAAGAAACAGTGTAGGTGTCGTGTTCGAATATTAACTTGCTTTAGGATCTGCTGTGAGGTTAATCGTCTCTCCAAAACCAAGTAAGGTGGGGAAAAAGAAAAGATCGTCCCTCACAACATTTCCTGGAAATGCAGAGAGGGGTAGGGAAAGCAGGTTTGTATTCTAATCAAAATGACTATAAAGGGGGACACAGATTCAGCAGAAATTTTTCAGTATAATTTTAAGACTTCAAAGTATTTTAAAGTATTTCTTTTTATTATTGTTTTCTTTGAAGAAGAAGGGATTAACACAAATTGTTTTTAGTTAATAACAATCTAGTTAATTTTCTTATTTGCTTCATTATGGTTCGTTTCTTTGCAGTCTGGCTATTATTGAAGCTAACCGTACAATAGCTCCAACAATAGCCAGACTGGGAACAAAGCATTTAAAAGGAATGATAATCTCAACTGAAGGACAAAAGCTATTCAACACACCACAAAAACTGCCCTGGTGTCCAACTGACCTCCCAACATACCATTAGCTGCCGAGCAATTCAAGCCAGGCACTTCAAGATTAGCATTGAAGACCCAGAAGTTTTAATTTTCTCGGAAGAAGTAGTTAAAGCTTCAAAAAGCTGTCTACAACAGCTTCAAACCTATCTAAATTTCGCACATATCATGGACATGAAAACAACTTTATTATGCTTTCTTTTAAAACTGTTTGAATAAGAATGAGTTTAGAATAAAAAATGAACTACAGAGCTTGACATAATTAGACTTGTGAATTTGTATTTGTTAAACTACACAAATTGAATTTTTACTTTAATGCATTTGAAACAAGGACAAAATTTAAAATAGAAAAATATAAACCCTTAAACTATAAATGTTCTTAGCAAAGAATAAGAAATCAAACACAAGACATGGCAAGAAAGTTATAATCTAAAAAAAAAAAAAAAAAGAACAATCTACACTATTAACTATATAACACAAACAGCAACTCATTAAAATAGTATACATAACAATAGTATGTACAATAAATTTGTCATTTGACTCATTTCCAAACTTCTATGACTTTATACTATAACAACAGAAAGTCATTAAAATAGTATGCATATGTTCCAATAAATTTATTGACTTACTTTTGGAGCTTCTATAACTTTTGACTCTTCTATTATCTGTTTTTTAAACTCGTCTTCTTCATCAAAAGATTTAGTTATTCTCAGGGCACGAGTTAGTAAAGAATATCGATGTCCGACTCTCACATTCTCATCTTTTAGTCCTTGTTTGATTGCTTTGATAGCCTAAATGAAGCACACAAAATATACAACCTAAGATAATTATATAGAGTTGTCTTTATAACAAGATAGAAAATTTGTATGGTCTTTTAAGACTTTTAATTTAATGAAAATAATTGATTAATAAAACATTTTTAACAGATTTTTAAATTTATCCTAAAACAATTTTTAAATTTCAACAAATAAAATCTTTAAATAATTTAAGCATTAACATTTATAAAGAGTTTTGCAAGTCTTTTTCTAGCAGAAGACCAAGCAGTCTTTTTTCATCAAGGAATATAGTTAAAATTTTCATATTTACAGTTAATTTTTTCAAATTACAGCATCCTATGCTACAAAATCAAGCAAACAACATTAATATACGGTTTAAATGTCTAGTAGTGTTGTAAACTTTTCCAAGTTTGGAAAAAAATTAGTTTTGTAATGGATTATACAAAGAAAAAAAATAATTTTATTTCGATAGATTTCATGACTTTTTCCTAATGGGATTGGTTACATTAAATATGCACAGAAAACTTTAAAAAGTAAGTTGTAAGAAAGAGTTACCTGTATCTCTCAGGTGTAGAGATAGGCATAAAAGGTAGTATTTATTTTTGAGTTGAAACATTGGGTTGAAGTAACGTGATACCGGTTAGGTTTTAATTATCGTCACACTAGAGCTACACCAGGACTATTGGCAACAGGCGTCATATTTTAGAACCACAAATGTGATACAGAAAATGGTTTACTTACACCTTCACGTTTCTTTAGATGCTGTTCTAAGTTTAGGGCTAATCGATCATACCACCTTCCTTTGTAGTCTTGACAATATGTCTGAAATGTAATTAAAATTACTTTTTTTCTAATTGTTGTTCATGAAATAATTTTATATAATAATTTTGTCTTTAGCACTTTTTTACAAAAATACATAATTAGAATACATACAGCAATATGCTTTGATTTGAAAATTTAAAGAAATTATCTATTTTTTGTATTGAAATTTGAAATGGATGATTTATTTGAAATTTGAATGTATCAAAGAACCAAAATAGAAATGAAACAGCAATAACTTAATGCATTGAAAGAAAAAAGTATGAAGTCAAAATACACTTTGATATAAAACCAAAGCCAATACCAGCCATCAATAATAATTGAAAATTAATGAATGAATTACAAACCTTTTGCTTCAGTAACATTTTTAGCAATGTTACAGCTTCATCATATTGTCTCAGCCTTTGCAATGCCTCTACACCTTGGGTCATACACCTGATGTACACGTGGAAAGATGTGTACCTTTTAAGAAAAGGAGGCAGTGATGAAGACCTGAAATAAAATCAAAATACAAGGTTTTTTTAAAATCAAATACAGTTACACATGCTTAAGCATTTTCAAACAGATAAAGATGGATCTAGTTTAATTAAATTATACTGGATCTAGAGGTTTGGTAAAGGGCCTCATTTTTACCACAATGAAGTGGAGAAGCTGACACTTGAGGAAATGCAACCAATGCAGTGTAAAAGCAACATTGTACACTGCATTAGGTCAGGGCCAGATTTCTAAAGATGCTAAGTAGGCTGTAGCCTAGAGCAGCAAATTATTGGGGGCGGCAAATTTTAGGAAAAATTAAAGCAACATTAGGAATAAAAAATAATTTACATTAATATATAAATTTTAAATATATGCATAGTACAAATATTTGTAGTAAATATTGTGTCTGCGAGAGCAATTGCACTCTCTCTCTCCCTGATTTGGAAGCTCTAACATGAATAAAAGTATGTAAAGTAAAGTAAACATGAATAAAATAGTTTAAAAAATTCACCTATTATTTCGCTTTCAATTTAAAGTGTATATATATGATTCAAGTAAAATGTAGAAAGAAAAAAAGTCAAGTAAACTATATCTGGTGGCAAATCGATCGTAGCCTACAAGCAGCAAATCTTTAAACTTGGCCCTGTATTAGGTTAAGGTTAGGTTGAATTATTATAAGCACTATAACTACACAAGTGCTATTGGTGATGGATATTGTAATTTAGAACCAGATTCAAGCGAATAGTCGTCACCTGAATAGGCACCCATTTAAAGTTTCAATTGTGCCAATAAATTTCTGATCTATAACTCATTCAATCTCTGAAAGTCATAATCAAATATATTTAAATAATTTAACAACCAAACTGTACTACTGTATTCTACAAACAAGTACAAACTGTATTCAGATTAATTTCATGCATAGATTTCGATCTTTTGTACAAATTATAAAACTATAGGGTAGACTGACCAGTGAGTGAACATTTGATAAATATAATTAAAAAATAAGAATTGAAAATCATTCCTCTAGATGGATTGGCAACACTGACTTCCTCCCATGTAGTAGGAAGCTATTTGACACATGGTTGGTTGTCCTGGTCATTATATCTTGGCGTTCATTCACTGGCAAACGCAGGGCCTTAAACGTTCATTCACTGGTTAGTCTACCCAATTTGAATTATTATTTTACAACTTGAACTGCATTAATCAGATAAAATAATACACTTTAGTTTAACAATATAATTCTCCATACCTTTTTGAAAACTTGCAAGAAGACTGTTCTTCAAACACCTTTTTGGCATTCAGGTACAACTCTTTTGCCAATTCAAAGTTTTTAGATTCTACTGCATTATAAATATCATTTTCTAACTGTCTAGCCTCTTCGTATCTACAAAGGAAATAATAATAATAATAATAATAAAAAAAGCGTTGATATTTAAATTAAAAGACAAAAATTAAAAATAACAAAGTTGATTTATTAATTAATGTTTATATTGATCCATAATTCAAGAGTTGCAAAATTCTGCTATATACACTGCTAAAAACAATTAGGGGAGCACTTTGCATACTTTCGTTAACTTTCAGTCACATTTTTTTTTGTTTTAAAAAAATTAAAATTCTTGAAATATATTCATAATGCATCCAGGATGAAATGGTAAAAAACAGGGAAAAAATTCTTAAATTTTTTAACTAAAATTTAAGGAGAAAAAATATTTGATCAGAACTTTTGAAAAAAATTATAACAACGTTTTTCAAAATTTTATTTGTTTAAAATAGTCAAAATAAATTTTTAAACATCTAAAAAATGCAAGCATAAAGAATTCAGGTTAAATTTATTTGCTAAAAATTTTTTCAGAGTGAATTTTATTTTACCATATTTTTCATACTTGCATTTAATTGAAACAATCATTATCTAATTCTTCAAAATACATGATTCTTCCATCTAACAATAAATAAGTGTGAGCTTAACTTAGTCAGAAAAAAATTTACAAGCTGATGATTCCAAATGGAATTGTTGGGGGGTAAAAAGGTTTAAACCATGCTCTCCCCTAATTGTTGTGAGCAGTGTATTAAGAATTCATAGGAAATTCACTTGGTAATTAAAAGCCCAGTAGCAGAATTTACAAAAATCAGCATTATCTCTTTCATTTAAAAGCTGTCTGTATTCACCAGAGATTGTCTTCATATTGTTATTTTCATACACATATTTTTCAAAAATATAGATACAAAACATTTCTCTTATTTTCCTCCAACCATTTAATATGCATAATTATGCTTTTTTAAAAAATAACTTTGTTATTGTACACTGTTTTCATAACAAGTTTTTATTGATTGTTTTTAATTAATAAATATTGATTTATGGGCCCTTATAAAGTGTTTTGAATAATTTATTTAAAAATTTTATTATTATCCTACATCTCTTGAGTGGAGTCTTGAACAAGTGCTAATTTTGGATTTAAGTAAATATTAATTTGCCTAATTTTGCGGTTTTACAATGGTCATACGTTTTCCGATTTTAGGACTGCTGCATTTCCCCAATTTTTGCCATAGTCTTCTGATTTAAAGATTCCCGATTGAGAAATTTCCAAAATTTGTCCAATGAGAATTTCCCAAACAGTTGCTGCAAACTCAAATTTAATGTGCTGCATCTTTTCTGATACTACAATTTAAAAGGTCGCATTTTTTTTTTGTTAAAGATAAAATAACTAAATTTATTAAGACACAACATTATCATTTTATATTAAGCTATCATAAATAATCTCATAATATCTAATAATCTCATAATGTCTAATAATATATAATAATCTAATAATATATAATAATCTTATAATATATAACAACCTCATAATATATAATAATCTCATAATACCTAATAATCTAATAATATCATAATACCATTGCTTGGAATTTTGTATATCTAAATCATTTTATTTAATTTTATAAATACGATACAAAACTTACCTGATTAACTCATCTCTATCACAAAATATGACTGTTTCTTTATTCCTTTTGCATACTGGAAACACAAGTTCTCCCTTGTTTACTTGTAGAAGAGTGATCCTTAAGAAAAACAGACATAACTTAGGAAAGTTAAAAGGCATAAAATTTTTGAGGAATAACGTTACAGTATTTTATTTCATGTTAGGATTATACAATTTTATTCTGCGGGATTTTTAAAAAAAATGAAACGTGGCTCTGTTTATGGAGGAGTGAACTCTCCCATTTTTCCTGACTCAGTTTTGGGGAGTTAACCTCAGACTAAAGCTACACATACACTCTTTTGTCGCAGACAGGTAAACTTTGGTAACTAGACTAACGACTTCGACCATTGTAACACTCTACAACTCTAAAAGCCCAGTAGCAGAAGAAAAAGCTAAGAAAGCCCAGTAGCAGAACTTTCTGAATGTGGCTGCAGCATTACTTTTTCTAGGAAAAAATTTGGGTGCAGGGAATAAGGTTGCGAAACCCGGCGATCCGGAAGTTGCGGGACTCCCGGGATCCGGAAATAACGGAACTCCGGGCAGGGTGGTAACAAAATCCATGAAAAAAAGTTCCCTGATATCCCAATGATTTCCCTGATACTTTCATATAAAATTCCCTGATTTTACAATTACTGCTTAGTTTGAATTATTGTCATACTAGAGCTACACGAGGGTATTGGTGACGGGCATAGTAATTTAGAATCAGTCAAGTGACGAGCCGACATCTAAGTAGGCACCCAACGCAACCATTAGGGCGACATCGTACGCAGCTTGGGGACTTTAGAGCATATTAGTCGTTTGATAATAATTGAGTTTTTTTTTTGTCTCTGTGTGATAGGAAGAGGGTCGAATTTTCTTTTGTAGCTCTGGTTCAGGCCAAATATTTTCTTTTGATCAATAAGTGTCCACTAGTATAGTGATCACAAAAACAACCTAAGTCTACTGTTTAAATAATCCAAAATGGAAAAATTCCCTGATATTTTGCAAAATTAAAAAAATTCCCTGATATTTCCAGAATTAAAAAGTTCCCTGAGAATTCCCTGATTTCCAGGTTCTGTTACAACCCTGCCAGGGAGAGTTTCGGCGATTCGGCCGCAGACCTCCAATCGGTCCGCAGCAATGCTGCCGTGCTCCGCGGTTTCTGCGACCGGGTTAGAAAGTATACTAAAAGACTGATTCCTACAGGACAAAATTGTTGCAATTCATTGTTGTGGTTTTGGCAGTTTACCTATCCATGGCAAAAGCTATTAGCAAAGCTGCTGAATTGATATTTACTTACAAACTTGTTTTTTTTTTGTTTGAATTATCGTCGCACTAGAGCAACACGAGGGCTATTGGCGACGGGCATCATATTTTAGAACCACAGTCAGGTGACGAGCCAACACCTGAATAGGCACCCAACACAACCGTTAAGGGCGACTTCGTACGCAGCGTTAGAACTTTGAAGGATATTTAACGTGCACTCCCTTGCACGGGGTATTATTCGTCGGACATTTTAGCTGCACGGGTCGTTTATAGGTCGGCAGCAATTTTGGCGATTCCCGGACCCGAACCTGGGACCTTCCGCATGCTAAGTGAGTGCTAAACCGACTGGGCTCCCCAGCCCCTCTTACAAACTTGGTAAAATATGACATTTATAAGACATTAAGCCAACTAAGGGATATTCTCATCCCTACAATCTTTAAAATGATCAACAGCTCCAGAAAGTAATGAATGTCTGATTATCCTAATTATATTTTACTTTTACGCTACTATGTTATACATTACACATCTAAGATGCAAACACTTTTGAGTGATGATACAATAAAACCACTTTAAAAAATGCAAATAAAATTTTGGTCTTATTTACAGCTGTTGTTGTTGACCCCCTGCAGCTTCATCGTCATCTTCTGAAATTGTTGGTAGAGAGAACAACATGAGGACTCTGGTAAAGAGACGCTTGGGTAGAAGGGATATCCTGTAGCACGGGCCTAATATATTACGCACTCTAAAATTAGAAATGTACATAAAATTAATGCATTTAAAATTTAAGTTACTAAGGCTCAATAGGTTTTTGATACTAAAATGCTAGAAAATATGAAAGAAATAATCCCATGAGAGTTAACATAAAGTTTAAAGTAATCTAGAAATAAATATGCAGAATTACTAAGCAATAAAAAATAACGGGTTTCTTACAAGCTTTAGATATTAACATTAAAGTTTGATAATTATAAGTTATTTATGATAAATAATCACAATTGAACAGAGTGTCTGTTTATTGGTACAAAATTTCTGATTTTCAGTGACAGTTTAAAGTAATCTAGAAATAAATATACACAATTACTAAGCAATAAAAATTAAGTTTCTAACAAGCTTTAAAAATTAACATTATAGTTTGATAATTATAAGTTATTTATGATAAATAATAACGATTAAACAGACTGTCTACTTTTGGTACAAACTGTCTGATTTTCCATGACATTTATACAAGTAATATTCAGTTAAAATAGTTTTAAAGTACTAAGTACCTCTAATACTATGTACATTTTTCATTAAGTTCACCATAACCAGCAGTTACAGTTCAAACCAGCCATTTACAGCTCTTCTTACAGATATTAAATGGTAGGAATTAAAAATTTGTTCATAAGCAAAATTTACCAGGCATAATCCTTATCTAAAAAATAAAACTCACTTTTTCAACATCATTCCTGAAACACCATTGCTACCATTTGTAAAAAACACTGACTTGTGCTCTTTGCAGTGCTTCAATAGCATTTCTTTAATTTCTTTTTTACTTTTCGTAGAATTGAAGTTAAAATGCTTTGATAAAGTTTTGGCTTCAGGTAAAGATAATAGCCCTAAAGCTGTATCAAGTTCAATTTCTGATGCACCTAAAGATAATAAGATGTATTTAAAACTGTATAATGAAACTAACAATTTGAGTAAAATATTAAACATATTTGAATGTTTGCACTTAATAGTTGCCCTCATAATACAACATTAAGAACAAACATGATAAGAATAACAATTAAGAAAAAATTTCTTATATAATATGGAACAACTCCTCGGTAGTTTGGTTTAAAGTTGTACTAGAGTTCAACAGAATTGAAACAAACTTATATTTGTAGCTATTGTAATTAAAGTGGCAAAATATTCGTTTCTGTCACCCAATTGTGGGACACAATATTCTACATTCCATTGTCATACTAAAATTAAAGATATGTTACATAGATCAAAATATATGTACAGATTAATTAAAAATTAAATTTTAAATGGAAAGTGCGGGTTAAATATTAAAGAACACCTATTTTTTCCAAATATTAGATTTACGGCCTTAATATCAAGGAGTTTAAGCCTGAAAATATTTGTTTCTCTCTACTAAGTTTAATCGAGAAACAAAGAAAGAGGGCAAGAGGAATAATAAAATATATATTGTTATTTTCATTATTATTTGCCAGACATAATTAAACTTCATAAATTACCTGAATCTACTAAGCCAGCTTGTACTAATTCTTCTAAGGCTGTTAAAGGATTTTTAGCAATGTCGGGATAATTTATTTTGTTGATTCTCAGCCATTTATATTTTCTTTGGAATAGACGCACATAAAACTTTTGAGCAGCATCTAAAATTAAATTCCTGTTTGAAAGGAATTCTTAGATAAAAAAAACAGAATTTAAAATTTCACAAATTCAACGCTAGAACAGAAATATTAATAGCACAGTCAACAAACATGCCATAAAAGCTTTTGACATAACGAACAATCAGCATGGCAACAATTGAAGAGATCAAGGGGAAAAAACCTTCATCAACTGGGAATCTTTCCACAGAGATCTGCAACACTCCGTCGAACTTGGGTAAAAACAAAGAGTAAAAAGGTAGAGGAAAATGCACAGTTGGTCTGTTAGTTGGAAACTCTTGTAAGGAAATATTTACTTACAAAATGATCTGAATACAATTTAAATAAAATACACTTTCCATTCTAAAAAAATTGCCAAATTTTCTCAAATAATATTCAAATCTGTTAGACCTTTAACGAAATTAATGTTTTAAACGTGTTTTCTGGATGGAATCACAAATAACTTATGGAACTCTTTACATCTGCGGAAGGATCTTTTCCATAGCATATTTCTATTCACCCAACTTAGGTCGGCAAGGAGTGTATGTGAGTAGTGGCGATCAGAAAGAGATTTCTTCTCCCTTGCTTCTTCTTCCATGGTTTAAGCCTCTGACTGTTGTCTGGCGTGAACCTCGATCATATAGATAGTAAATCCATGTTCCAAATAATGAGAACCAAGGAAAAACTGGTCTCTACACACTAGTTTAGGTGATGACTCGCTATCTTCACCAAGCATACCTGTAAACAGATTCCTGGTTGACGAAGGGTTGTTTCCCCGTAATCTTCAATTGTGTAGAGAGCTTTTAGCCTCTGCCATGGTAACAGAGAATTCTCGAAGTTATGATAGCTTCTTTATCGTATAGGAAAGTTCAGCCTTTTGGGGTCAATAAATGAGTAGCACTAAGCTTGCGAGTTGTGTTAAATTAATGTAGCACATGAGCTACGTAAGGGCTATTGGCGTCATAATTTATAACCTCAGTGAAGTAACAAGCTGTCACCTTCATATATTATTTACTTAATTAACTTTATTTGTGGTAAAAACGGACTCCCTCAGACAATGAGGATAAGCTACAACAAGCAAAGTATTACATCAAATATTACAAGATACCATGGATACATTGAAGACAGTTAAATTTAAGTTTTCATATTCCGAATTAGACAGAAAAAATATATAAATATTTTTATCAACAAGTAAAATAGATATAAATTATATACCAGATACTGCTTTAAAGGCTTTTATAGACTTGTGGTCTTCGTCATTAAATAAAACTTGATTGTCAGGTTCATTTATGACAGATTCCAAAATATACTTAAAATTAGCTATGTAATAAGGTGCGTAGGATTTAGAATCCTTTTTCTCAGAATCGGATAATTCTGAAAAGACATCATTTTCAGAAATTTGCTTTGCATCATTCAAAATGTCGGTTAAATCTAAATTTTGTTCATCAATTGAGTTAATTTTTTGTGGAATCTCTTCATTACACAAATCATTTGTAACATTGTTTTCAACCTTTCCTGTACAAATATTATTTTCCAAATTTAAAGCATTGATTTGTCTTGTTGCATCTTTCTTTGGTGAAACTTTTGATTTCAAGTTATTTGATACCGAGTTACTTTTCCGAACTTTTTTGTGCTTTGTTGGTGGAACAGCACTTGGTTTTGTTTCAGGAAGTACATTTGAATCACAAGAATCATTTTGTGAGGATTTTTTTCTTTTCAAAGATGTTCGATCAGTTAAAATGTCAGTTTCTTTGCTTATCTCATTTGTAGCATTGGCATTCTCAGATTTTGGAGATGGACGTGATTTATTAGGTAAATTTACGGTATCATTTGATATAAGTGAATCCTCTGTATTTTCAATGGATCTGCTTTCAATATTATTACTTTCAACAGAGTTTGAAGATTCTTCTTTATTATTGAACACCAGTTTTGAAGTAGAAGGCTTTATTTCATTTATTATTACGATATCATCATCGTCAGAATCATAGTATTCTTTTTTAGGTGTTTTTACTAAATTGCTTTTGGAATTTTTCGATCGCTGTTTTTTGAGGCAGAGGCGATTGGAAGTGGTAGCTGCTTTACGTTTAGAGACTTGTGTCTTTTTGGGATTTTCAGGTTTCTTTACTTGTTCAGTTGAAACTGGGATTGAAGTGGCACTAGAACATTGAGAATCTAGATGAAAATTTAAATTGGATTTAAAGAGAGAAATTCCACAAGCTGGGCAAAGAACCTTAGTAGATTGTGATTTAAAAAAATCTAATATATTTGTTTTTTTCATAATGAGGCAAAGCAATATGAACCAATTTCTTTTAGAATAAAATAAATTTAAAAATTGAAGATGTGCGCTTTTTGTTTTTGTTTACATTTGAAAGTTTTAGCTGAAGTTGAAGTTATGAATGATAACAGAGATATGTTGGAAAATTTAATTCAACAAAAGTTTTTAAAAAATATAATTCTATTTTGTTCTTCAATATAAAAATTATACAAGAGATTTAGAATCTACAAATCCATCCAATTTTCCTTTTTTCCACCGTCACAAATTATGCAGTACATATTAAGTTGTGTTAAAACTCCCTTTAGATGTTAAAAGTTGGTAGCCAGAAGCATAACCAAACAACAACAAGAAAGAAAAACTAGCCAGACCACAATATGACGACATCGTGACGTGCCTTCTCAAATTAAAATAACAGTTACAGGATAAATTATTTTGTTTGATAGTCGATGGACATTTAATGTAAAAAAATAGTTTCCTTGTTCCTCATTTATCTGAATTGTTAAAAATTGTAAGTATTAACAAATTAGTTTAAAAATCTTCGCTTTAAACATCTCATGCGTTCCTTGTTAAGTGCCGTATACGTTTATTTTAAGCGTTGGGTAATTTTTTGTTATTTAATATCATTTGCAGAAATTATTTTGTTTTACCAATGTTTATGCTAATGAATATTTGAACTTCGAAGATATTCGTGATGAGTTTTTAAGTTTAGATTTTGTATATATATATTAAAAATGTTAGTTAAGCTAACCTTAAAGTGGCTTAAAAATTAAACCTGAGATTCTTTCATGTTTGAAAGTTAGACAATTTAGGGGTATAAATGTATTGCTAATTGTGATAAATTGATGATATCGTCGCTAGGATGACAACTTAATTGACAAGAGTCATTTCGTAATTTCTCTTGTTTCTGATTTGATATCGTAAAGGATAACAACTATTTGTTGTTAATAAATTTCAGTTGTTTGTTTACTTTTATGAAGGAGACAACTTTAAACATAATTTTATGCTTCATTTAAAAGTATTTTAATTAAATTCTGGGCATCAAATTGTTTTATAGGATCACCAGTAAGTCAGTGATTAGTACTTATTTGATGGTTTTAGTTAGATGAACATATTAAAGTACAGAAGTGCTAAAACATGGTGATAAAATCAAAAGATACTTTCTATTGGAATCCGGCCCTGGTATTAATGCTCATGTTTTGCAGCTCCCCATGGCATAATATGTAGAAAGAAAAAACATGTGGAGGAACCCATATCTGACGGCAAATTGATTGTAGCCTACAGGTAGCAAATCGTTAAATCCGGCCCTGGTACTAATGCTCATGTTTTGCAGCTCCCCATGGCATAATATGTAGAAAGAAAAAACAAGTGGAGGAACCCATATCTGACGGCAAATTGATCGTAGCCTGTAGCAAATCGTTAGATCCGGCCCTGGTACTAATGCTAATGTTTTGCAGCTCCCCATGGCATAATATGTCGAAAGAAAAAACATGTGGAGGAACCCATATCTGACGGCAAATTGATCGTAGCCTACAGGCGGCAAATCTTTAAATCCGGCCCTAGTAGCAGTTACATTTTACAAACAGTAACTTTCAAATCCCCGGCCGACACTAATGCTCATGTTTTGCAGCTCCCCATGGCAAAAGAAGAAGAGGAGGACAGAAGAAAATTGAGTGAGCTACGAGCCCACCATGATGAGGCTCACCTCTATGTGGCCCAGGGGCTGACTTTCATGGAGCAGGGTCGAACTGAACTGGCACGGGACATGTTTTTCAAGGGCCTGGAACGTATTAATCGAGCACTTGCCATAAGGACAGAGGTAAGTGTGATTCATTTTATACAGAAATTAGATGAAGTGTTTATGCATATGGTAAGAATGTTTAGTGCTTATTTACCTGCTTTTTAAGCGTGTTGGGTTTGATGTGGGGTTTACTGTATCACTATTTGCTATGTCATAATTACTTAACATACCAAACTTAATGAGGGCTTACTATTTAAAATTAAATACCATTACTATTTTTTTTAAAAATTAAGTAATTATAAACTATAATTTAAATAAAGTACTATTACTACTTTTTTGTTGCTCAATAATGCTATTTCTTTTGTTTGTCATCTCATTCAGTGGCGTAGCCAGGGTTCTTAAAATGTAGAGGTCAAAGTTGTCATCTCTATTCATCCAACACTTATTAATTTTGATTAATTAACAATTATATAATACAGGACAGAAAACAGCACTTCCATTTCTTTTGCAACAAATCAACTGAAAAGTGACGGTTTGGAAATTTTTACTGAAATATACGGCATTAAAAATCAATTTATTTTTATTGATCTTGGTGCATTTTTCTTTTTATCTCTCAATGTAACTTGCACATTTTCTCATCAAAGTCAGAATTTTACCATACATACTGATCCAAAAGTTGAATTTGCAGGGCCGTGAAGGACCCGCATGGGAAGCAGCTCGGGCTATGCAAGATAAGATGCGTCGAACGGCAGGACTAGTAAGGGGGCAGCTGCCCCCAGCTGATGCGCCCCCTAGCTATGAAGAGGCCTGCTGTGGGGAAGAAGAGGTATGTTGACCTGTTCATGAGTTATTTCATATGCTTAAGCTTAACTCATTAATGAAAGTTGTCATGCGAACATGAGCTTTTTGCTTAAGTTTCTCTAATGTTAACAAAATCTGATACAAATGGAGACGATATTCCTGACTAATGCATTAAGACAGATTAAAGTTCATGAAAAAGTAACTAAAAAAACTTGCATTTCTTTTAAGAAGGTGCTAATGGCATTTAGTAATTTGGGGTTAATGGGTAATTAGTTCTTTGTTTTTTATTGAAATAGTGATGATGTTGTTGTCTTTGGAAAGGTATTCTGAGGGTCAATTAAGAGTATGCACTGTTCTCACAGTCTCAGCAATCGAACAGCAGTTATCTGAACAAACAATGTTTAACAGAAGAGCGAGTCACTAATTTTGTTACATACTTGCCAAGATGGCCTGGACAGAGAGGATGTGTTCAGGACTCTGGTGAAATAGTGATGAAAATGCAAATGAAATGCTGAAAACATTATAAAGTAGTTAGATGTTTTCGAACAGAAATAAGTCTTGCCCAAAACGAATGGTCGTGAAGTTCTCAAATGCTTTCATTGTTTAATTTGCATGTGTACAATATGTTGATTTCAATTCTATAAAGTAATGCAAGGTGGGTTCTTTCTTTGCAAGTCCCATTTGTGTACCCTTCTAAGTTTAATTGATGAACACTTGCATGCATAATTTAAGTAACTCTACTGTTTAATTTATAGAAATTTTATTATTTAAGGAACAATGACCTTATTCAAATTAAAGTGCCTCTGTGTTTAGACTCTGGAATAAACATGATTTTCTATTTCTAAGCTGTTTTAAACAGTTTGTAAAAACATTCAATACAGATGAAGAAATGTGCGGCATGAAAATTCTTTGTCTCCCATTGAATCAAATTTGAGGCACTTTGGTATCGAGATCCACAGTCAATTCCCCCTTAAAATAAAACACACTTGCTTCACGTCAAGTTTTATCGCCTTTCAATATCTCATTCCCTACATTAAAATAGTTTTCCCCGCCATAGGTCTGCCTGTTATTCACCGTTCCAGCCGATGTGCAGCTATTCTTTGTGTCAAGGGAAGGGGCAGTAAGTGCCCCCTATGCCCCGGCCCCCCTCCATGTATGTAAAATAATAGGGGCAGAAGGGGCTGCATGGTTACAAGTGGGCCCCTGGACGTACCCTCTAGTACCGGGCCAATCGCCTGCCCTAGAGTCTGGATATGGTGCCTTGCTCTTTCCTGATGTTGGAGCTGGCAGAGGTATGGTTAATTTAGATTTCTAGTAGTAATTGTATATAATGATGATTTATAACTTCAATTAGATGTTCAAGTGATTTGTTTGTTTTAAGCTATTGTATGAGAGTGTTATTTTAATTGCTGTTTGAATTGATTAAAAATTTTTTTATGTATTGTACCTACTTATTTTAACATAACATAACTTAGAATGCGCCTTTTAGAAGGGAGGAGCATAGGCTTCTACAGCCCATTACACCTCTTGCCAGAAGTGGCACAGATACAAGAGACACATCGAAAGGACGACACAAACATATAGACAAATAACATTTATTGACATTTAACACAAACATCCATGCCTTACTGGGTTTTGAACCCAGAAGCAACAAAGGCTAGCTCCCTAACCGCTGTGCTGCCTGGTTGGCACCTACTTATGCTACTAAGTTTTTTGTGGATGTAAATATCAGAAATTTTAAGTTGTTTTTATTAGCTTCAAGAAATACTGGGAATTTATCCTTAATTCCTTTTTGAAATCTTTTAAAACATTCATTATTGTAGATTAAGTACTCATTGAAAAGTTATGGATTTTTATGCTCATTTTGTATAATGAATTGTTTCATAATATATTTATTCTTCTGTATCCCTCAGAGGAAACACTTATAAAATTCTGCCCTACTTTGTAAAGTGTCTAAATTTTTTTCACAATGTCATAAGTAAAGAAACATGACTAAATCATAATGTTTTGATGTTACAGACTCAGCAGTGGGTGTTATACTACCTCAATCCGTTACCCCATCTGAGAGGGCAGAGTTCTTGTCCATTTTAAATGAGCTTACTGCACTCAAAGAACAGAAATTAAATGAATCTGGATATTGGCAAGTAGAAGAACCAAAACCACAACCAAAAGCAGCACCATCTATGAGTGAAAAGATTTCCAATGGTATAGTGATAGGTATGTTATTATTAATTTGCATAATGTTATGAAGCAATCATTTGGAATTTTTTTCTTATTTCTGGAGTTTAACAAAGAAACTAATAATGTAATGAATATATAAGGTGTTCTCATATTTTTTGCAGTGTTGCTATCAATATAAAATTACTCTATAAGGCAGTATTCCGTGAGGGTCTTGAATAAAACTATGTGGATTTTTTCTATATAATTTTGTGAAAAAAAAAGTAGAAAATATCAAACAATTAAAACAAATTATAAACTAAAAAAAGTGGTGAAGTTAGCAATTTTAAAACACAAACCTACTTGGAATTTCTGAGGAGAGGAAATAAATAATTTCAACTAAGAAACTTATAGTTATTCGTAGGTATAAAAGCAAAATATGATTTTTAATATATTTTTTCCTAAGAAAAAATATTATTTGTTTCAATTCTACCATTAAAAATATTCTGTACTCTTAAAATGTATTTTATTTTAAGGAAAACAAACATGTAAATCATCATGTATAACATTCAATAGCTACAAAGACAAAATACAATTTTAATTTTTGCTATAGGAAAAAAAAGGCTCATCTATTTTAACCCTACTAAAAATAAATCTATACTTTAAAACTATATTTTATTGTAAGATAAGCAAAAACTTTGGAAATCTTACCCAATCCTGTATTTTAGGCGCAGAGTATGTCTCCAAGGGCCTGGTGGCCGGGGCTCATGCAAGTAGCGACCTCATACATTGGGGCGCTGAACGAGCTCGCCTCTCCATACAACCGGACGCTACCCCACGCCAAGTGCCCCCTCGTGTAAAAGAGGGACTTCGCGTAGCCAAAGATGCATCTGGCATTGCACTCAAGGCCACTGGATTTATGGGTAATGGGGTAAAGGCCTTTGTTATGCTTAGGAATGGAAGCCCTACTAAAAATGATCCATAGAGATCAATACAAAAATCTATTGACATAAGTGCAGCTTTATTGATGTCTACTTATTTCTACAGATGTCACTATTGTTATCAGTAGAAGCTATTGATATCAGTAACCTACTGATAATATTTCTTATTGATATCAATAGCGCTCTACCGACACCAGTAAAGGAAATATCAGTAAGCTACTGATCTCAAATGACATCAATAGGCCTGCACTGATATCTATATAGATCAGTAGAGGTTTGTATGTATATCAATAGAGATCAATAGAGATTTGTATAGATATCAATAGTTTTCTATTTGTACCAGTTGGCCATTTCCACATACAAATTTTCTATTGATCCCCACTGACCATTTTTAGTAGGGAGTACACTCTATGCCAACCAAACTTGGGTAAAAAGGCATACAAAAAAGCACGGTTGTTCCTTTAGTTGGAAACTCTTGTAAGGTAATATTTACATACAAAATGATCTGAATACAATTTAATCAAAATACACTTTTCATTCTGATAAAATTTGCCAAATTTCCTTAAATAATATTCAAATCTGTTAGACCTTAAACAGAATTAATGTTTTAAACATGTTTTCTGGATGGTTTCACAAATAATTTATGAAACTCTTTGCATGAGCGGAAGGATCTTCTCCATAGCATATTTCCATTTACCCAACTTAGGTTGGCAAGGAGTGTGGAGTGATTTTATATATAGCACAGTTGTGGGTTGTAAAAGCTTTCTAATGGACGTGTTTCACTATAGTGGTAGTTTAACGAGAGTGTTCTAGAGTGGTAAAAGCTCTAGTGGTTTTGTGTCTATTCTTGATCCTGCGGGAACTTTGTTTTTTGGGTATTAAAGAAAATGAGTTGTTTACAAACTTTTCCCACAGTAAATCTAAAGCTTTTTTTTTCCCATTTGTGAATTATGTTAAATTGGTGTCCCACAATTGTGCTTTATTTTCCACCCACAAATTCGCCTAATTTCTATCCATAAAACAAATATTATTCAAGCCAAAAGTTTTCTCTAACAGTATTGACACTTTGGTAATGCTTTGAATAGTTCAAATTTAATCAAATTAATAGATAGTTAAACTTTTCTAGTAATGACTATTTCTATTGTTAATTTCTTAGCTAACAAAAAATAATTGCAACAAAAATATCCGTGAATTATTTATCGTAAAAGTAGCATACTATGTAAAAAGATATCTATAAATCAAAGCCTAACTATAATTCAACGTATGTAAAATTGAGTTTATACTTTCAATTATCTCATACTACTACAGCTTATTGTGTCTCAAATATTTTTCTTGAGTAAAAAGCTTCAAAATATTAAAAAAATCCAGTAATCAATTACAATATCTAAAACTAAATTGTATCATCTGTATGAATTATTTTTCAACCCATAAACATTTCGTTTACAAACTTAATACTTGTCTTTCAGTGCGCCAAGTAGGCCAACTGACACTTGCATTAGGGCGACACCTGGCACCATATGGTACACGCTTAATGACATCAGCCCTGGGTCCTGAAAGAGCAGATACTGTAGATGGGGTGGTTTGTGTAGCTGCAGGCTCTGTGCAGGGTAAGCATAAATAGCTAAACTAAACTCCTCGGCGCAATAGCCAATTAGTGGGCCAAGGCCTGCCGTGCCCATTTCAGTTTTCGTGGCCAAGGGCTCTGGGGTGCTAGGTATAAATAGCACCAGGACTATATTGTACTGTGCGCTGTAAAGTAACCTATCGGCAAAATGCTAGTTTTTCAGAAAAATCGCCTGATGTTTATTTTTTCCATTACATTAAATATAGATAAAAATAGGGATTCGAAGCTGTATTCCAACTATTACTGTATTCCAAGTCGGTTAAGCACTCGCTTAGCATGCGGAAGGTCCCAGGTTCGGGTCCGGGCATCGCCAAAATAGCTGCCGACCTATAAACGGCCCGTGCCGCCAAAAATGTCCAACGAATAATACCCCGTGTAAGGGAGTGCATGTTAAATATACTTCAAAGTCCTAACGCTGTGTACGATGTCGCCCGTTGCGTTGGGAGCCTATTCAGGTGTCGGCTCGTCACCTGATTGTGGTTCTAAAATACGACGCCCGTCACCAATAGCCCTCGTGTAGCTCTAGTGCGACGATAATTCAAACCTAACCTAACTAATTGATTTCATATTTGCTCTGATCACTAGGCATTAAAATTTTGAACATTATAGCAGTTACATCTTGAAAAGTCATATTTGACTGATTGGTTACTATTCTGCACACGGTGCAATATAGTCTTGAGAAGATTCACGAAGAAAACAATGTAGATCAGAGCAAATGGTTTTATATAGTATTTGTGCCAATAACCTATGTTGTTTTGTTCGTGAATCTTCTTGTGTATCTTATGCTAAGTTGATGGTACTTTCTTAATGCTATATCACTTGATTTTTGTCCTAAAGTGATTTATCAGACAAATAGCAATTTTTTTTTAGCTGTAAAAGCCATAATTTTCATAATTTAAATAACTACCTATTAGAGTAAATACTACATCATTTGGTCAGCCGATTTTTCAAAAAAAATCTAGCATTTTACTGATAGGTTACTTTTCAGCACACAGTGCGATAAAACCTGGTTAGCATAAGAAAACGCTCAGCAGTTGAAGTGTCTCCCATAAATTTTAACTTATGTAAATGGAAAGTTGGATCGTTATGTTGCATTAATTAGAGCTGTTATGTAGTGAGCTAAGACTAATAGTTTGTCTAAATAACTAGAATTTTAAAAGGTTGAAATGGTCAGAATGTTTTCTTATGTAAAAAGTGAAAATTAGCTAAATAAACCAAAATAAGTGGTATTGTAAATGGTATTGGGACATAAACAAGTGGTTTTATTACTGTGTCAAATTAAATTATCAAACAGAACTACCTTTAAAGTTATTTATTATATCGTTTCTAACCAAATGCTTTATTTAAATAAATTAAATTAGTTCAAATAAATGAGGGAGTTGTTAGCGGACTTTTTTTTCAGTTCTAAAAATGAATGAACTCTTGTAGTGCTAACTGTTTCAATTTTTTTTATTAATATCAAAATATTTAATAAATATTCAATATATAATTTTGTGTATGACTTGTTTGCATCTTAATAATTTGAAAAAATATATAATCTTTTGTTTTATGTTGAGATGTTTTATGTATTTATATTTTAAAGAAATAATCAGTACAAATTTGTGTTGCATTTACTCAAACATAATTTTTATTTGTGTTTTAGGATTTTCTACAATTTATACGGGACTAGAAAATGCTGCAAAGGTGTTGGCTTCAAGTCTTAGCTCAGAAACAGTTAACATTGTTGGTCACAAGTAAGATTTTCAAAGCTTATGTTTTGAGTAAATATTCAATAAATTTATATTTAGATTAAAACTGAACATATGTTTGCTTGACAAAATATATAAGCAGTGTTTTAATTGCTTTTAATTGAAAGCACTCTTTTTCTGCTTTCTATGAAATTGAACTATATCAATTGAAAAGAAACAATTATGATGCAATTTCATGTCATAAAAGTGTTAAAAGTAAAAAACTTTAATGTTTTCATAAAAAACCCTTTTCTTTATCCTCATGTTTCCAAAATTGATTCTTTTACTTTGATTATTTGTGACAGCCATTTTGGAATGTGATTCAAAACAGAAGTATACAAAAAAGTGCAAAATTTTAAATTGCAAATAATATTACTTTACATTATGTTCTAATGTGTTTCAATTAAAAAAAAATTGACTCCTCACTATGTTTCAAAAATTTATTTCCGATATTTGACGGCCTGTAGAGAATAAAACAAATAATTTTAAATATATTTTTTTCTCTAAATTTATTTCAAAGAGTAATTTTAGTACTATATGCGATAATAATTAATGAAACTTTAGTTAAGAGGTGAACTTACAAATATCTTTCCATTGGGAAAACTGATTTGAGTAGTTTTCTATTTAGAAATAGGATACTTTGAATTATTGTAACTATCACAATTAGACAAATTATTTATTGATTGGTAAGATCCATGAGAATAATGGTAAGTGTAAAAGAAAAGTTTAAAAAATTTCTGTGCAAATTTCTTTTGCCTCTGTAAAAGTATTTTTTGTGCAAGTATAGTACACATGCAAAGAAATCATGATGCAGATCTGTTTATTTCTGCTATGTTTTAAGCCTATTTGTTTTAAGGTTTAATTTATAAAAAAATATTTGTTTATTGTCTATATATGTCTGTTTATATTTTAGTCCTATTATTTTTTATTATCATTTTATGTCTCATCATTATTTAGTGGGTAATTTAGATTGAATATAAATAAACAAGAACAGAATATACTAATATTACAACTTAAGTACAAAGTATATAACTGTGATAGTTGGTAAACTGAATATTAAACTGGTTGTCCCCAGGTATGGCTCAGAAGTTGGCGAAGTAGTTGGCACTGCACTTTCCTCCATTGGCAATTTAGCACTAACCACCCACAACGTACAATCGATGGGCGTCAAAGCTGTCGCCAAGAAGACCGCCAAGGATGCTGGAAAAGAAGTTCTCAAGGACTATGCTAAACATGTGCCCAATGAGTGATAGGTTTCAAACAAACCATTTTTGAGTAGCTTAATACGGCATCTCTATTTTTATATGATAGTTTTGCTAAAATTACAGTATTGTAATAAAAAAAAATGAGCTTGTATTATCTTTTAAATTTTGACTCGTTACATATTTTGCCTATGTTATCTAGCACCCAGCCAGCTTAGGGTTTATTCTACAAGTAAAAAGTTATTCTTCTCATTTTATGGCAACTGTTTTAGAATTTTTTTCGATGTAAAGTTTAAGAGGTTGAATCTGAATTAGATGAATGTTCATATTACTCTGATTTCTATCTGTATTTTTATTACTAATATTTATAGCAGGGATAACTTTAATTAAATTAGTTTGATATATTCTTTAAAAACACAAGTCTACTTTAGGTATTAGCATCAATAATATAATTTAAAAAATGTAAGGAAATTAAATTTTCAGTTAAAATTTTTTTTAATTTAATCTCATGCAGTAAAAATAAGTTCACTTCAGCCAATTTGTTATCTCTTCAGAGTTTAAAAGAAGAAAAAAACATTTTGTTTCTCTTTACATTTTTGCAACAGAACAAAGCGGCTGTGGTTGCAGTTTAGTTGTTTATAAAAGCAAAATTGATTTCTATAAAGAATTCAAAACTATTTATACTTGTTTTATTTTTCTAGTTTATGAACTTACTCATTCTTATATTCTGAGGCCTGGAAATTTTGGGATTCTAAAATTGATATTTTACTTTGCATCTATTCACAAAAAGTGTAATCAAGTTAAAATTAAATTTAATGTACAAACTTGTAACACTAAATTGCATAATATATAATATCCTCTGCAGTTTTTGTCTTCTCATGCAAAGTTAAATAAATTGAGTTGGGCTTCTGTTCAAAAATACTGAACTATCGATACTTTAAAGAAAAAAATAATAACCTTATTAATATCGATCAAGAAAATATATGAATAAAATGCAATAACAAATCATATTAGCTGCTTAGGGGAAAATTCCCGTTCAAGCAGCCTAGAAATTCAAATTAAATAAGTCTTAACAAGTGCTAATACATCTATTTTAATGTATACAAATTTTTGTTATAGTATAGTTATTGTAACAAATAAATGAGCTTTTATATTTTAAATTGTGGCTTGTTTGTTTTGTGTTACATTCTACACTCAGTCATGCAGTTCCATTGACTTCTTCAGTAATTTCGACTAAATAAATAATAAATATGCATCATTTAAGTTAAGTAAATTGACTAAAAAGCAGCTTATTAACCAATTCACCTTTATTCTTAAGGGGACAGGGAAGGCAAAAAATGTCAAAAATATCGATTTTGGTATTTTAATAAAAAGTTATAGCTTGAACTTTTACCTTTAAGAACATATCTTACTTTTAACGATCCGAAAAGAATTCGAAATACCAGTTGGAGTTTTCGTAAACACTGAAATCCGAAAATCGTACGTTAAGTGGAAGTTATTTCTTTACTTGCCTTTTTCTCCATGAGTGTTTTTAGTGGTTTGTCGTACATTCGAATTGTTCCTTGCGATTCAAAAATTTCTGTATTGCTTTGAAATTGTGGAAAATTGTTATTGATAATCTTTCAAACATAATTGTGCATGGATTTTGAAATCTGATAACATTTTTTAATATTTTACTCAGTTTTACTTTTAGCATATCACGAAAAAAAAATGAAAAATTTCCAAGTAATATAAATTTTTAATTCTAATTAATTAACCAATAGGACAAATAAAAAATCCATGCACAGTTTTGTTGACATATATATAAATATCTTATATAAAAAAATTAGACATTTTAGAAAAAAATTGAATCGCAAGGAGCATTTTTAAAAACAGTTACAAAAAGTAATTTTTTATTAAAAAAAACTATTGCATATTTTTCTTTTATTATTTTGTATTTTCTTTAAATTTTATGTCCCTGAGCTATAAAAAAAAATTCATCCATTTCGGTCTGTAACTTTAAAAAAAATTAATTTGCCTCCCCTGTCCCCTTAACAATGTAAAATTAGTAATTATCACTTATTGTGAACAAAAGATGATTTGGGAACTAATGTAGTTTTTTTTTTAGGATTGAGTCTAAATTTTAAACTTGTGAATGCAGCGCCCATAAGGTGTAATTTAAGGATATAAGTACGATATCTATATTACAAACCTCTGGTTTGTAATATAGATATCGTACTTATATTTATTTTTAAAAAAAGTATACGTTTAAATAAGTTAAAAAGTATACGCCGAAGTTTTTATAATTACAGTAGAACCCCGATTATCCGAGTTAATGTGGACCGAGACTAGCTCGGATAACCAAAAAACTCGGTTAAAGCGAAAAATGTAAATAAAACAATTGTGTATGTCGAAATGTATATTTAAACAATACAAATGTTATACAGACCACGTGCAATTCATATTTCATATGCATGACTTTTAAAGAGTTCTTTCACTTAAAAAAGTCCTTAATTGTTTTTTGTTTTGTATTATTTTGGCGTTTCTCGGCAGCAATGTTTAGCCATTTTTTTAAGGATAACAGGATGTGTTGCTTCTTGTTGTTCTATATATTAGATAGCACTTTCGATAGCTTTTAGTCCATCTGTATGATTTTCTAGGGAGGGAAGCATTCACATTCTGCACACAAGCACATTCTGTGAACTCTCATTTATCGATTGCTTCTCTTTTCCTCTGTTCAGAAATTTTTTCGGCAGTCGTCTGAAAGATTCTAGAAATATTTTAAAGCTCGCTTAAAGCGGAAAATCGGATAATCGGGGCTCGGATAATCGGGACTGTACTGAAGGAATTTAATTATTTTTTAAATATATCGATCCTTACACTATTTAATTTTGAGTATCAAAATTTTGAATTCTTCCTATTTTGACCCAAAAGGTTGTTTGATATACCATAACTCTAAATTAAAAAATCTCTCTTTAGATTAATTTGTTAACCAGTTTTTTTTTTTTAAATTTGATCTAATTAATTCAATTGTTTATGGTATCAAATTTAATCTCTCTTTAGATTAAATTTGATACCATAACAAAGATCACCTTTATTTACAGCATATTATCATAGGCCCCTTTTTTAACTTAGATAAATTATTTCGTTTTTAAATATCGTTTAATAAAAATTATGAATATTGCTTGTCTTCGAATACTTATAACTTCCAAAAACTTTTCTTTATATCACCCGCAAACTTTATATCATCCACAAATTTTCTTTAAAAAATATTATAGGGTAAGGTGGGGTAAGTGGGACACCTTTTTGGCATAATTCGACTTTAGACCCTCATACCACTAGATATAATCGGCCTAACAACTTATTATTTTTTTTGTGTGGTCCATTCTCTCATATGTTATTACCGTACCCATGATGACCTTAACACAAATTGGCAAAAAATAAATTTAAAATATGTTTTTCTTTTTGATCATTTGAGTGGCTCACTTGCCCCGCAAGGTGGGGTAAGATTTTTTGAGTGTTTGAAAGAAAAAGTAATGATGTATCTTTAATAGTTCCCCCATAGCAACTTTTTCTGGCAGCAAGCTTACTACAAGAAAAAATACGTTAATTTTCATCTTGTCATTTTTGCATGTAGTGTTAAAAAAATGTTAGGGTTAAAGATTTTAACTGGCCTATGTCAATGAATAGGACTATGAATAGTGAATATGACTAACCCTATGAATTAGTGAATATGACTTTTTTTAAAGTATATTAAAGAGTTGGGGCAAGTGGGCCACCCCTGGCCCATTTACCCCGCCATTGTGGTGGCCCACTTACCCCAAACGCGGGGCAACTGGGCCACCCCAATTTTCTTTTAACCTTATCAACACCACAAGTAAAAGACACTACAAAAAGATACTATGTTTTATACACTTTCAAAATATATAACATTTTGTTTTGTATCATGAACCGTTTGGAAATAAAAAATAATATGATGGCGAGAATTACGAAAAGATGCAATTTTAAAAAAATTCTCAAAAAGTATTGTACCTTGTTACATACTCAAATGAAAATGATGCCATAATGTTTCCTGCGTCATTTGGGGTTAATACGTAAAAATACTGAAAGAGATTTTTTTACGTCCATAATTCGGGAAATGCCGGGGGGGGGGGGGTACCAATGGCCCACTTACCCCACCTTATCCTACTCATAACTATTTTCTATTATCATATTCTGTACTTTGGACAAACCCAATCATATAATAATTTATAAAAAAAAACCTTATCAAATCTGTTATCTGTTATCAAAAACTATTTTGAAGTCACAGTTAGAAAGGATTTGTCGGTCGGTGTAGACGTTATTTCTGCGAGTATCTATTGAGTTCATATTCATTTGAAATAGAAATTTGAAGTAAAATGTGCTGAAACATGGAACTGTTACCGCCGAAATTGCGTGTTTTGCCGCAATCTAATCAGTGGTGCACCGTACCAGGTCAAGAAAAAGTTTGGGACGTTGATTCGACGTCTTTGGCAGGGTCTCTCTGCCTAGCTTATTTATATTCCATTGCCGATAAAAGTGATAAAAACGATTTGATATGCAAGGCATTTCGTTTGAGTGGCAAATATAAGAGATGGTTTTATGCTTACAATCCTTTTAAAAATCGACATGCTATTTTTTCCGATTTTGGATTCAAAAGTATGTTAAAGATTATGAAAGCGAAACTTCATGCAACGATTGACTTCCCGAGACAAAAATATATTAGTGCCAGTTTATTAGAAGCAGCAGCAAATATGTTTAACTGCGTTGTATTGGTATATAACATTGATGTCATTGGTAATTGCGAATTGCTTCATGTTTATAAGAGTCGTAGCGATTCAATAGATGATTCTATAAACATTTTTGTTTTTGAAAAAACTGGTAACTCTATAAATACAGAGTTATCAAATACTAAATTTGGATTCGGATTGAGTTTGGCCCATTCTCAACGCTGGAGGCATGATGCTATTATTCATATTCTTAGAACTGCTAAATTGCCCGTCGAGGAAAGAATTCATGAAATTAAACGGACGGATTTTTCTGAACAAAATTTTTTGAAGTGTGTCTTCAATGGAGGTTATGAAGACATGTTAGTTTCCATCTACAAGTCATCCTATTTAGTATCACGTATTTCAGAAGCTGGTTTTGACACCGATCCCTGTTCGTTAGATGAAAATGAATTGTCATCTTTTTATTACTGCATGGGTCTGTCGAAGGGTAACTATCTAAACATATTATATAACTTCGCCACAAACAAATTATTTTTGACCGACTCTTCTGGAAGCGATCCTGATTTGAACAGTTTGCGAGCTTTAGAGAAAGTAAAAACAGTTATTTCCAATGACAATTTAAAATCTCACGAGTTCCAATCACTAGGTGAAAGGAAAGATGTTGCTATAAAGAGATGTGCGGAGATTCTGTCGTTCAACAAATATCAAAGACAAGTTTCTAAGCGTGTGTATGACATCAAGACACAACAGCTGGGTATTGGAGGACACCAGCAAATAATGCTTTCAATTTTAGAAACTTATCGTGGCTTTTTACGCTTTCAATCACCTGGTGATAATCAGGAACTTTTTGCCGATGATTTAAAATCCTTTCAAAATTTTGTCACGTATAGTGAATATCATGAAAATGTTGATGTTTTTAACTGCCTACTATTTTTTGAGAACTTCTCTACTCTAATACCATTGATTACTACAAACAATTCAAATATTTTTATTAACATTATATCGAGTCTATATCTATCAGTATTAAGCAATGAAACTTTCCCAACTTATAAGCATCAAACAGGGCCGTGTGGTATATTTTTTTCATATGATGCAAATCATTAAAATGCCGCTTTTGATTTTTTTTCTAAACTCTTTTAAGTGTAAAAAAAATCAATTTTTCCCCAACGGTTTCTTTTTCCCTCTTTTCTACAATATTAAAATTATAAAAGGGTGTGATAGTAAAGATCAATCAAGTATATATAGACAATTTCTTAAGAATAAAAATAAATTATAAAGCAATCAAAAGCAAAAGAGTCCGAATTGTAAAATTATGTAACAGTTATTTGTTTTAAACAAACTGAATTTATTTAAAACAAAAGTACAAAAATAATAATTTGTCAAAACAATAAAATAGAATTGATTTATCATACTCATAGATTTAGAATTCTAAGAGGAAAAAAAACGATTCGTGATTGATTGATTACAAAAATAAAACAACTACTCTCTGAACATCTGCTTTAAATAAAATATTTATAAAAATAGCACATTAAAAAGAAATATATATTTTTACGAAAGTACAACTAAATTAAGAATTGACATTGATTGAGAATGAATTTTTGTAAATTTCTTACCTATAAACGGGAATTCAGAAATTCACGAATCATAAAACGCGTCAAAATCCACTAAGAGAGAGTGTTAAAAAAAATCAACATTCAACACAGAATAAAATACTATACAGTATACTGCCAAAAAACCAAAGCGTCTAAGACGGCCTTGGTTTAAGTCTAAGTGACGTAGCAGCAATAAATTTAGTGTCTTATCTGTTTTTTGTCCCAATGGCCAGTCCAAGTCCAAGAAATTCCTCAAACATCTGGCAAGTACTCAGTTGTCAGTACTGAGGAAACGTACTACCGCTTCTCGGAAAATGTTTCGAAAGCAAAGTGTACAAGTCGTAAAATTACTTGTCTCAAGTTTCAAACAAGGACCCTCTGCTCCGATCGTCCACCGTCCACCCTGCCTTTCTTCTTTGGTCATAAAACCTAAAAGGTTTCATCTCCTGCTTTGATAAAAATCACAGATAAGTTTTGCAGAAGCTGGACAATAGTGATTCGGATTTTGTTCTTGGAGTGGAGGTTACGAGAAAAAACACCAACCATCCTTTCCCACGGAAAGTAGGAGGGGGGCCCTGTGGGAGTAAAAATACCCCCTTGCAACGCAACGTGTTTCGTAGAAAACGGGGGTAATTTTATTGCCGCAGATAGCGAACAAGCCATTATCGAGTGTAGTGAGCCTGAGGAACAGGGATCTTTCCTCTATCCCCCTTTTTACAGCTTGTTTGTGTTGACTTGCTTGTTTTGAGTTGTGTTTATTTTATCAACTGGAGCGATGAATATTCAGAAAATATCTTCAACTTTCCGCATGATAAATGAGAAGATTCACAAAGGAAATAATGTTGATTATTGAAGCAAATTGTTTATTCATGGGGGAAAAAATACTGGATAAATTATTTGCCCCAATAATCTACACTGTTTTCTTCAAGAATCTTATGGCGAACGATTAAATTCTCAACTTAAAAAAATTATATTATTTAAAAAAAAAATATTAAAATACAATTTAACAAATCTGGCTTAGTCGCCTCTGTAACGGGACCAGGATCTGCAAAAAATAAAACCTTTCAATTTTTTTTTCATCAGCCAAATTGACGCCTTTTGAATTTCCGCCTTGCATGACCTGGAATTGATAAGGGCCCATTTTTATGAAATTTGCTTGTGAAGAAAAGCAATTTTTCAGTTTTCAAAAAAGAATTAAATTCTAACATTTTTGACAAAAAAAAAAACCAGTGAAAAGTCATTGAACAGTATTAATTACGAATTTGAAGAAGCCAACTTGTCTTATTTCTACATTTTTTTAAATAAAATATTTAAAGTTTAAATTACTGGTAAATCTGACTAAAAACTAATATTCCATATGGGTCTCCTAGGGACGCCGCTACTTAATACATTAATGAATACGGAAAAATATCGCAAATTAAGTATTTTTTTAACGAAAGAATTGGAACGTTTTTTAACAAAAAAAAATGCTGACAAATCCAATAAAAACTCATATCCCCTATGGGTCTTCTAGGGGCCCCGCCAGTTCCTAAATACATTAATGAATACGGAAAAATTTCACAAGTATTTTTTTTTTTTTTTGAAAGAAGAAAATAGAACGTATTTGAAGAAATTGCTGAGAAATCAAATAAAAATACAATAATAATAACGAATCTTACAAAACTAGCTTTTATCCAGGAGCAAAGTTTTAGGCCTGAACCTAGTCCCTCTTCCCACTACCCAAATAAAAAAACATGCAGTGGCTTTTTTTGTAGACCGCTCTCTCTCCCTCTGGCCAGCTCGGGCCTGTATTGAATCTATTTTCATTCTCACTATTCACTATTTCGGATATTCATTAGAATTGCCGCTCTTTTTCTTTTTATATTTGAAGATTTAGAAGTATTTATTTTACACAGATTTAGTTGCTACTAAGTTTTTTTAACAGTATTTTTAAAAAGTGGAGGTTAGAGTCTCGAATTTTGCCGCCCCCTACTCAATTGCCGCCTGATGCGGCCGCCTCTCTGCATCATAGCACCACACGGCCCTGGCATCAAATCCATTGTACCGATTGTGAACTTCTGGCAAATGACTGTGAACAAAATCTAAATAATCGCAGATTTATTCCTTTCCACTATAGAACGTGCTTCATATCTGAAGCAGAGAAGTTTACGCAATATCTTCTAACATTTCCTGCAAGTCACCAAGATAAGAACATTATCAGTGTATCATTGCTGGATTTCCTCCGAACTAGCTTGACTAACTATCCTGAAATTGTAGATGAGTTCCTTGTAATTCGATGTGGAATTTATTTGGAAGTTGCAAAAAAAGTGCAGTTTCAAGATAATCCAGTCAAAATCATGCTTATAATGGAAAGAACACTACAAGTCCTTGGGGAGATATTTGGAAACAATACCGTAAGCAAATCTGTAGTCAAAACCTTAATGCAGTCTTGCATACCTGAAGAACTGGTTAATAAGCTTTGCTGTATTAGAGACAATACTTTTTCCCACTATCGTAAAAATGCAGTAAATGGTAGACTGATGATCGAAAAGGATTATCAGGTTGCAATAGATATACGTGAAGAGATGTTTACTCTTTATTTTGCCTTTGAACCAGTATTCACAAGCCACATTTTCAGAGTAAAAGAATTTTTAACAAAAAAAGTCAGCGCAGTTTCATGTAACAAGTTCGATCGCATACACAACGAAATGAACACACAGATTCAAGAGCTTATTATAACACGAAAACCAAAATGCGACGAGCAAAATTTTAACCTCGAATTTTTATTGCATAATATACTTAAAGTAAATTCTGATTATTTGGAAACTAAGGAGAATATCCTATCGAAAGATGCACAAACATATATAGAAACAGCATATTTCTTACTTAGCTTTATCATTCGTCATTACGACAGTTCGTCTTCAGATGAATTGATGTTATCTGCTAATGAATTGAAAGTAATTCTAAAAAGTGTTAAAAGCAGCATTCAACTTACGAATGATCAGATAGATGAAATAAAAAGAAAAGTGGAATCCCATTTGGAAATACAAGAATCAAAATTTAAATTTTCTTTAGAAAAAACTTTATCATGCATTGACTTTCCTCGCATAAATTCGCTTAATGATAAAATTAAATGCTTCAAAGATTTCAGCGCAAAACAAAGAAAAAAGATTGAGCTTAGAGTTTCAAAATACGTAACCGAGTCCACAAACCTCCTAAAGGAGTTCAAAGAAAAACTGCAACAAGATGGTATTAACTCTAACTTAAATACGGACGAGTTAGAGAACATGATTCTTCCTGATAATATTCGATCAGGTTTAGCTAATGAAATTAGTAAAAAAACAAGAAAAGGTGTAAATTGGGCTTTAAAAAAATTAAAAGGGGAAGCCGAGATAAAAATAAGTGTGCTGTTTCCGATAGTAAAACTTGATGACATACTTGAACCCTTTAAAGAAAAAGACGAACTGATGAGCATGCTGCTGAAAATAAATTTTCCAGGAATAATACGAAACAAAATAATTCGAAACTTGAATAGGAAGTTATTGTTTTTGATCGACAGAATTGATAATTTGAAATCAATTTTAATTTTAGAAGATGGAAATCTCCGTCATTTGTGGAAATCTCGAAAATGGAAAAGAGATGTTACTGTTAAGAAGCACATTCATTTTGCTATGGTAAAAAGATTCTTAAGGGAAAATGATGTACAAGCTTCTTCCGAAATGCTATTATTTGACTGTGTGAACATTTTGGAAAAAAGAAAAGATTTAAAGGACCTATGGCAAAAGACTAATGATCTGTTTAAGGGAGCAAATATTGCAGACTTCTTGGCGCATGGAAATCCAATTCTTCAAACGATTGGTGCCATTCTAAGAGAGGAAGATTTGCCGTCCGAATTCATTGACAAGATCATGGAACTGATCAAGGACGTCGATGCGATGAGAGCACTTTCGGAAATGTGGGTGAAGACAAAGTTGTGCAGAGAATCTAAGTTTCTTGCTGCTGTTGAAAGCAATGAACAAGACGAGCTTACGAATAACTTACGCAAGAGAATAAAAAAATGCTCTAGATGGAAAGAGTATGCAAGCCTCTTACCATTAAAACGCTAATTGGTAAGTGACAAAATTTATTTGATTTATAAGGGTTTTTTTTTACAAACACACGTATGAATAACTGCGAAATGTCAGGGTCAATATAAAATGCATGATTTTAGATTAACACTTTAATGCATTATTTTTATTTTCATCCCGAAAGAATACATCTTTAATACTCGGGAAATATATATTTTGCGAGAAAACGCTAAAAAAAAATTAACTGCATTGGAATTTAAGTAACTTCAATTTTAAAAAAAAACAACTACAAAATGTCAATTTTTATAAGAATGTCGAGAAAACTACTAAATATATTTTAAAATAACCCTCTTGAACTATAATTATTTCTTTAAAAAATTTATTTGTAATTTAGTACTAATATTATTATACTTTGAATACTGCCAAAGACGTAGTTTAGAAACAGTTAATAATTCCACTCTTTAATTTTGAATAAATTTTCACTACTGTCATCTCTAACTTAAACTTCAAAATGGAATGCAATATATGAAAAAACACAGATTTGTCGAGAGGGAGCTCTATTTTAATAGAATAAAGTGGACTATGTTACTTGTCGCCATATGACAACAGTATGCATTAGAGGGTAAATTAATTAAAATTAGTTAGAACTTCTCTGTTTGATCTTATGAAATTTGTTGTAATTCACAAAGGAGTATTTTATCTTAAATTTAAAAAATGTACACTTTTCTGCAACACAAATTGTTTTATTGTGTAAAAATATGAATTTTTTCGGGAAGACTCGGGTCTTTTAATCTTATGTGGAACTTGAATTCCTAAGTAATAAACCATATAAAATATCCAGGTAAATTTCTTAAATTAACGACAGCAATAAAGTGATTCTTAATTAACAGTACTGGTAAGAGTAATTCAACCATAATTTGTTACAACCCCTGGCAAAAAGTATCCGATCACCGATAGAAGTGCCTACTATTGTTAACATCAGTCGTCAGTTTTTTCCAATTTCAATATTTTTTTCAAATGTTTGAGAGTTTTTGTGTGTAAAATATAACTAAATTAGTCAAGGAATATTAAATATAAACAGAAAATATAATTTTATTAACAATTTTCACGCGAAAATACATTCAATCGCGAAAGAAAAAAGTTTCCGATCACCCCTTTGTGGGGAAAAAAGTATTCGATCGCTTGCAAATGCAACGCAGTTTAAGTGATATAAGCATTTTTTTTTTTTTTTTTTGCTCGGAGCATGCTATAAGGTGCTTGGAGCATGCTCGGTGCAAGATCTAAGTACATATTAGTAGAAAAGATTGAATCGTAATTTTACAGTTAAAACTGAATTCGCAACAGCGGAAGTATGACTCGAAAGAAATAATTGAATAATTAAATTTAATATTAAAGTGACTTGAACGAATACTTTTTTCCCCACAAAGGGATGATCGGAAACTTTTTTCCTTCACTATTCAATGTATTTTCTCCTAAAAATTGTTAACTGTAATTCTATTTTCGGTTTATATTTATTATTCTTTGACTATTTTAGTCATATTTCACAAAAACCTTCAAAGGTTTGAAAAAAATATTAAAATTGTAAAAAAAATGTCGACTTATGTGAACGTATTGCTGGCACTGCTTTCGGTGATCGGATACTTTTTGCCAGGGGTTGTATTTGAGTAATTTTAAAGAGGAATATTTGTTTTAGTCTAATTAAACTTCTTTTGGAGTAGATAGTTTATAATAGTTATTTTAGTCCAATTAAACTTCTTTTGGAGTAGATAGTTTATAATAGTTACTTTTTGAAGAACAAAAAAAATCAGTTATATTTTCGTTCATAATATTAGTATCTTTTTTTGCTAGTTGTGAAATTCAAAGGAAAATTTTTAGTTTTATTTTAACAACTACACTGCTCAAAACAATTAGGGGAGCACTTTGCGTACTTTTGTTTACCCGTCCAGTTCCAACTTCTTATATTTTATTATAAAAATCTAAAATTTGTGAAATAGATTCCTTGTGCATTCAGATTGAAATGGTAAAAAACAGGAAAACAAATCTTAATTTTTCAACTAAAATTTAAGGGGCAAAAAATTGGAATTATAACTGTTAAATAAATTATAACAATAATTTTTTTCAAAACTTTAATTGTAAAAAAATCAAATTTTAGACTTCTAAAAATGCAAGCGTAAGGAATTTAGGGTCATTTCATTTCATAAAAGTTTTTGGGAGGGAATTTTAATTTACTGTGTTTTTCATATTTTCATTCACATGAAACAAACATTATTTAATTCTTCGAAAATTATGAGTCTTCCATCTGACGATAAGTAAGTACGATTTCGACTTAATGAGAAAAAAAACGGAAACTGATGATACCAAATGGAATCATTGGGGGCGAAATAGTTTAAACTATGCATTCCCCTAATTGTTTTGAGCAGCGTACTTTCCAGCACATGAAATTTGGAGACATATAATTCCAGTCGAATGTAATTGCTTCATTTCATTTCAGTTTTATATTAACTTTATTGAACTACGTTTTAAATCATTTGACAAATTTATAAGTATCCCACCACAATATGTGAACAAGAAAAGAAAGCGATATGTATTCGTTATCAGTATTTTACAATATAGATATAGTTTCTCAATTTAAAAAAAGAAAACAAAAATTCTTCAGTTTGCGATAAATGACTTCTTGTGATACAAGTTAATACTCTTCCCCCTTTCCTTCTCGCTCCCGTCAAAACGGCGAGATGAGGTTTTTGGCTTTTCGTAGATAAATATCTTTTTCTAGAATTGTAGTTTTTTAGAAAATTGCCAGCTAAAAACAAATGAAAAATTCAAA
Organism: Hylyphantes graminicola; assembly: GCA_023701765.1. Classification (NCBI taxonomy): domain Eukaryota; kingdom Metazoa; phylum Arthropoda; class Arachnida; order Araneae; family Linyphiidae; genus Hylyphantes; species Hylyphantes graminicola. The sequence goes on along the minus strand of CM043118.1, from coordinate 48,000,567 downwards.
AAATGAATACCTATGATGATCATACACATATTTTTATATACAACCCCTGGCAAAAAGTATCCGATCACCGAAAGCAGTGCCAGCAATACGTTCACATAAGTCGACATTTTTTTTACAATTTTAATATTTTTTTCAAACCTTTGAAGGTTTTTGTGAAATATGACTAAAATAGTCAAAGAATAATAAATATAAACCGAAAATAGAATTACAGTTAACAATTTTTAGGAGAAAATACATTGAATAGTGAAGGAAAAAAGTTTCCGATCATCCCTTTGTGGGGAAAAAAGTATTCGTTCAAGTCACTTTAATATTTTGTGGGTCCTCTTTTTGTATTGATTACTGCATTTAAGCTCCGAGGCATGGATGTGACAAACTCGTGGAATAAATTTTATGTAGTTTCACCCCAGGTAACCTTGATGGCTATTGTTTAGGCGTATTTCTTTAAAATTTGTTGGTCTTCTCTTATCAATGTTTCTTTTCAAACATTCCAAAGCATTTTCTATTGGATTGAGTTCCGGACTATTTGCAGACCAATCAATAGTCTTTATTGGAGAATTTCCATATCGATTAAAAAAAATTCTTGACCAGTTTACTTCGATGACATGATGCGTTATCATCTTGAAAAATGAAATAGGAGGAGTCTCCAAACCTTTCCCTCGATGATAGGAATAACAAAATGTTGGAAAATGTCAATAGAACACTTTAGAATTAATTGTTTGTAACACTATACACATTTTACCGACTCCTTCGGAAGTCATGCAACTCCACACCATGAATGAACGCTGATATTTAGTTTTAGTTTTGCGGCAATCTTTTTCGAACTTTTCAACCGTTCTCCTCCACACAAGGATTCCAACACTTACACCAGTTAATAAGCAGATACGAGATTCATAACTACAAATAGCCTTCTTCCAATCATCAGAAGACTAGCTTTTATGTTTCTTGCACCATTGCAGACGACTTTTGTTTTAGTCATGTGAATACGATGTTTTTAGTCATATATGGTTTCGTTTTGGCTTTGCAGAAGTGAAATCCTTTATCGTTTATAAACGATTTCGCATTGTACGAGCACATACCTTTACCCGATATTTCGACCACTCAGTATTAAGTTGTTTCAACGTACAACCTCTCATAGATTTGGCAATATCAACCAATTTTCGGTCTTGTCTACTTGATGTTGCATGTGGGCGACCGCTTAGAAGAAGATTTTTGTCATCATTAGTAGAGCGATATTTTTTCCAAATTTCCCCCCAAACAGTACTTTGGGCCAGGCAAAAGTCTGAGCAACCTTTCTTTGAGATATTATATTGTTTAAACAACTAAAAAAAATTTTGTGTCTTTACACAATTATTTCTTTCAAGTCATACTTCCGCTGTTGCGAATTCAGTTTTAACTGTAAAATTACGATTCAATCTTTTCTACTAATATGTACTTAGATCTTGCACCGAGCATGCTCCAAGCACCTTATAGCATGCTCCGAGCAAAAAAAAAAAATGCTTATATCACTTAAACTGCGTTGCATTTGCAAGCGATCGAATACTTTTTTCCCCACAAAGGGGTGATCGGAAACTTTTTTCTTTCGCGATTGAATGTATTTTCGCGTGAAAATTGTTAATAAAATTATATTTTCTGTTTATATTTAATATTCCTTGACTAATTTAGTTATATTTTACACACAAAAACTCTCAAACATTTGAAAAAAAAATATTGATTGGAAAAAAAAGACGGACTGTTGTTAAAATAGTAGTAGGCTTCTATCGGTGATCGGATACTTTTTGCCAGGGGTGGTAATTTCCAGGAATAAAAAAATATCAGGCACTTTTATGGCCATTTTCAAGAAAATGAGTGATGTTTTAGTAGATAAAAATTTTTTTTTTTTTTAATACCAAAAAGTAAAATGTTACTCTTAACAGTGAAGACTTAACTAAATGACATGTTAAATTTACAACTTCTTTTTTAGGTTCGCCAGCATAATTTCTGGATCTGCATCAACTTCTATTCCGAAAATATTATTCTTCCATATGAAATAAAATTAATGGAACTTGATCAGAAGTCAAGACTGTAGAAACATCTTGAAATTAAAACGTTTTTCTGAATTTGAACTGATATCAAAATGACTGTAAAGTTTTTGTCGAAGTGAACTTCAAAACCAAAGCTGAAGTATACAATGTTGAACGTTATCATTTTATTCTAAAACCATTTCTATAGTCATCAACTCATCAAGTTGTGTTTTAAAGATAGTTGTTTCGGAAATATTTTATGATTTATATTATTTGTATGTATTTCGATTATGTATCTTCAATTTTTATGACTAATGCAATTTAAAAACTTTATTTCTGCCTCTAATGTTGCAGTTGTATTTTTTTTATGATTTGTTAAATGTTTTTCCCTAAGTTGCTTTTGAACTGTCTTGCATATTTTGTTACCAAAAAAAAAAGTTAAAAATTCTAAATTCTTAAGAAGTCATATAGTCTAAAATACTTTATTTATAAATATATTTTTGATGATCGTTAAGAAATAAGTCGTATGTAGTAAGCATAGTTGTGTTTTTCATGTTTTTGAATGTGTATAACATAAAGATTATCATTACTGATTGTACTAAAGCTCAGAAATCATGATACATTAATTTTACATACCGTAACTGAGTTGATATCTTATGATAAATATTGTGATAATGTGAACAAAAATAAATGTGCAATTTATTGAATTCGGATTGTATTTGTAGAAGCTAAATTTAGTTATGTAATTTAGTTTTTTCATAACATGCATCTGCTTCATGATTGTATAAGAACCTTCTCCTTGTAGTGCGTGTGTAATGCATGTTTTTTAAAGTATTTCCTAAAAAGTTGATTCTGTTCATCGTTTTTTCCTGTTTGAAAAAAAGAACTATTTTTGATATTTTGTTTCAGCATTTTATGTATATTTATCGTCAGTAATTTATGTTAATTTATATACTAAGCCTTTTATGCTCTTTAATATTGGCAATTTCATTCTTTATTAATTTCAGCCTACTTTTGTTCTAATATTTATTTATTTAAGTAGTATTACAATTATGTAATTCCAATTCAATAACGTTTTTGATAAGGAATGCATAAAAAATGTTTGCAGATTGCTTTTTGTCAGGGTTATTTATTGGCTTTGCTAACTATTAATTTCAGGTAGAAAACGAAAAAATATGTAAACATTTTTAATTAATATTATTTGACTTGCAGTATTTGAATAGCTCAAGTGCAAAACAAGTTAAATCACTTTTGGAAAAAAATTCAGCTGGTTAGCTTTTCATACAGTTATTATGTTAAGGGATCCGCCAACATTTTGATTTGCACAAAAAAAAGATAAATTGTATGTATATGTATATATACATACGATTATAACCACTCATAATCATCAATACGTATATAATCTGTATGAAAAGCTAACCAACTCAATTTTCCCCAAAAAGTGATTTAACTTGTTTTGCACTTAATGTCTTCATTTGTTCTATGTTGTAATCTTTTCTCTCAAAAGGGATATCCCCGTTTATTATCAGCACTTATCACAACTATTTTAAAGAGCGATAAGTTGTTTAGCTTTTGAATATAGCTGAAAATACATATATCCGATGCCTTATCTTCTGGCTGATATTATCTTTTCTTTAAGTTGCTATACAAATTTTATCCAAGTATAGTTTATGTTTTGTTTTCAGTTATTGAACTGAATTACAGTGACAATTATTTCGCGTTCCACTCGTACCATAATACACTCTCAGAAATAACACTTTCATTTTTACCGATTCATGAATCCTCAAGCCTCATTTCGTTAATTTTGAGGATTGTTTCGTCAAACTATCGCGTGACTTTTGAGTAAACGCGAATCCTCACTTTTACGATCGTGATTCGACGATTCTGTATCTTGATTTTGAGGAAACAGAATCTTATTGTTGTACTCACATGCTCAAAAATGACGAAATATGTCTTTAGTTAGACGACATTCAAATCCTCATAAAAATGACGATCCAAATTTCCTCACTTTGAGGAAACGAAAACTCGGAGCATTTGCCAATAATGGATTCGTCAAAATTAAGGTAGATTTCGTCGTTTTTGAGCATTCATTTTTTAGAGTGTAATCATTAGGACATAAATACTTATATTCAGGCCTTGATCTAGTATTACACTGACTATAGGCACAGAAAATTTTGGGAGTCCAAAGTTGTGATTCCAAAACTAATACATTAGCTCGATGGTACTGACAGTCCCTCTTGAAATATCCAAAATCAGGACTTTCTTTCAGGATCGTCCTTTATTCCACGGTTGAAGATATAGATGACGAGACTCTTGTGCTACGAGAGAGGGAAAGTCTTCCTCTTCGTTCTATTTTTGTCCCGCTAGAGCAAGAAGGGAAGAGTGGAGATGGAAGAAATAACAGTGTATTCCATTATACTTGCTACATTTTTTTTTTCAAATCCCTCATCGAGATTTTCAAATAGAAAAAAATTAAAACGATAAATATTAAAATAATAAAATTATAATAACTATAAATAATAAAAAATAATAAATAAATAATAAATTTTTGATACATGACACTGTAAATAATATCTGTAAAAATACGGATATTATATTGCACGGTATATTCCATTATACCTCTACATATGCTGTGTGCCGGTTGTTCTTATCCCTTATTGGGATAGGCAAATTGGAAAAAAATATAACTTCACTAAACTACAAATAAAATTTTAATACATTACACTGTAAATAATTTCTGTAAAATACTGATATTGTAGAACAGTATATTCTAATGTATTTCTTACATGCTGGTTGCTCTTCTACCTCATTGGGATTAAAACGTGTAATTTCACTAAGCGACAAATAATTTTTTGGAATACATTACACTGTAAATAATTTATGTAAAAATAATGATATTATATTCCCAGTGTATTCTATTATACCAGCTACATTTTGTTTTTCTAATCCGTCATTAGGTTTGAAAAATGAGGAAAAAAAATTAAACTTTGTTTTGACTTAATGACAAATTATTTTAAATACACTGTTAATAATATCTGCAAAAATACAGATATTATATAAAATTATATTCCATGATACTTGCTACATTCTGGTGTTTCTAATCCTTCATCTGAATTGGCAAATGGGAAACAACTAAGGCATTGTTTTCATTAAACGATAAACACATTTTTAATACATTACACTATAAATGAATTCTATAACAGTGCAGATATTCTATAACAGTACATATATTCCATTATACCTCTACAAGCTGTTTGTTCTTATTCCTCATTGGGATAAGCAAATTAAAACTCGTTTCACTAAACGACAAACACATTTTCCTGTATTTGATTACAGGTGCTGTAAACATAATTTCAAAAAACTTGAATGTAGCCTCTTATCCTTCGCGTGCTCAAAAGCCATGAAATTGATGTATGTTCACCTTTTCTACTAAGCGGGAAATTCCAACTGGATCGTGGCTCAGTCACAAGTGCTTGAAACTTACAACACACGCATAGCAGGCTTTATGTTTACCAGCACGGGTGTTGTATTCTGAATGAATTTTTACAATGTATTATTTTTTTTTTAAACTACACTTGTGTTGTTGTAAATTAATTAAAAATACTTCTCAATACTTTAAACTTGAAAAATTAGTACTAGGTTCTAAAAATTATGAATTTACAAGTTTTTAGACAAAATTTGATTTCCTCAGATTATTATATTTATGACTTTACATGGCTGAAAACTAAGAATTAGGTTAAAGGTCGATGCAAATTATAGTATGAAGTTAAATTTGTAATGAGCTGGGAAAATGAGATTTATTTTGATGAAAACGAATTGAATATTTGAGCCATAGACAGTATTTTTTTTTTACGGGAAATGTTCTTGCAAAATGTACGATATAGACCATGGTGCTGATTTGAAATGAAATGTTGGATTTAGATCTTATTATATGGTCCAGTATCACTAACTGTATAATTTTATTTCTCTAGCACTATTTCTTCTTTAATGCATTGCAAAACGATTTATAACTAGACATTATTTATAAAATAGTAATTATAGTATGAATAAAATAATAAATATAGTATGAATAAAATATTAATTATAGTATGAAGTTAAATTTGTAATGAGCTCTAGAGGGGAAAATGAGATTTAGTTTGATGAAAACGAATTGAATAGTTAGCCATAGACAGTATTTTTTTCCGGACGTGTTCTGGCAAAATGTACGATATAGACCATGGTGCTGAGTTGAATGAAACGTTGGATTTAGATCTTATTCTATGGTCCAGTATCACTATTTGTAGGGGAAGGTGGGTTACCTTGGACCTATTTTGACTTTCCAATTTTTAATTTCTTAATTACTTGCTAAAAGTGAATTAAAATATTTTTACTAAATACTTTATGTTGTTATACACTACATATATTTATTTTAACATGCTATTTAAATGATTTCAACTATTACAATAATAAATGCAGAAAATTGTAATTAGGACCAAGGTACACCACGGGCGGTGTACCTTGGTCCAACCGGTAGTGTACCTTGGACCAATTATTAACAGGTAGAGAGACTTGATTTACAGTCCGAAAACCAATATTTATTGTCCACATAAAATTCAAAAATACATTTTAAACCTACTATTATTTCTAGCCAAGATTGTAGTAATTGGTTATGTTAGGTCAATTGGCTTAGTAAGGGGTTTTATTGCCTTAGTTTTTTTAGTGCCCTTTTGGCTTTTTCAGCTGCAATGCAATCTTTCTCAGGTTTATCCGTTAAAATGCAGCATAAAATTAAACTGTTATTTCATGCCATAGAAAAACATTTGGCTATCTTTCTGTCTTAAATTTTAAAAAACAACTCAAATATTCCCCCCTATGTTTATACAACTAGGCCTTAACGTAAAAAGGATGTTCTGCTTAGATATTTATTATAAAAAAATATCTTTTTAGATGAGCATGCAATAATTATTTTCTATATTATATAAATATTGTTAACATTTTATCGCCTTCCATAAATCTAAATAATTAACTACAAAAAAATTATTTATCACACCAAATAAAAATTTCTTACAAATTTCCATTCTTCTAGATTTTACAAATCAGGGTTGCATATTAATAGCTTAAAATACTTAATTTTTCAAAGGAAAAAAATTATTTCAATTTTAAAAAGGGTTTTCAACAATCTGAAGCACATAAGACCTATAGTAGTGTACCTTGGACCAGTCCAAGGTACACCACTTGTATTAGGTTCGAGGTACACCACTTGGATATTAAAAACAAAATCGTTAATCACCAAGTTGAGATTAGACTTAACTTAATTTCAAGCACACTGTTTTATAGCTAGAACTTAGCTTTATATTGCATAACCATCGTTTCTGAATAAGCACTACATGTTTGAGTAAAAAAATACACTAAAGAATCTGACAAAAATTTACTTTTGAACTGTGAATTTAGTTTTTCGAAACTTCTTCAATAAATTGACCTTTTAAACAAACATATAGAACTTCACTGAGATCCCTGGTAGCAAATACTTTAACTGCATGTGTAGTTGTTTCAATATCTAAGCTAATCGAGCTAGAATCAGCATAGGTTCGAGGTACACATACGTCCGAGGTACACCACTTACCCCTATAATTTTATTTCTCCAGCAATATTTCTTTTTTAATGCATTGCAAAACGATTTATAACTGGGCATTATTTATAAAATATTTTCTTAATAGTTTTTAAATCATTCTCTTAAAGACGTTAATTAATTTTTATAGTTTGGAAAATGATAAATAATATTATTCCTGTATTAAATTCAGAAACTATCTTAAACGTATTTTTACAAGCCAAAAATTTAAACAAAATAACAAAAAATATATATTCTAATTATTTTAAATACTACATTCAAATTTAAACTTAAAGCCAATAACACAGATGCTACTACATAAATCTCATTTACACTCTTAAAACAAAAGAGTGAAATCCACTCCAGTTGGAGAAGTGCATTTTCGACACCGTAAAGGCATGCATATTTACTCAGACTGAGTTAAAATCACTCGTTTGGAGTGATCCTGTCGGAGGTTTAACACACAAAGGATCCACTCCAAAAGGAGAAGTGCATTTTCCAGTCTGGAGGAGTGAAATCCACTCAGACTGAGTTAAATTTGGAGTGTTTGTTTTAAGAGTGTAAATGATCAAAGAAAGTATGAAATTGTAAACTACTGTAGTATTGTGTTCAAACAAGTTGAAGAATATATTTTTGGATTGGGGGGAATGTTTCATATAACTTCTTTTTGAGGTTGGGGAGCCCAGTCTGTTAGGCGTTCGCTTTGCATGTGGAAGGTCCCATTCTCGGGTCAGGGCATCGCCAAAATAACTGCCGACCTATAAGCGGCCCGTGCAGCCAAAAATTTCCGACGAATAATACCTTGTGTAGAGGGAGTGTACGTTAAATACGATCCAAAGTCCCGAAGATGTGTACGATGTCGCACGGTTTCGTTGGATGCCTATTCAGATGTCGGCTCGTCACTTGACTGCGGTTCTGAATTACAACGCCCGTCGCCAATATCCCTCGTGAGCTCTAGTGCGACGTTAATTCAAACTAAACTAAAATATAACTTCTTTTTTACAAAAAAAAAAGATAACATAAAACTAGGCCCACTGTTCAAAAGAAAAGAACAAATATGTACTCTCTAAGGAGAAGAAGAGGCAAGGACAGAAACCTTCTATCTTCTGCCACAAACCAAACTGTGACTCGCATCAGGAAGGGCCTCTCTGTTTACAAAGCCAGGGAATAAACTTTCTTGACTTTATTTTTCAATATGAACTTCTACGAACCATCGAATGAACTGTCCGCGAACTTCTGATTACATTTAGAATAGAAATGTGCAAAGTTTTTTCGAAACCAACTTATGATTACCAATGAAACGAATTCCCCGATATTTGGAACTTTCGACCACATTTTGATTGGAGACTCCAGATCTTCGAACTTACCTCTTGATCCAAAAATCGAACCCAGTGTTTCAACGTTTTCTACAAAGTTTTGAAAAAGTTATGAACATTTTAAAAACCGAGACCGTCTTCTATACGTTTAAGGAACAAAATGTTTATTTTTCTTGATATCAAATGGAGTGGACGCTGCATGTCTTCTAAAGTTTCTAGTAGCTAAGTTAGTATAAAGAGAGAGATTTTGTATTCGTGAGTGTTATTGGATGACCAAGACGATGCCTGTTGAAGAAAAAGTTCTGAAAGACAGTGCAATGGAATGCGATGGTAAGTTGAGGTGTGCTGCCAGGGTCCAGCATCGCTTTCTTGTTCTAAGGAAGCTGGGTCAAGGAACTTATGGAAAAGTGCAGCTGGCCCTAAATAAGGAAACCAACGAAGAGGTAAGAATTGTCCCGTAAACAAATTGAATTGTGCTTGATTTCGCCATAACAATGGTTCTTAGCAACTGTAACAGCTGAGTGGTGAAATGTTTTACCATATTTTCGGTATTCAGTTGAAACATTTTTTTTTTGTTTTGGAAGCAAAAAACTTGAGAAATGGTTTAATGGCAAAAATATGGGAACAAAAAATATTAACCAAATTTTTTCACCATATTTTTGGTATTCCGTTAAACCATTTTTCTGGTTTTGGTATCAAAAACCTGAGAAATGGTTCAACATGGTATATTTCGTATTTGATTAATTCAACCAAATAAGAAATATACCATGAGACACTTCACCTTACAGCTACTAGGTAACTATTTATTTTGGCGAAAAATATAATAATTTTTAACTGTATATGTAACATTTGGAGATTTTAAATTTGTACAATGAAACCTCTTTCATGCAACATTTTTCTTGCATACAGTACATGGAAATTTTTTGTCCCAGTTTCTTAATCCATTTTTATTTCAAACATGAATTAGAATAGATTTTGTCATCAACATTTTTGAATTAACTTATTAGCTACTGATTGATAATGCAACAAAAAAATGCTGACTGAAATGTTAATACTGAGCAAAATTCGGGTTAAGAAATGCCTTAGTTGATGATGTATTATTTTTTTTAATATGCCGCTAGTATTATGTGAAGTTTCAATTTGACGTGCCATAATTTCCTATTGATTATACATCTAATAAATATATAATATTTCCCTTATATTTAATATCCACTCTGTTTTAAAAAAAGTAATATTGAAAAATTAAAGATGAATAAGTAAATTCAAGCCGTATTCGGCTAGTTTATACATCAAATAATTTTATTCCATTAGAACACATTTAAATATCTATTTAATGAAGTATTTAAACAGTTGGTCAAATTCAAATTGTCAGCAAGGTCTAAGTCATTTTTAGTAAAACGACCCAGTGAATCTGTCAAAAAACGTTCTAAGTATTGATAAAAGTTACACTGCTAAAAATCCCGCTAAATTTAAGGTTTTAAAATGGCAATTAAGTTATAAAATAATCATAAAAAATATTTAAATCTTTTGTGCTAAACACGATAAATTACAGTTATACACAGTTTTGTCCATGAAATATTTGTACTTCTTAAAACTGAGTAAAGATTTTGGGTCACGCACAACTCAAACATGCAACTTTTAAGTTAAAAGTGAAACGTTATTCCAACTCGATCTCCGATTCCTTTGACGGATTGAAGGAAAAAAAACATCATCTTGTGGAAACCAAAACGTAACCTAAGTGACGTCAGTAGAATATGGGGCACTATGGCTACGGAAGTGACGTCATCAGGGAAGGAGTTGGGTGCTCTCTAGTGGCTCGGAAGTCACGTGACCGGAAGTGGCATGGGAGTCGTGTGGTCTCTAGGTGTTCGGTGGAGTTGAGTTGTTTTTTGGCTGAAAGTTGAGTTGTAGGGTTGCTGATTTAATTTGAAGGTGTTTTGCGTGACGTATAGTCTTACTGTAGGAAGTATAATAGTTTAGGAATGGCAACGGTCTTTAATAGGTTATGGTAAAAGAACAGTTATTAGTAGTTGTTGATTCGGAATACTTTTTTTCTAACAGTAATAAGGGAAAGTTTAGTGTAATATTTTAGAAAAGTCTTGTTATAATAAAAATTGTACCGTAGTCATTTCTTTGTTTTAGTAATTATAGTCTTAAAAATATAACTTTTTTTTTCAAAAAATAATAAATATTACTAATATTTTTCTTCAACTGTAAATATTATATGTATAAGTTTCATAATTTCGAAACTTGTTAACTTTTAATATTAAGTTTATTTTAAATGCACTTAGTTTTTTTAACTTTTAAAGTTTATTTTTTAAAAATATTTTTATCTTATTTTCAAAGCAGTAATAAAATACACAATTTTAAGAGACATCAACATTTATTAACACCAAATGTGCATATATACATGGAATAAATACTGACATAACATTTCTTCTGAAGATGCAAACATATTTTTCACATCATGTAAAAATGATGGTACATTTTTCAAGGAGAAAAAATATCTAATCAGAATAAAATCACAAAATATACATAGTGCATATTCTCTTCAACAAATTTCAGTGAAAGTTCAATATAGTCAATCTCATACATATCTGAATCAAAAAACTTATCTACAAGTTCTTTAGGTGTATGACACGCACATGGTATCGCATCACGTCCATAGCAAGGGGCCAATTCTTTCATTTTTTAGTGAAGTAAATTCAAGAAAACACTTACGCAGTGATTCCTGCTATTATTTTAAGTTGGTTATATGTTGGTTCATTTTATTCTTAACATATGAAATGTGGTTTATAATAATTTCAATTGTAGAATTATTCTCTTATAGTAAGCAGTTATCCTGTTTAAATGGATTTCAAATCGTTGGTGCTATTCTAATCAGTAATGTTCTTATGTATAAAAATGTAACTATTTTTACAAATTGCACTAGGTGATTTATTACGTTTAAATATACTTAAAATCGTCAATGTTATTTTATAGCTAGCGTGGTAAAAAAAAAACCTAGTTAGTCCCCTAGGTAAAATGTTTTTCTAAAATTATTATATTTAGAAATTTTTGCTGTTCAACTATTATTTTAAATGATTTACTTTTGTGTTAAAAGTATTTTTTTTAAATACTTTGGTTAAAATATTTTGACAAACGGTCTAGAGTTAAAATATTATTATCAAGACAATAGTAATAGTTTTGTTTAATGTTTCTTATATTTAATGCCGAAACTTAGATTTTTTCTGCTGTTTAATGTGAATTTTATATTTAAATGTATTAAAAGTAAAATTTTACTCTCTATTTCGCGTCTACATTTTGAATTTTAAGGTCTGAATAAGTATGTAATGATATTGCAATACCTTGCTTACGGAGAAGTAGTTAGGTGATTCACATATTTTTCATTAAACTAGTTAAATTATTTTAAAGTGGAATGGTTATTTCGCAAATTATTGTCACAGAAATTTAGTATGCTATTATTTTCAAATAGCGTTTTTTTTTCTAAGATCTAATATTACAAAAATCTGACCTAATATCACAGTACCCCATCGTAAAAAACTTTGTATTCATATAGGTTTAAAGAAAATAGTTCGGAAAAAATTCCCTTGTAATAGCTGATAACAGTCTATAAAATGAAATTTCACTATATCAACAGGAAAAAATCTTAATTATTACAATGATTTAATTACTTTTAAATAGATGGTAACTATTAAAGTAAAAACCCAATTAATCTTGAAAAGGTAATAACACTTTCAAATCAAAAACTCCTCGAAAAGAATGCTAACATCCTTTACGCAAGTAAACACACAGAGGTCCATTGTCAATAAGCAGAATTCCCGATAGGAAAGATTCTGATAAGGTTAGACAAACTTCGTACATTGCTAGAAAGATTACTCGGATTTTTTCAGAGTACTAAATTTCAACTTTATTTTAACGCGTATTGTAATAAAAAGTTTTGACTAAAACTGTTCAAAGTATTTGAATTATAAAAGGGAATTTAATTTTTTTTCTTTTTCCACGATAAATAGTGATTACAGAATGATTCATAGATAATAATACTTCCTCAAAGATTAAACTACAGGATGTATAATTTATCAAATAAATATTATATTAGATTTAATTCTTAAAGATTAAATGATTTTAAAACCGAAAAAATTACAAGTAAACAAATCGATTTTAAGACAAGCACCGCAAAACATCGAGAAAATGCACTGACTTTCTTATTCTTATAATAACACAGCTCTCTCACTCAATCATATATCTTAAGACTTATTGAGTCATTTTTCTTAAGACTTATAAAAAATACTAACAACAACTTAGTTTCAAAAATTTTTTCATAAGAATAATTATTTTTCTCTCTAAGCAACATAAACATTAATGTAAGTATAAATTTAAAATTAAAATGGTTACCACAAAAGATAAAATTTTTATCATGTGGAATAAACCTCAGTTTAAAATCCGTTTATTAAATAAATAAATTTAAGTAAAAATCGAGTTACACGAATGTAGTTTGTTTTATGTTTGGCTACATTATCAATGGTTCTATGTAATGTTTAACTAATACTCAAAATATTCAGGAATACCTCATGTTTAATGTAAAAATAATACACCAACGCGTAGATTATAGGCTTATGTGTATAAATTTTGGTTGGAGCTCAACATCAACTTTGCAAGAAATTGAGTAGTTTTATCAAATATTTTTGATTGAAACTCTAAAAAATTGGATATATTCTTTGAAATAATAAAATAGTAGTAAGAAAACGTGTAAAACTCTCTTTTAACGTCTTTTGGTATGACATTAATGGTATGAATATATCTGAAATACATAATGAATTGTGTAGTTATATATTAGTATTCGTATATATCTTGATTATAAATATATATATATAAATGTAATTTAAGATTTTTAGAAGTTAAATATACCATAAAAAATATATTTATAATCTTTCAAAGTATTAAAAAAAAAGAAGTTTTTAAAAAATATAGTGTAATTTTCTCTTAAGTTTATTAATCTTGTATGAAGCAGTTCTAACTAGTAGTTACAAACTAGAAATGGTAAAGTTGTACCAAAAAGGTCATCTATTTTCGAAATTTCAGAATATATATTTAAAAATTCTCCTAAAAGTAATAAAAATAACTTCCAGTTGTTGTTAGTAACTATCGTTTCAAAATAAAGACACACAGGGTCTAAAGTTGATATTTACGCATCGTAATTAGATAAGAATTCAAACTTTCGTCAGAGAAAGTATTCTCGCTACTGCAAACTCCAAGCCAATATTTCCCCCTAATGTCAATAGATAAGAATCGACACATATTTTTCTAGAAACTTGAAAAAATCTGTTACAAGTCCCACCTTTCATCCCGTTCTCATGCAAGAGTTTTTACGAACTGTTGTTCAAAATGAAATAGAAAATACTGATTTCGAACTATATCAATGTGATGAATGCAACATTAACTATTCCTCACAATTCATCCTTGATTGTATGATGATGTCATATGAGATAAATTTTTTATCAAGTTTAGTTGCTTCAAGTTTTGGTATAAGATAGAATTAACGAAGATTATATGTCTGGTTTTAAGGAATGAAGCTTAGTTGTTTTATTAATTAAACTATGCTTTACAATATATACCAATTTGTTAAGAAACATTTTTTTTTTGGTGTTAGAATGCTCTTTCGAAAATAAAAATATATTATTTTAATAAACTGTGTTTGTACTTTATTACATTGTGTGTTTGTACTTTTTATTCATTGTCTACATTAAAGATATTTGACTATAATGTTTAATTAAAAAAACAAAACTAAAATAAAAAATAATAAATTTTTCTTTAAAAACTTTTACTAAAAATAAAATTTAAGAAAAAGTTCAAACTTTTATTTTGAAAAACTTTTACTAAAAATAAAATTTAAGAAAAAAGTACAAACTTTTATTTAAAAAAAAAACTTTTCAAGTTAAAATACTTTAAGTGTTATTAAACTTAAAACTTAAAACTAAAATACAGTAAATTAATTTTTAAATTTTTTCTTTCTAAAAAAGTTTTTAAATTTTTTTTCTTTCTGAAAAAAAAGTTTCTAAAAATTTTTTCTTTCTGAAAAAAGTTTCTAAAAAAAAAAAAAAATTAAAGTTGAAAAATATTTTTCTTATTATTTAAAAAATATTTTATTTGTACACAAATATTTTTAAATACATTTAAAGAAAATTTCACATGAAGAAAAAAAAACTTGTTAAATAAAAAACAAGGAATCTTTTTTAACAAAAACCAAACCATTGTTTATTAATTACTTTAACTACAATACATATAAATAATGACAAAATCATTTACAATACGTATAAATAATGACAAAATCATTTACAATAAAGTAGAATACAATTAATAAGGTAGCCAATTATTCATTTTATCATATATGCCATTATCTTTAGGGTAAAACCTTTTCTTTATTCACAATATATTCAGAAAACATGTTAACCTCTTTTAAAGTTTTATAAAATGTTTCACCTCCACGTGGCGCTTTCTTCCGCTCTCTCAATGCATCATTAATCAAAATAGTAATATTAGTTTCAGGCAACACATTTCCTTTGTAAATCAATTCACCATGATTATTCCAAGACAAAATGGTTGAATGATTCTTTAAAAATTTAGCAATATTTTGAGCTGTTTCTTTATGACGCCTGGAACTATACTTATTAAGGCACTTCATAACGTTTACGTCCATGACAAAGCCAGATCTCTATCAATCATAATATTCTATCATACCAAGAAGCCCTGTTTCAGCCCGTTCGAATCGATTAATGACAATATCCTTATTACATTCATCTTTTAAGGGGTAAATCTCAACCATTCCAGTTCTTTAAGGAGACGAAATCATATTTTTTAAAAAAAAAACCTACAAACCTTTAAACTTTTTTAGTCGTTAAACACTGAATTATTTAAAAAAATATATATATAGTTCTTAAAGTGTACAAAATACATTTAAAATACGTTTTTTAGTACATTGAATAATTTTAAAAAGGAATATTATGTGCTTTTGAATACAGGATGTAAAATTTATCAAATAAATAATATATTAGATTTAATTCTTAAAGATTAATTGACTTTTAAAACGAAAAAATTACAAGCAAACAAATCGATTTTAAGACAAGCACCGCAAAACATGGAGAAAATGCACTGACCAATGCTAAGTCCAACTTTATTATCGTCGAAACATTTCAAGTTGGCTAGAAAATATATACATTATCAAATTTATACTTTTTCTTGATTGAATGGAAATTGTTGCTCACGCGCTTGCGCGTGCGTATCGAAGATACGAGCAACAATTTCCATTCAATCAAGAAAAAGTATAAATTTGATAATGTATATATTTTCTAGCCAACTTGAAATGTTTCGACGATAATAAAGTTGGACTTAGCATTGGTCAGTGCATTTTCTCCATGTTTTGCGGTGCTTGTCTTAAAATCGATTTGTTTGCTTGTAATTTTTTCGTTTTAAAAGTCAATTAATCTTTAAGAATTAAATCTAATATATTATTTATTTGATAAATTTTACATCCTGTATTCAAAAGCACATAATATTCCTTTTTAAAATTATTCAATGTACTAAAAAACGTATTTTAAATGTATTTTGTACACTTTAAGAACTATATATATATTTTTTTAAATAATTCAGTGTTTAACGACTAAAAAAGTTTAAAGGTTTGTAGGTTTTTTTTTTAAAAAATATGATTTCGTCTCCTTAAAGAACTGGAATGGTTGAGATTTACCCCTTAAAAGATGAATGTAATAAGGATATTGTCATTAATCGATTCGAACGGGCTGAAACAGGGCTTCTTGGTATGATAGAATATTATGATTGATAGAGATCTGGCTTTGTCATGGACGTAAACGTTATGAAGTGCCTTAATAAGTATAGTTCCAGGCGTCATAAAGAAACAGCTCAAAATATTGCTAAATTTTTAAAGAATCATTCAACCATTTTGTCTTGGAATAATCATGGTGAATTGATTTACAAAGGAAATGTGTTGCCTGAAACTAATATTACTATTTTGATTAATGATGCATTGAGAGAGCGGAAGAAAGCGCCACGTGGAGGTGAAACATTTTATAAAACTTTAAAAGAGGTTAACATGTTTTCTGAATATATTGTGAATAAAGAAAAGGTTTTACCCTAAAGATAATGGCATATATGATAAAATGAATAATTGGCTACCTTATTAATTGTATTCTACTTTATTGTAAATGATTTTGTCATTATTTATACGTATTGTAAATGATTTTGTCATTATTTATATGTATTGTAGTTAAAGTAATTAATAAACAATGGTTTGGTTTTTGTTAAAAAAGATTCCTTGTTTTTTATTTAACAAGTTTTTTTTTTCTTCATGTGAAATTTTCTTTAAATGTATTTAAAAATATTTGTGTACAAATAAAATATTTTTTAAATAATGAGAAAAATATTTTTCAACTTTAATTTTTTTTTTTTTAGAAACTTTTTTCAGAAAGAAAAAATTTTTAGAAACTTTTTTTTCAGAAAGAAAAAAAATTTAAAAACTTTTTTAGAAAGAAAAAATTTAAAAATTAATTTACTGTATTTTAGTTTTAAGTTTTAAGTTTAATAACACTTAAAGTATTTTAACTTGAAAAGTTTTTTTTTTAAATAAAAGTTTGTACTTTTTTCTTAAATTTTATTTTTAGTAAAAGTTTTTCAAAATAAAAGTTTGAACTTTTTCTTAAATTTTATTTTTAGTAAAAGTTTTTAAAGAAAAATTTATTATTTTTTATTTTAGTTTTGTTTTTTTAATTAAACATTATAGTCAAATATCTTTAATGTAGACAATGAATAAAAAGTACAAACACACAATGTAATAAAGTACAAACACAGTTTATTAAAATAATATATTTTTATTTTCGAAAGAGCATTCTAACACCAAAAAAAAAATGTTTCTTAACAAATTGGTATATATTGTAAAGCATAGTTTAATTAATAAAACAACTAAGCTTCATTCCTTAAAACCAGACATATAATCTTCGTTAATTCTATCTTATACCAAAACTTGAAGCAACTAAACTTGATAAAAAATTTATCTCATATGACATCATCATACAATCAAGGATGAATTGTGAGGAATAGTTAATGTTGCATTCATCACATTGATATAGTTCGAAATCAGTATTTTCTATTTCATTTTGAACAACAGTTCGTAAAAACTCTTGCATGAGAACGGGATGAAAGGTGGGACTTGTAACAGATTTTTTCAAGTTTCTAGAAAAATATGTGTCGATTCTTATCTATTGACATTAGGGGGAAATATTGGCTTGGAGTTTGCAGTAGCGAGAATACTTTCTCTGACGAAAGTTTGAATTCTTATCTAATTACGATGCGTAAATATCAACTTTAGACCCTGTGTGTCTTTATTTTGAAACGATAGTTACTAACAACAACTGGAAGTTATTTTTATTACTTTTAGGAGAATTTTTAAATATATATTCTGAAATTTCGAAAATAGATGACCTTTTTGGTACAACTTTACCATTTCTAGTTTGTAACTACTAGTTAGAACTGCTTCATACAAGATTAATAAACTTAAGAGAAAATTACACTATATTTTTTAAAAACTTCTTTTTTTTTAATACTTTGAAAGATTATAAATATATTTTTTATGGTATATTTAACTTCTAAAAATCTTAAATTACATTTATATATATATATTTATAATCAAGATATATACGAATACTAATATATAACTACACAATTCATTATGTATTTCAGATATATTCATACCATTAATGTCATACCAAAAGACGTTAAAAGAGAGTTTTACACGTTTTCTTACTACTATTTTATTATTTCAAAGAATATATCCAATTTTTTAGAGTTTCAATCAAAAATATTTGATAAAACTACTCAATTTCTTGCAAAGTTGATGTTGAGCTCCAACCAAAATTTATACACATAAGCCTATAATCTACGCGTTGGTGTATTATTTTTACATTAAACATGAGGTATTCCTGAATATTTTGAGTATTAGTTAAACATTACATAGAACCATTGATAATGTAGCCAAACATAAAACAAACTACATTCGTGTAACTCGATTTTTACTTAAATTTATTTATTTAATAAACGGATTTTAAACTGAGGTTTATTCCACATGATAAAAATTTTATCTTTTGTGGTAACCATTTTAATTTTAAATTTATACTTACATTAATGTTTATGTTGCTTAGAGAGAAAAATAATTATTCTTATGAAAAAATTTTTGAAACTAAGTTGTTGTTAGTATTTTTTATAAGTCTTAAGAAAAATGACCTCAATAAGTCTTAAGATATATGATTGAGTGAGAGAGCTGTGTTATTATAAGAATAAGAAAGTCAGTGCATTTTCTCGATGTTTTGCGGTGCTTGTCTTAAAATCGATTTGTTTACTTGTAATTTTTTCGGTTTTAAAATCATTTAATCTTTAAGAATTAAATCTAATATAATATTTATTTGATAAATTATACATCCTGTAGTTTAATCTTTGAGGAAGTATTATTATCTATGAATCATTCTGTAATCACTATTTATCGTGGAAAAAGAAAAAAAATTAAATTCCCTTTTATAATTCAAATACTTTGAACAGTTTTAGTCAAAACTTTTTATTACAATACGCGTTAAAATAAAGTTGAAATTTAGTACTCTGAAAAATCCGAGTAATCTTTCTAGCAATGTACGAAGTTAGTCTAACCTTATCAGAATTCTGTTTATTGACAATGGACCTCTGTGTGTTTACTTGCCGTAAAGGATGTTAGCATTCTTTTCGAGGAGTTTTTGATTTGAAAGTGTTATTACCTTTTCAAGATTAATTGGGTTTTTACTTTTAATAGTTACCATCTATTTAAAAGTAATTAAATCATTGTAATAATTAAGATTTTTTCCTGTTGATATAGTGAAATTTCATTTTATAGACTGTTATCAGCTATTACAAGGGAATTTTTTCCGAACTATTTTCTTTAAACCTATATGAATACAAAGTTTTTTACGATGGGGTACTGTGATATTAGGTCAGATTTTTTGTAATATTAGATCTTAGAAAAAAAAACGCTATTTGAAAATAATAGCATACTAAATTTCTGTGACAATAATTTGCGAAATAACCATTCCACTTTAAAATAATTTAACTAGTTTAATGAAAAATATGTGAATCACCTAACTACTTCTCCGTAAGCAAGGTATTGCAATAGCATTACATACTTATTCAGACCTTAAAATTCAAAATGTAGACGCGAAATAGAGAGTAAAATTTTACTTTTAATACATTTAAATATAAAATTCACATTAAACAGCAGAAAAAATCTAAGTTTCGGCATTAAATATAAGAAACATTAAACAAAACTATTACTATTGTCTTGATAATAATATTTTAACTCTAGACCGTTTGTCAAAATATTTTAACCAAAGTATTAAAAAAAAATACTTTTAACACAAAAGTAAATCATTTAAAATAATAGTTGAACAGCAAAAATTTCTAAATATAATAATTTTAGAAAAACATTTTACCTAGGGGACTAACTAGGTTTTTTTTTTTTACCACGCTAGCTATAAAATAACATTGACGATTTTAAGTATATTTAAACGTAATAAATCACCTATGCAATTTGTAAAAATAGTTACATTTTTATACATAAGAACATTACTGATTAGAATAGCACCAACGATTTGAAATCCATTTAAACAGGATAACTGCTTACTATAAGAGAATAATTCTACAATTGAAATTATTATAAACCACATTTCATATGTTAAGAATAAAATGAACCAACATATAACCAACTTAAAATAATAGCAGGAATCACTGCGTAAGTGTTTTTCTTGAATTTACTTCACTAAAAAATGAAAGAATTGGCCCCTTGCTATGGACGTGATGCGATACCATGTGCGTGTCATACACCTAAAGAACTTGTAGATAAGTTTTTTGATTCAGATATGTATGAGATTGACTATATTGAACTTTCACTGAAATTTGTTGAAGAGAATATGCACTATGTATATTTTGTGATTTTATTCTGATTAGATATTTTTTCTCCTTGAAAAATGTACCATCATTTTTACATGATGTGAAAAATATGTTTGCATCCTTCAGAAGAAATGTTATGTCAGTATTTATTCCATGTATATATGCACATTTGGTGTTAATAAATGTTGATGTCTCTTAAAATTGTGTATTTTATTACTGCTTTGAAAATAAGATAAAAATATTTTTAAAAAATAAACTTTAAAAGTTAAAAAAACTAAGTGCATTAAAATAAACTTAATATTAAAAGTTAACAAGTTTCGAAATTATGAAACGTTATACATTAATATTTTACAGTTGAAGAAAAATATTCAGTAATTATTTATTATTTTTTTGAAAAAAAAAGATATTATTTTTAAGGACTATAATTACTTAAAAACCAAAGAAATGACTACGGTACAATTTTTAATTATAACAAGACTTTTCTAAAATATTACAACATAAACTTTCCCTTATTCACTGTTTGAAAAAAAGTATATTCCGAATCAACAACTACTAATAAACTGTTCTGTTACATAACCCTTATTAAAAGACCGTTGCCATTTCCTAAACTATTATACTTCCTACAGTAAGGGACTATACGTTCACGCAAAAACAACCTTAAATCAAGCACACCTACAACTCAACGTTGCAGTTCAAAAAAACAACTTCCAACTCCCCACTTACGTCATAACCGTCAATCAACTTCTAATAACTGTTCTTTTACTATAACCGATGCCGTTGTCCATTCCGAAAACTCTTTACTATAACCGGACCCGTTTAGCCATTCCGAAACTATAATATTTCCAAACTATCGTCACGCAAAACAAATCGGCCACCTACAACTCAACTAAAACAATATAGTAAGGTTATACGTCACGCCAAACAAACCAGCAACCCTACAACTCAACTTTTAGCCCAAAAAACAACTCAACTCCATCGAACACTTAGAGACCACACGACTCCCATGCCACTTCCGGTCACGTGACTACAACCATTGAACTAGATGTTTTTCACTGCAATAAAGACATTCTTTCATTACTTAAAATTGTATCATTTATGGTAAAATTTTAAACAGAGGATAGCAGATTCGAAATATAAAGACAGGCTTCATTTATAAAAATAAATAATTTGTGTTAAAAAAATGCTGTTCCTAAAACCACTTAGTATACATTATGAATTAACACAAATTGCTAAGTAAATTAAAATATAAGTTGCATACTTTTGGGAAATGGGAGAAAAAAACTTATCGATCACCTATTAACTTTATTAACTACTATCGTCATTTAAAAATCCACTATAATGTCAATATGTCAGCTTGGCATGTAAAAATAAATATGTAAATAAAAATAATTAATTTCAACTACAATTGCTTGCTTTATAATCTAAATTAAGCCTAGTAAAGAGTAACAAACCATTCAGAATGACTTGTGGTTTCACGCTTTGTTTAATTATGTATGATAAAATGAATAGGCCGTCGAAACCAGACATGTTATGAGCGAGTAAACAGTAATTTTTATGCTTAGCCGAAAAGATAAAATCTCCAAAGTTTTGAAGAGCGCGAGGACCGGCAAATATAAATTCCGTGCCATCAATGTAATGGGCAATAGCCAAATTTACTTCATGACACCCTGAATCTTGTTGCGTTTCGAAATCGAAAAAAATATAGTTGTTATCGCATTTAGAAACAGGTTTCTTTGTCATAAAGCATTGATGGTCAGATGTATTTACCATATTTTTACAATTCATGCATTTAGCATGGCCGCAGACATGTGGATTGGACTTGTTATAGATTTTGTAGCACTCGGTGCATAGTCCAAGTTGGTCACAAAAGGATTTCTTTTTCGTCCCGACCTCTTTATGCCGATTGAAGCATTCAAAAGACCGACAGGATTTATGACATTCCTGGCACTCGACAGGTTGCTCTGCTTGACACTTGACAGAAAAGCATGTTGGACACGTATCAGGGCATCGATGTGCTGTTTTTGTGTTATAGCCTACGTCACAAGTCTCACAATAGTAAACACTTCCGAAGGAAAGCATTCATTTTTTTAATGACGTGATAATGTTCTTCTTGAAGCCATATATATAAATGCGCTTTTCCTGTGGGGGACCCTTATAAATTATCTGCAATCAAAAATGTGTTTTGAAACCAATTTGATTTTAATTTTTTTCAATTTAATTGTATAAACTTATTTTAAAATGAATTACCTTGTTAAAGGAACCAGCATCAACAACATTGATTTGAAGATTTAAATATTCTTCAAATTTCTTTATTTCAGGAATGCCACATGGTCCTAACGGAACACCCGCCTTTGAGTGTAACTCTGTTGCTAATACTCTTTGTAAGGGCCTACGATTATCCTTGATAAGATTTAATCGTTTGTCATTTTCAATGACAGCCTTTGCAACTATTATTGCTCGCGCACAACAGATTTCATCGTCGTTTTGAATTGATATGACCGATCTTTTTTGTAAAGTGCTTAACGCTAAATTTGAAACAGATGTACGGCCTCTACCGCTAGGCATTTTTACAGTGGATACATCGATGTCTAGAGAATCGTCAACTTTAATTTCTTTACCCGATTGCATCACCTTTTCAATTTGGGACACTATTTTTTAGATTGTCTCATGTCCGAAACTTTTATTGAATTGTGTTTGAATTGGGCCTATCTAAAGAATTAGAAGAAATACAAATACGGGGCTCAAAGTTCGTTTCCTTTAATTGGGAAAGGGTAGTATTTTTCAATTAATGTTTTGAACATGTTAATCATAGCAGAGTTACCACTCAAATGGGGTCCGTTATGGCATTTTCATTTAGGTTTTAATTTATACTAAGTTTCTGGGGCCATTATATTTCCGTATTGAACTTATGGAGGGGTTTCTCGAATTGTGAATGGTTCAGAGGACTAACAACAGTAAATAATAAATTCTAAGTATTAAAATTTACTTTTAAGTAATTGTAAATAAAATCATAAAAACAAAAATATTAAAGTACGGATTATCGGATACTAGTTTCCGTTAATCGTCACATCAGCATCCCGCTTTCTCTTTAATTGCCTAATAAACAATGGGAAATTCTTACTTAATAAAGAACTTACAGTATACACATATTATGATTAGTTATTAAAACTTATATAAAAAAAAAAACGAGTATGATTGCAAATTTTAAAAAGGAAATATAAACAGAACTTACCACGAAACGATTCTTGGACGATTAACACAGCTAACACATTTTATCTAATAGTAAGAAAAACAGATTAAAAGTAGGGACTCGGACGAATCATACATAAAAGGAAGTCGGTGTGAGATTACTGATTGAAATAGGGTGCCACCCGGTTTTATTTAGCTGGTAAAAAAGATTAAATATGATAAAAATCGAACTTTCTAGAATTTTCACGCTGGAGTAATTGCCTATCTGTTTGCATGAAGCAAACTTGATAACATCGTATCTTCGTCTAAATATTTTGGTGGGGCTATCTTATTTGTGTTATTTTGCCCTGTCGCCTTGTAATGTATGCCATTCAGACAACAGTGAATGAATAAGAGTTTGTTTATGCTGTATGCTTAAGCGTTTAGATTATCTTAAGTGTAATTATAGAATAAGTGTTCTTTAAGTGCGTGATTGAAAAACATCTTATGTACATGAAACACATCAAAAATTATGAATCATTTTTTATTTATACATAAAAACTACTCCATTTGAAATTTGATACAGAAAAAATGTTTCTACAGCTAATAACCATAGGAGTATTAAAAAATAAAAAAATTATGACTGTATAATCGAAGCACGAAATTACCTTGATAACAGACGTTTTGCTTTTGAATATCGTTGTTTCGCTTTTCACTGAAGTTTTGAAAATTTTTTTCATGTAAAGAATTTGGATAAAATTTATATTTCACCTATCTGAAAAAAAGTTATTACATAGTTTAAGAAACATTAGTACTTCAAAAGTAGTCTTGATTAATAATCTGGGGGAAAGTAATAAGAATTATTCTTTACAAATCTTATAACCAAGTTTCTTCCTGTTAAAAGCTTATTATGCAAAACTAATATGATTAATTTAGTTTCATTAAGTTGCACAGTAATATTAGTTATAATACAAAGTTCGATTTGCTGTTCTTGTAGGTCTCATAATTGTCAATAATAAAAACACTAATACATAAAGCGATAGATAAGCCGATAATTACAGTTGTGTTCGGTAGCGTCATCCCATTGAAATAAACCCATTTTTCATAAAACAGATTTTAAGCTTTCGGGCGGGTTATGCAATAAAAATTACAATATACTGTTCTTTTACTATACCGATCCGTTGGCCTTCGAAACTCTTTTACTATAACGACCGTTTGCCATTCCGTAAAGACTATAATATTTCCAAACGTCGTACGCAAAACAAATCAGTACACCTACAACTCAACTAAACAATATATTAGTAAGGTTTACGGTCACGGCCAAACAACAGCAACCCTACAACTCAATTTTTAGCCCTAAAAAAAACAACTCAAAACTAAACCGAACACTTAGAGACCACACGACTCTAACGTCACTTTCCGGTACATGACTTCCGAGCACTAGAGAGCACCACTCTTTCCTGATGACGTCACTTCCGCCGCTATAGTGACCTATTTCTACCTTACGCCTCTGGTCCTTAGATACTTCGCGATTTGGCCGGCCAATTCGTGAAGTGACCGAATTCGGCTGTGACCGTAACGTTCACACTAATTTCTTGAAACAAAATTGTCCAATTAGTTTTGTAATTATAGAATATTTTTAACATTTAATTTGTTTAAATTTAAATAAATGTTCAATTTATCTTTACTTTTACCTCCTTTTATAATAAAAATAGTAATTTCAAAATAATAATAATTTAACGAATTAGATAATACAAATCCGGTGATTTAAATTATCTAATTAGTTAAATTATAAATAAAGACATACAATAATTTGTTATTTATTACACTTAACTTTTATTTAAAAAATAAAACATTAATTAACTATTAAATACAAATATGAGTTTCGTTCAATAAAAACTAATGTTCATAAATAGTAACTAGTAATACTAAATTAATACCGCAAAAACTGCATTAAAACAAAAGTAACTTAAATTAAAAATCAATTTTAATTCAAATAGTTTGGATTGAAAAAAAGTAATTTTTAGAAAAAGTAATTTTAATTGAGAATAATTTTAATTAAAACTAACTTTAATTACAATTAATTTTATTACAATTAAATTTAATTACAATTAAATTTAATTAAAAATAATTATAATTGAAAAGTAATATTAAAAAATTGAACCCCCCCCCAGGATTTTTTTCTAGTTGATGCGCCCCAGCTCTAGTCATAGAGTTATCTCTAGTTAACCGATAACTCTAGTTAACCTATGGATAACGTTGTCGGCATGCTGTTTACCAAGTTGCTAGTTGTGTCGCCCAATATTTCTTCATTTGTTTTGAAAAAAGTCGCCTGGTATTCAGATGTTTTCTAACTTGTAATCGGATTTCGGGATTTTTATGATTTCTAATGACATTTACTCAGTCTTAAATGAAGCCAAATATGCGCAATAATATATGTATGAAGCCATAATTTTTTTTATAAAGTTATATTTTCTTTTTGTGCCGTTCGATTGAGGAATCGAGTCTTTTGGGGAATTTATTAATTTTTGTTTTAATTAAATAAAAAACATGGTTAAAAAATTCCGTATGAAATTTTTTTATAAAATTAATTTGTTCTAATTCTTATGATTTCCTTTTTTAAATGATTAACAATTAAATTTTTTTTTTAACAAACTAAGTTTCAAAAACTTTTTGCTATAATGTATTCAAAAGTCATAATAAAAAAAACCCTTAAATTTTAGTTAAAAATTAAGATTTTTTTTCGTTGCTTTTCACCATTTCATTGTGTACGTATTGTGGACGCATACTGAGTCTATTTCACATATTTTAGAACAAAAAAGTTAAAAATTTCGATTGAAAAGGTTAGAAAAATACATTAAAAAGGAACTCCAATAATATTTTCTCAGGAATCATTCGAAATATTTAAAGCAATAATTTATTTTTAAAATAACTTGCTCTATCTTACGACAGAAATTTTTCTAAAATATCTTTAATCCATAACTTGAAAACAATTATTTTTAAAATAAAATCTGTAATAATAAAAATGAAGTTTTGTGTGTGTATGTCTCTTAGAAACTCATAAACTAGACATTTGTTGTAATCGACCTGCTGTTAAACAATTGCAACTGTAAGGGCCAAAAATTTATGGACGTTGACATCCCTTAGCTGAAGTAACGCTTGGACAAAAACACCCCTTCCAAAACAAATCACTAGGAGTTTCAATTCTCACACAAACAACAAGCAAATCGAATATCTGGGAATGTTATAATAAGCGAAACACGAACACAAAAAGACGTTACAATAAAGTCTTTTTTTTCTGATCAAAAAACAATTTTTAAACAAAACCTAAAAATTGAAACATGAGGTTAAAATACTTTCCGAAAAAAAAATTCGAAAATAACTTTATAGAATTCATGGTTCCTTATATCTACATTAAATTAAGTCGTTCTCATATGAGGACCTGTAGAATAATAAGTCGAATCTTAATTCTTTGTTTTTTCAATACAACATAAATGTTTCTAAGAGATTTTAACTTCTCCAATGTAAATTCACCTTTTAATTTTAGAAAATTGTAATCTTCTACCTTTCAGTTATGATTCCTTCTACTGACCGCATTTCTCTTGCTTCTAGGAATATGGAATAAAAGAAAAGATTTGTGAAAATTTATTGGGTAGGGGGGGAGTCTGGGGTCCAGAATGGACCACATTTAATGAAATTTTCAGTGCTTAACTCCAAACGAATAGTCGTTTAATTGAAAAATATGCATGCTTATAAACATTAGGCTTTAGCTCCTACATGAATAAAAAATTTGCATTTACTTTTTTAATATACGGTTTTGAGGTTCTGAATTATCGTCGCACAAGAGCTACACGAGTCTTCAAACCACTATTCCCTCCCTACCCTAAATTATCTGTTTAATCCTCGGTTCATCATTTTTCTTTGAAAGACCCTCCATAGAATTGTCTAAAAAAAACTTTTTTGTTCTAATATATGTGAAATACACTCGTTATGCGGTCCACAAATGTAAATGGTGAATTTAGCAAAGCGAATAAAAAATCTTATTTTTTTACTAAAATTTAAGAGGTTTTTTTTATTTCATGACTTTTGAATACATTATAGCAAATAAAGTTTTTGAAACTTAATTTGTTAAAAAAAAATTAATTGTTTAATTTCCCATTTAAAAAAGGTAAAATCATGAAGAATTATAGAACAAATTTATTTTGTAAAAATAATTTTCATACGGAAATTTTTTGTAACTAAGTGTTTTTTATTTAATTAAAACAAAAATTAATAAATTACCCCATAAGACTCGATTCCTCAATCGAACAGGCAACAAAAAGAAAAATAATAATAAACTATTATAAAAAAAAATATGGCTTCATACATATTATTATTTGCGCATATTTGGGCCTTTCATTTAAGACTGAGTAAATGAACATTAGAAATTCATAAAAAGTCCCGAAATCCGAATTACAAAGGTTTAGAAAAACATCTTGAATACCAGGCGACTTTTTTCAAAACAAAATGAAGAAATATTTGGGCGACACAACTAGCAACTTGGTAAACAGCATAGGCCGACAACGTTTATCCATAGGTTAAGCTAGAGATTATCGGTTAAAACTAGAGATAACTCTATGGACTAGAGCTGGGCGCATCAACTAGAAAAAAATCCTGGGGGGGGGTTCAATTTTTTAATATTAACTTTTTTTCAATTATAAATTTTTTAATTTTTTTTTGTAATTAAAATTTAAGTGTAAATTAATTTTTAATTGTAATTAAAATTAATTGTAATTAGAAGTTAGTTTTTAATTATAAATTATTCTCAATTAAAAATTACTTTTTTTTCTCTTAAAAATTACTTTTTATTTCAATTCCAAATCTATTTGAATTATATTTTGATTTATTAATTTAAGTTACTTTTGTTTTAATGCAGTTTTTGGCGGTATTAATTTAGTATTACTAGTTACTATTTATTGTAACATTACTTTTTATTGTAACGAAACTCATAATTTGTATTTAATAGTTAAGTTAATGTTTTATTTTTTAAATAAAAATTAAGTGTAAGTAAATAATTATTGTATGTCTTTTATTTATAATTTAACTAATTAGATTAATTTAAATTCACCCGGATTTGTATTATCTAATTACTTAAATTATTATTATCTATTTAAATTACTATTTTTATTATAAAAGGAGGTAAAAGTAAAGATAAATTAATACATTTATTTTAAATTTAAAAACAAATTAAATGTTAAAAATATTCTATAATTACAAAACTAATTGGACAATTTTGTTATTCAAGAAAATTAGTGTGAACGTTACGGTCACAAAAAGGCCATCGCCGAATTCGGTCACTTCACGAATTGGCCGGCCAAATCGCGAAGATGGGGATCTAAGGACCCCAGAGGATAAGTAGAAATAGGGTCACTATAGCGGCGGAAGTGACGTCATCTGGGAAGGAGGTTGGGTTGCTTCTCTAGTTGGCTACCGGAAGTCACGTGACCGGAAGTGGGCATGGGTTTGAGAGTCGTGTGGTCTCTAAGTGTTCTGTGGGAGTTGGTAGTTGTTTTTTGGTTGAAAGTTGAGTTGTAGGGTTGCTGACTTTGTTTGGCGTGACGTATAACCTTACTGTATTGTGTTTAGTTGAGTTGTAGGTGTACTGAATTTGTTTTGCGTGATGTAGTTAGGAAATATATAATAGTTTCGGAATGGCAACGGGTCGGTTATAGTAAAAGAGTTTCGGAATGGCAAACGGATCGGTTATAGTAAAAGAACAGTTATTTGTAATTTTTATTGCATAACGCGAAAGCTTAAAAGTCTTGTTTTTATGAAAAATGGGTTATTTCATGGGGATGACTGCTACCGCAGGCAGCAACGTGGATTTATCGGCTTATATATCGCTTTATGTATTGTGTCTTATTATTGACATTTATGAGACCTACAAGAACAGCAATCGACTTTGTAATTAAACCTAATATTACTGTGCAACTTAATGAAACTGAAATTAATCATATTAGTTTGGCATAATAGCATTTTTTTTAAAATGAAGACTTGTCCTTTATTATAATATTTGTAAGAAATATTCTTATTACTTTCCCAGAATTATTATATCAAGACTACTTTGAAGTACTATGTTCTTAAACTATGTATACTTTTTTTTTTTTCAGAATAGGTGTAATATAATTTTTCCAAATTCTTTACATGAAAAAACTATTCAAAACTTCAGTGTAAAGCGAAACAACGATATTCAAAGCAAAACGTCTGTTTTCAAGGAATTATGCTTCGATTATTCAAGTCATGTTATACTCTTATGTTTATTAGGCTGGAGAAACTTTTTTCTGTATCAAATTTCAAATGGTGTATTGTTTTTATGTATAAATAAAAAATGGATTCAATACTTTTGATGTGTTTCTTGTACAAGATGTTTTCAGTCGTGCACTTAAATATCCCTAATCTATAATTGCACTTAAAATAATCAAACTCTTAAGCATACAGCATAACAACTCTTATCATACACCGTAGTCTTATGCATACATTATAATCGACAGGGCAAAATAACACAAATAAGATAGCCCCACCAAAATATTTTAGACGACGATGTTATCAAGTTTGCTTCATGCAAACAGATAGGCATTACTCCATCGTGGAAAATTCTAGAAAGTTCGATTTTTAGTCATTTTATCTTTTTTACCAAGGCATAAATAAGACGGGTGACACCCTATTTCAATCAGTATTCTCTCGACTTCCTTTTATGTAAGAGGTTCGTCCGAGTCCTACTTTTAATCTATTTTTCTTACTATTAGATAAAATGTGTTAGCTGTGTTAATCGTCATGAATCGTTTCGTGGTAAGTTCTGTTTATATTTCCGTCTTTTTAATTTGCAATGATCATCCTACTCGGTTTTTTTATTTAAGTTTTCTAACTAATATAATATGTGTATGCTGTAAGGGTCTTTATTAAGTAAGAAATCAATTATTTATTAGGAATTAAAGAGAAAGCGCGATGCTGATGTGGACGATTCAACGGAAACTTCCGATAATCCGGTACTTTAATATTTTTTATGATTTTATTTACAATTACTTAAAAGCTAATTTTAAATACTTAGATTATTTTATTTTCTGTTGTTAGGCCTCTGAACCATTCACAGTACGAGAGACCCGCCATAGGTTCATAAGGAAATATAATGGCCAAGAAACGTCATATAAAGTAAAACTAAATGAAAATGCCATAACGGACCCCATTTTGAGTGGTAACTCTGCTATGATTAATATGTTTCAAAATATAATTCAAAATACCACCTCCCAATTAAAGGGAAACGATTTTGCCCGTATTTGTATTTCTTCTAATTCTTTAGATAGGCCCATTTCGACACAATTAATAAAAGTTTCGGACATGACACCAGAAAAAATAGTGTCCCAAATTGAAAAGGTAATGCAATCTGGTAAAGAAATTAAAATTGACGATTCTCTAGATATCGATGTATCCACAGTAAAAATGCCTAGCGGAAGAGGTCGTACATCTGTTTCAAATTTAGCGTTAAGCACTTTACAAAAAAGATCGGTCATATCAATTCAAAACGACGATGAAATCTGTTGTGCGCGAGCAATAATAGTTGCAAAGGCTGTCATTGAAAATGATAAACGATTAAATCTTATCAAGGATAATCGTAGGCCCTTACAAAGAGTATTAGCAACAGAGTTACACTCAAAGGCGGGTGTTCCGTTAGGACCATGTGGCATTCCTGAAATAAAGAAATTTGAAGAATATTTAAATCTTCAAATCAATGTTGTTGATGCCGGTTCCTTTAACAAGGTAATTCATTTTAAAATAAGTTTATACAATTAAATTGAAAAAAATTAAAATCAATTGGTTTCAAAACACATTTTTGATTGCAGATAATTTATAAGGGTCCCCCACAGGAAAAGCGCATTTATATATATGGCTTCAAGAAGAACATTATCACGTCATTAAAAAAATGAATGCTTTCCTTGGAAGTGTTTACTATTGTGAGAGTTGTGACATAGGCTATAACACAAAAACAGCACATCGATGCCCTGATACGTGTCCAACATGCTTTTCTGTCAAGTGTCAAGCAGAGCAACCTGTCGAGTGCCAGGAATGTCATAAATCCTGTCGGTCTTTTGAATGCTTCAATCGGCATAAAGAGGTCGGGACGAAAAAGAAATCCTTTTGTGACCAACTTGGACTATGCACCGAGTGCTACAAAATCTATAACAAGTCCAATCCACATGTCTGCGGCCATGCTAAATGCATGAATTGTAAAAATATGGTAAATACATCTGACCATCAATGCTTTATGACAAAGAAACCTGTTTCTAAATGCGATAACAACTATATTTTTTTCGATTTCGAAACGCAACAAGATTCAGGGTGTCATGAAGTAAATTTGGCTATTGCCCATTACATTGATGGCACGGAATTTATATTTGCCGGTCCTCGCGCTCTTCAAAACTTTGGAGATTTTATCTTTTCGGCTAAGCATAAAAATTACTGTTTACTCGCTCATAACATGTCTGGTTTCGACGGCCTATTCATTTTATCATACATAATTAAACAAAGCGTGAAACCACAAGTCATTCTGAATGGTTTGTTACTCTTTACTAGGCTTAATTTAGATTATAAAGCAAGCAATTGTAGTTGAAATTAATTATTTTTATTTACATATTTATTTTTACATGCCAAGCTGACATATTGACATTATAGTGGATTTTTAAATGACGATAGTAGTTAATAAAGTTAATAGGTGATCGATAAGTTTTTTTCTCCCATTTCCCAAAAGTATGCAACTTATATTTTAATTTACTTAGCAATTTGTGTTAATTCATAATGTATACTAAGTGGTTTTAGGAACAGCATTTTTTTAACACAAATTATTTATTTTTATAAATGAAGCCTGTCTTTATATTTCGAATCTGCTATCCTCTGTTTAAAATTTTACCATAAATGATACAATTTTAAGTAATGAAAGAATGTCTTTATTGCAGTGAAAAACATCTAGTTCAATGGTTGTAGTCACGTGACCGGAAGTGGCATGGGAGTCGTGTGGTCTCTAAGTGTTCGATGGAGTTGAGTTGTTTTTGGGCTAAAAGTTGAGTTGTAGGGTTGCTGGTTTGTTTGGCGTGACGTATAACCTTACTATATTGTTTTAGTTGAGTTGTAGGTGTACTGATTTGTTTTGCGTGACGTAGTTAGGAAATATAATAGTTTCGGAATGGCAACGGGTCGGTTATAGTAAAAGAGTTTCGGAATGGCAACGGATCGGTTATAGTAAAAGAACAGTTATTTGTAATCTTTATTGCATAAATTATTCGCAGTGGAGTTGAGTTGTTTTTTTAATGAAAGTTGAGTTGTAGTGTTGCTGTTTTAGGATTAAGGTGTTTGGCGTGACGTATAGTCTTACTGTATTGAGTTGTTTTTAGGCTGAAAGTTGAGTTGTAGGGTTGCTGATTTAATTTGAAGGTGTTTTGCGTGACGTATAGCCTTACTGTATTTTTTTTTTGGCTGAAAGTTGAGTTGTAGGTGTGTTGATTTTGGTTTGAGGTGTTTTGCGTGACGTAGTTAGGAAATATAATAGTTTCGGAATGGCAACGGATCGGTTATAGTAAAAGAACAGTAATTA
This sequence comes from Hylyphantes graminicola, assembly GCA_023701765.1. Taxonomy (NCBI): domain Eukaryota; kingdom Metazoa; phylum Arthropoda; class Arachnida; order Araneae; family Linyphiidae; genus Hylyphantes; species Hylyphantes graminicola. Next base: position 47,966,901 of record CM043118.1, on the reverse strand, counting down.
GAAGTTGTTGATTACGGTTATGACGTAAGTGGAGTTGAGTTGTTTGGCTGTTGATTGTCGAGTTTGTTTGAGTGCTGATAGGTTTATATGACGTCACGGTTCTATATCAAATCATGGCGCTTTCTATCGGTGAGAAAAATAAATATAATAAAAAGGGTGAATTTTTAGTTAGTGCTGCCCTCTAGTGTGTGTGAATAGAGGTTATAGTTCATTTAAAAATAGAATATATTTATTAAAAATTGCATAGTTTTAAGTTAGAGCTGCCATCTAGTGGGTATGAAGAGAGATTATAGTTCATTCATTTACTAGAAATAGAATATATTTATTTAAAATAGAATAGTTTTAAGTTAGTGCTAACATCTATCGACAGAAAAATTATTGATTTTAATGTGGAATTACCACGAAACATTTTAATGTGAAAAAATATTAAAAAATAGAGTTTATTTAACAAGATTCGAACCTACGATCTTCAAAAGTGAGCATGGCCGAATGAGTTTTTCTACGATTTTACTGACTCGACCATGCCCACCCAAGACTATAAGAAGAATTAACGTTCAATTCCAGTTTCTATACTCATTCATATGGGAGATCCTTATGGAATACATAAGGATAATTAAAAGAATTTTAAGAAATACCAAGTAATAGAGCCAACTACCGGCGAGAAAAGTAATGATTTTAATGTGAAATTACCATGAAAAATAAATATTAAAAAATCGAGTATATTCAAACTCTATAAAAAGTAGGGATATGTTTATGTGACGTAGAGGGTTTTAACGAATGTCAAATAGTGGAGCCATCTATCGATGATAGAAATAAGTATAAGAAAATAGAATAGTTTTAAGTTAATGCTGCCCTCTAGTGTGTATGAAAAGAGGTTATAGTTCATTTATTTATTAAAAACTAAACCTAAACTGAAACTTTTCTAGAAGATTCAATATTGACGGATTGTCGACATATAGTCTGAATACTTTAGATAAATATCACAGATTAGAGTTATTTCGGATTCACTTAGCAATTAAGATAATCTCTGGAATCTTCGTCACGTAGATGCCAAGAGTTCAATATTGTCGGAATGTCGACATATAGTCTGAATACTTTAGATTAGTATCATGGATTGGGACGATTTCATGTTTACCGAGCAATCAAGATAATCATCACGTTCTCAGAAAGCCAGAACCAAAGGTTTTGTACACAAAACCGATGACATAATGGATATCCTCCAATGAACATCAGTGTAGATGGCGTTGTTTTTCTTAGCAACCAATGAAAAATGCAGATAGAGGGCGCTTCCACGTCTAGCTTATCATAGTTTCTGGACTTCAAAAATCATTCTATCACTAACTTCTGCCTGCTCTCATTGTCTCTAAAAATGAGTTCACGTAAACGATCGAATAACTCGTACCCAGCAGCCAAAATGGTTAAATTACAGAATGCAGAGACTCCTACCAACAAAGTTCCTGTGAAACAGCCTACTTCTTCAAATGCAGCGGATGAGCTGCTTTCCGACGGAATTCCAGAGAGAGATTGGCTAACTGCTATATGCCAGTCTCTAGGCGAAGTTCCGACCATTGATGTGACTTCTGATACTTCCCCGCAGCTAACCATCGACACGTCGGAGCCCCTTCCTATGGAGTCATCAACACCAACCCTCAACGAGATCACCCGATCAGCAGGTCCCGGGATCAGAGACGAGCCACCCGTCAACCGAAAACCAAGACGAGTTTTATTCAAGATGTCTAATATACCTGCTCATCACTATCATCTAGGTGATAATTATTTTCTCATCGTTAATGAATTTTGTGGTAAAGTTCTCATCCACTACCGAAAGTACCAAGTTGAAGCAGATTGGATGACTCCAACCAAAGAAGGGATAACCTTGCAACCCCTGACTTGGCAAGAATTTGTTGACAGCATGCCGTCACAAAACTTCTACTACTACGCCCGACCACGAAAGGAGACCCTAATCAATGGTGAACTATTCATTTCACAAATCGACAGAAATACGCTGTGTTTTCAAAAAGTTATTTCTAAGATAGATAGTCCACGACAATTTATACCATGTGTGGTACAAATGAATGAACAGCAGTGGGACAAATTGGATACTTATCTCGAAGATATTCGAAAAAGCCTTTTTACCATCATGTTTGAAGTACTCTTTAGAAAAATAGCGTTTTCAAATTTCAAGAAGTCTGCTATGCAAAAGTCTAAATTGGATGTACACGTCGGTGAGGAAAAGTTATTAACTTCTTTAACTGAACTTTTGAATGATAATGTACAAAAGAACATTTTAGAATTCGTGACAGAAGACTGTGAAGGATGTGTACTGACTTGTGCAAACCAGCTTGGACACGATTGTATTAATTTTTCATATGAATTTCAATTTGATACGTATTTTGCAAAAGCCGTTTGTAAAATCGATATTAAGGAGTTAGCTTTGAAATTTGTTGCTGAAAATGAAGGAAATGCACAATTTTTCACCAACCAATTTTTTGGTAAATTGAATTTTCAAAACATTTTTGATACTTTAAGAAAGCTGTGTATTGTTAAAGATTCTAATTCGTGGTTTTCTGAAAATAGACAAAATTTCCTCATTTGAATTTTAATATCTTAACAATTGATTTTTGTTTTTTATCTACTAATTTAAATGATCTTTCCCCATTATTTACTTAAAAAAAATTCAATGTCTAGAAATGAATTACAAGTTTATTTTTAATGTTGTCTGATGTATATACTTTGTAGTGCTTTATGTTTCGTACACATCCAATCTCAAGTTATGGAAGTACCTGAATGTTAATGCTCTCTCATCTTATTACTGTATATATCACTTTTTTTCATAATAAAAATGGATGTCACCTTATATTCGTATATATCTTGATTATAAATATATATAAATGTAATTTAAGATTTTTAGAAGTTAAATACACCATAAAAATATATTTAGAATATTTCAAAGTATTAAAAAAAAGGAGTTTAAAAAATATAGTGTAATTTTCTCTTAAGTTTATTAATCTTGTATGAAGCAGTTCTAACTAATAGTTACAAACTAGAAATGGTAAAGTAGTACCAAAAAAGGTCATCTAATTTCGAAATTTCAGAATATATTTTTAAAA